>JAFEMH010002261.1:0-360782 GCA_022495995.1 Adenophora triphylla var. japonica | reverse complement strand
AAACCAATACAATTTCCCTGCCTTGCCTTTGCTTGCTTAACGAGATCCAAACAAACCACCGGGTACAAACTCAGTCTCACTTTAAATTATAAAATAATAATTAATAATAAAAAAATTAAATAGAAATATTATTTTTTCCATCTTAAATAAATACTTTAAAAAATATACTTCTAAAAAAATTATAATCTTCATTTAAAAAATAAATATTACTTTCGACTTAAAATGAATAACCAAAAATAATACTACATTTTTGTCCCAAAATTAACATTATTTTCTTCAAAGATAAGCCACGCTGTCACAACAAAAACTATCCGCTGCAGATTATATGGCGGCCTGTCAGTCGGCGCGTGGACGGCACGCTGCCAATGATTCCGCCCATTCATAGCCTAATAATATTACAATTACGGTTGCCAATAACAATAATGTTAAAATTAAAAATCTAACAGCATGAATTTCCACACTTCAAGCCTACGGATCCTAAATAAATTGAAACATTTTAAGATTAATAATGACCAAACTTCAACTCAAAATGATTTCCACCTAGCATAATTATTTCATTCAATCATCAAATACTCTTTCCTTTATTTACTTAATTATTTCATTTTCAAAGATATAGATTATCCTAAAAATTAAATTTTTGTCCATTCTTGGTACCTTAAAGCCGTTTTCAATTATAATGTTTTCATTTTTTTTAAGAACACGTAAGAAATATTCATCTTTCAAACCAAGTATATAAAAAATGATAGTATTTTTTTACTTTTATAACCTAATGTAACGTAATTCGATAAAGAGAGTTAACTTCTTAAAAAAAAATACTCTAGAAGATAACTTCTACATTATACTATTAAGAATTAAATAACAACAAATACTATGGTTTCAAATAATCGAAATTAATTGCTTAAAAAAACAATTAACTTGCCAAATAAAAATATAAAATTTAATAATTTGATTTGCATTGATATTTCTACATAAGAGATAATTATCTCATTGCCAAAATATGAAATTTAACATTACTCCAGATTTCAACAAAAATAAAATTTGAAAAACATTAATCCTATTGTATATCATAACGTTAGAGATTTTTTTGATGAAAATAAAAAATCTAAAAACACATAGCATTAATTATTTTTTTGAATAGAAAGAAAATTAAAAACGAAAATAAAAATTATCATCCCTAAATCTGCGATTATCTTTCTCAACTTATAAATTAAAAAAATAGCCCACAACAAATAAATGCTAAAATCTATTATTTACATCCCAAATTATAAGACCAAACATGATTAATTATTAATGTTTTTAATTTAATAATATTACAATTACAATTGCAATAACAATAATGTTAAAATTAAAAATCTTACGCATAATTTCCACACTTCAACCCTACAAATCCTAAATAAATTGAAACATTTTAAGGTTGACAAACCCAACTTCAACGCAAACTAATTTTCAAACCAAGTATATAGAAATTATAGTATTTTTTTACTTTTTTATAACCTAATGCAATGCAGTAATTCGATAAAGAGTAACTTCTTAAAAAAAAACACTCTAGAACATAACTTCTACATTATTTGCAATTTTGCCCGATATGAAATGTCCAAAATGCCCTTCATTGCTTTATGTATCAAACTACAATAAACTCACTAAATATATTAACCCATCCCACTTATTAAATAGAAACTCAAACCCACATTCATCACACTCCGCTCCCTCATCAAACCCAACCCACTCATTCCACTCGTTCCTCTCCCTCTTTTAAAATACTCCCTCCGTCCCAAAATGTTTGTCTCATTTGACTTTTTTGTTAAACTTTGATCACAAATTTATGAGAAATTAATCATGTTCATGAAATTTTAAAAGTTGTTGTTAATAATATTATTAATGGTGAATTAATAGGAATTTTTAGAATTTCATGAACATAATTAAATTCTCATATATTTGTGGTCAAAGTTCAACAAAAAAATCAAATGGGACAAACATTTTTGGGACGGAGGGAGTATCAATTTGTACACTGAAAAATTAAAACAATGACCATATTTCCCGATATTCGTCTTTATAAATAAACAATTTTTTGAGACCGATCGAAAAATCAACAAATTTATTACTACTTTATTTACTACATCAAATATTTTTTAAGAAAAATTAAATAAATTGTTTGATGTATCGAATTAAAATAAACCCAATAACCATATTACTCATCCCACTTATTAAATAGAAATCCAAACCCACATTCATCACACTCCGCCCTATATATATATATATATATATATATATATATATATATATATATATTATTATTATATTAAATATTCATATATAGTTTATATATACACAATGCTTTTTTTGTTTATACATATTCAACACCATTCCAACTCATCATTCTATACCCCATCACTTTTATTTTATTTTATATTCTTTATTTATTTTAGTAAAATTTTTGTTTTTATTATATATATATATATATATATATATATATATATATATATATATATATATATATATATATATATATATATATATATAGATTATTATTATATTACATATTCCTATATATTTTATATATGCACAATGATTTTGTTTATACATATTCAACACCATTCCAACTCATTATCCTATATTCCATCACTTTTATTTTATTTTATATTCTTTATTTTTTTATTAGTAAAAAAGAAAAAAATTAATTTAATATATAATAATTGAGGTCAAAGAAATCGGATTATTATTATATTAAATAACTCTATCTACTTTATATTTACATAATGATTTTGTTTATACATATTCAACACAATTCCAACTCATCATTCTATACCCCATCACTTTTATTTCATTTTATATTCTTTATTTTTTTATTAGTAAAATTATTATTATTATTATTATTATCATTTATAATTATAAAAATATTTCACACTTAATTAATTTTCACTAAAAAGAAATTTAAAAATTAGCAAAGGATAATTACCAAATTAAAATTTAAAAAAGAGGAATTTTTTTCTGTGTCCAAATCAAATGAAAGAAGTCTCTATTTATAGAGAAAAAGAAATTATGAATTTTGGCGTAAAAAAAATTAAAAAAAAATTAATTTAATATAAAAGAATTGAGGTCAAAGAACTCGGAGGAAAAAATAAATCTGAAATAAATTCATCCAATGAACATGTGACACGTGTGTTTTCAAATAATTTCAATTCTGCCATCGAGTGAAATGACCAAATTACCCTTCAATGAATTTGCAACACGTGTCCAGAAATTTAAAGAAAAAAATAAAAAAAACATCATTTGCATTCACGCGCTACTCTCTCCGCGTGGATGCCACGCGCCAACTCCCGGCCATCAAGAACGCACCACGTGGTTTTCCTTTCTTGTTATCTTCATTTTTGCCACCGTGTGAAATTACTATTTTGCCCTTAGTTTTTGGGGGGGAACTCCATTTATCTGTTATTATATATAGAAGATAGATTAATTAAATTATATATATGTGGACATTAATTGTTGTGTAATAATTTTATATTTTACTTCCTGCTATTTGAATTTACTTATCATACAACCTCTTCTTTCCGTACATGCAGAACACTTATTTTTTCATTTCCTCCTTTTCTTCTCCCTTTATTTCTTGCAACTATTTCAATATAATTAATGCTTAAATAATAATATAATATAGAAATAATTAAAAATTGTATCCATATTTTTTGCCTTTGAATGAATAAATTAAATTACTTCTAAAATACGAGATTGGAAAAACAATACTCAACTTTGTTCTAATTACTGATCTCGATTTCTCATAATAATAAATAAATCTCTTTGCTTTGTTTTAAACTTAAAGCAAATTTTTCGTTGTTATTGTTATAATTCATTTATAGATTCATATTGCATTATGATGAAATCATAAAAGAGTTTTATGTATTTATGCTATTAAATTTGTTTGCATTCTAGATTGAGAAAACTATACTCAACTTTATTCTAATTAATGATCTCGATTTCTCAAAATAATAAATAAATCTCATTGCTTTAGTTTTAAAATTAAAAATAATTTAAGCTGAATTTAATTGGAAATAAATTATTTAATCTCCTTAATAAAAACAAATTTTGAATTATTAATATACTTTTCATATTGTTTTTGAACATATCAAAAGTGTCGAGTTGGGCCAAGCAAATAAAGCCCAATCACAGATAGCATTGGCTCCCACATTCTCAATGAGACTGATCCAATCAGAACAAGGCCCACGGCCCATCTCAAATATCAGTCGATTAAGTCCACGGTCCGACCTACCAGGTCCCGACTTAACTTAGTCCGACCTCATGATCCGTATTATAATTCGGGTACGAACCATGCTCTACCCGCCAGTCAGGTCGATCATTCTACAAATGGCGACCTCGACCTAAATAGCAAACGTCGAGCTAACTGAAATAGACGCACGTGGGTCAAGTCTTACCATAACTGCTTCCCTACAAATCAGGGACCATTACGGGACACGTTCACACCACATGTAAATGTTCCTACAATCTCGGAGCTCATGTAGCCACATCATTAAATCACCTACATCAACTATAAATACCTCATCACTACCAACAGTGCAAAGGTAACTGCCATTTTTGCTATTGAAATTCATTTATTCAATACATTTTGAGCTTTATACAACTGTGTTCTTACTCTCACGCCCGAGGGTCTTCGTCGGAGACACATCCGGCTAGTCGTGGGTTCTGATTTCAGGTCAAGGAGTCAGGTGATTCGTCCTGCCACGTGGAGGAAGTTTGATAAGCACAATTTCTGCAGCATCAGTTTGGTTCCATTGCCGGAAATCGTGCTTTAACTTGACCTCGAAAATTTCCATCAACCTACAATCATGGTAACCCCAGACGGGCATGTGGAAGATGCTTCTGAAGAATTCATTGAAGTGAACAACAACACCAATACGAATGCTGGAAATCTCAATGTCAATGCGAAAACATGAATTTGCCTCCTCCCCACCAAATCGCCCTCACGGTAGAGCAACGCGCTCTACTAGTATTGTTGATGGCGAGAGGATTGCACGATACAAGGAGAGGAAAAAGAAATATGGAGGGACAAGGAGTTCCACCTCCTCCAAAACGTCCAGCCGGGCAGGTGAACATGGGAAACAGGGCAGGTCCCTCAACCAATCCCATGAGCAAGAAGGAAATGATGTTGGAGCGAGCCCAAATTTTGGCTGATTTGATAGCCATGGAGGAGGCAGAGCAGGCCGACGTACGCTCAGAAAGGGTGGCTCCCTGTGAGGACCCCGACCCGGAACCTACACGTGTCCCGAGTTGGAGCGTCCTCAGACTAACCCAAATTTCACTAACTTTTAAAACTTTTAATTAAACTTCCAAATAAAACATCAATAACATTCCATTTCAAAATAACTCCACTCCTCTCCACTTGGGAGGAGGAGTTGACCAACTTTGAAACATTGACCTGTTTAGTTACAAAAGATATTGGTTTAACATAGAAAAATAAAGTTTATAATTACAAGCTCCCAAAAAGGAATTTTAACAAAATAATTTCTACGCCAACCTAACGTACCCCGACAATACCCAAAAGCTCACTGCCAACTCCTTCCCGTCCTTACTTGGCCGGTCCTCCTGTCTCGGGATCTAAAACATTAAAGGGAGAGGGGTGAGAATAAATCTCAGCAAGCTATTATGAATGCAGCAATATGCCAAATAAATGCAACATATCACAAGTCGCACATAACACATTGGGAAAGCTATAAACACATTCCATTACCTTGGTTTACCTTTTCCCGTCTGAACAGTAGTCGTACAACATTGGGTATAATAATACTCCAATTATACGGTGAGTCGCTTAAGCAATACTCACGTCTTATAAGACCCGTTTTCGGGGGAACCAAATAAGACAAGAGCAACTACGTAAGGCTTTTGGCTCAATACAGACGCTTATAACCCCAACTGTGGCGCCACGGGGAGGGACGGTCACAGATATAACATAATCCGATCACATTAGGTCACACTTCCATAATTGATCGTATTCTGTTATACCCCCAACGTCAGCTGACTCACACATAATCAAGCACATAATAGATACTTGAATAAAATCCACAAAAAAAAGGGATAACAACATATCAACATGGTAAACTATACTCATGTCCAACCAATATCATAGTGCAACATTTATTCAATACACTATGCAATAGAAACAATGTATATGAACTCAATGTAAGGCAAGGGAGTAGCATAAATCCATCCTACAAAGTCATTATACAATAATACATAGCCTCTTGAAAGGTCTAAGGGGAATCTACCAAGTTGGGATCATAATTGTTTAGTTACTAAACTAGTTTATCTAACGTTTTCCAAGCAATATTTAAGGTACTTCCACTATTCCATTTTGATCACTTAGAACGTCATTGTGAAGCCAAAGTATTCTACTTTAATCTAGGTTAAAAGATTTCATTTTGGTTCGAGTTTGATTAGGTTTGAATAGCTATAAAGTTGAGGTGAGAAAATCTGACCAGGGGACGACTCGTGCCCCAGGGCACGACTCGTCCCCAAATTACCCCCACTGAACCTGGCGTCCCCCCCTTAGGTCACGACTTCCCTTCGTCCAAGGGACGACTCGTCCCTCAGCCCAGAATTTGTACAAACAGCAGTAACAACAACAATGCCTCCAAAATCCCAAGATTCCAATCAAATGCATCCTAAGTTATGAACCTAAAGGACATCTCCAACCTTAGTAACTTTACTCTACTCATTTAACTCCAAGGAATCATGTCTTAACCCTAGATCCTTGTACTTCCATGATCCATAACATTTTCTAAATCTAAGAAAGTTTTCCCAAACATCAAAGCACATAGAACATTCATAACAACATAAATATTCATGAACATTCAAGGAAGGAAAAGGGTCATAATAACTCACCTTTGGATTTTATAAGGAAGATTGATTTTGATGGGTTCCTCTAGGTGATTCAACTTCAATGGTGCTCTAAAACTTGATTTTTGGTGAAGAAATGCTTGGCTTCAAGCTTGGACAAAAGGGCTTCAATGGAGGTCTCTCTCTCTAAGCTTTCTCTAGGTTGAAGGAGAAGTGTAGTGAATGAGGAGAAGGAGGGAAGGGTAGTAAGAGAGGTGATGGGTAAGTGACACATGGCAAGAGGATGGAAGGGTTTAACTTTTGGCCCCCCCCATGGATTTAAACCAAGGCTTTCACTCCTACACACTTTAATTTAATCATCCTACCCATTTAAATTTAAATTAAACATTATCCCATTAATTCATCCTACTCATTTAACCTCCCCATATTATTTAGCCTTTTTCCATTTTTATTATTTCTCCTAGTTTCTTTATTTAATGTCCAATAATTTTATAAAAGATTTAAATTTTCTTTTCACCCAATTTATCCTAACTTAAGAATATAAAGATATAATTGAACATATAAAGATAACATAAATATTAAAAGCATATAATTAAATATTTAAAATAAGTGCCTAGGATTGGGGTCGTCACACTCACTCCCCCTTAAAGAAAATTCGACCCGAATTTTAAAAAGGAAACTTACTTGAATTTTCAAACAACCACGGGTATTTCGCTCTCATCTCCGACTCTAGCTCCCACGTCGCTTCCTCAACTGTATGATTCTTCCAAAGGACTTTCACTATCGGAATACTCTTGGTTCTCAACTCTTTAACTTGGAATTCTAAGACTCTTAATGGCTCTTCAACATACGACATGTCCGCTTGGACATCATCGGGAGGAGAGCTCAAAACATGGGAGGGGTCATGACAATACTTCCTCAACATCGAAACATGGAAGACATCATGGAGTAAGGAAAGAGACGGAGACAACGCCAAACGATAAGCCAAATCCCCAACCTTCTCTAGAATCTCAAACGGTCCAACGAACCTCGGAGACAATTTACCCTTATTACCAAACCTTTTGATTCCCGTCCTCGGAGAGACCTTCAAGAACACAAAGTCACCAACTTGAAAAGATAAATCCCGTCTTCTACTGTCGGCGTAGCTTTTCTGTCTACTCTGAGCCGTCTTCAATCTATCCCGAATCACCTTGATCTTCTCCGTAGAATCTCGAACCAAATCCGGCCCCCAAAGTCTCGCTTCACCAACCTCGTCCCAACATATCGGAGATCGACACTTCCTACCATATAACGCTTCATACGGAGCCATCTCAATACTAGACTGATAACTATTGTTGTAGGCAAACTCCACTAAAGGTAGATGATCCTCCCATGACAATTGGAAATCCATCACACAAGCCCGTAACATATCCTCAAGTATCTGAATAGTTCTTTCGGACTGACCGTCGGTTTGAGGATGAAACGCCGTACTGAAACACAATTTGGAACCCAAGGCTTCATGCAATGCTCTCCAAAATCTAGATGTAAACCTCGGATCTCTGTCAGACACAATACTAACCGGAACCCCGTGAAGTCTCACAATCTCTTTCATGTACAACTGAGCTAACTTCTCTAACGAAAACTTGGTTGATACCGGAAGAAAATGAGCCGACTTCGTCAACCGATCCACAATGACCCATATAGCATCCATCTTCTTCGCGGTAAGAGGTAGACCCGAAACAAAATCCATCGAGATCCCTTCCCATTTCCACTCCGGAATATCCAATGGTTGAAGTAGTCCCGCCGGTCTTTGATGTTCTGCCTTAATCTGTTGACAAGTCAAACACTTAGAAACATAATCCGCTATTTCCCTCTTCATACCATTCCACCAATACCCACGCTTCAAATCTTGATACATTTTAGTACTACCCGGATGAATCGCAAACTTAGACTTATGGCCATCCTCTAAAACACGCTTCTTGATTTCCGGCGATGACGGAACGCAAATTCTCCCTTGGAAAGTTAAAATCCCATCTCTATTCAAAGCAAACTCCCCGGTTTTCCCATCTTGCACTTGATCTAAAATCTTCTTCAACTCCGGATCACCTTGTTGAGCTTCCTTCAAATCTCCATACAAAGTCGGAACGGCTCTAACATTCGCAATAATTACTTCACTCTTCAATTCTCGGGAACCCAAAGCTGTCAAATACGTCTTTCGGCTAATCGCATCGGCCACCACATTGGCCTTCCCCGGATGATAAGAAATTATACAATCGAAATCTTTCAAAAACTCAAGCCATCTCCTTTGTCGGTTGTTCAACTCCTTTTGGGTAAATAGGTACTTCAAACTCTTATGATCGGTGAAAATCTCAAACTTCGCCCCATAAAGATAATGCTTCCACTTATGCAACGCAAATACAATCGCCGCCAATTCCATATCATGAGTAGGGTAATTCTGTTCCGCCGGTGATAACTTCCTAGAGGCATACGCAATAACCTTCCCATTTTGCATCAATACACATCCCAAACCCGCCTTCGAGGCATCACTATAGATCACAAAATTCTCACAACCATCCGGAAGGGTAAGAATAGGAGCCGTTGTCAATCTCTTCTTCAATTCATCAAAGCTTGCTTCACACTTGGAATCCCATACAAACGATACATCTTTCCGAGTCAACCTAGTCAACGGAGTCGCAATCCGAGAAAACCCCTCAATGAACCTCCGATAATACCCCGCCAAACCAAGAAAACTACGGACCTCGGTCACAGTCGAAGGTTGCTTCCAATTAACTACGGCCTCAATCTTTGAAGGATCAACAGAAATTCCCGAACTCGACACAACATGCCCCAAGAAAGAAATCTGCTCAAGCCAAAACTCGCACTTACTGAACTTAGCATACAACTGCTTCTCACGAAGAACGGACAAGACAATCCTCAAATGGTTCTCATGCTCTTCCCGGGACTTAGAATACACAAGAATATCATCAATAAAGACCACCACAAAACTATCAAGATAAGGCTTGAAAACACGGTTCATCATGTCCATAAATATGGCTGGAGCATTAGTCAACCCAAACGGCATCACAACAAACTCATAATGACCATATCTAGTCCGGAAAGCTGTCTTAGCAATATCATCCGGCCTAATCTTCAACTGATGGTATCCGCTTCTCAAATCAAGCTTTGAGTAGATAACGGAACCTTGGAGTTGGTCAAACAAATCATCTATATGCGGAAGAGGATACTTATTCTTTATAGTGGCTTGGTTCAACAAACGATAATCTATACACAATCGTAAGGTACCATCCTTCTTCCTAACAAACAAAACCGGTGCTCCCCACGGAGACACACTAGGACGTATAAAACCTCGGTCAAGCAATTCTTGCAATTGGACCTTCAACTCTTTTAACTCGGCCGGAGCCATTCTATAGGGTGCTTTAGAAATAGGGCGGTGCGGGCACTAAGTCAATACAAAACTCGACCTCACGATCCGGAGGCATAGAGTACTCACTAGAGAACACATCACTAAACTCATTCACAACCGGAACATGAGCTAACTCGGAAGACTTCTTATTGGAATCTACCACATAAGCTAAGTAACCCGCACACTCCCTTAGATAGCATCTTTCTAGCTTTTAAGGCGTAAATAACATGTAAACCGAACATAGATTTATCGGCATCAAATATAAAAGTAGGCACATCGGGCATAGCAAATGAGACTCGCTTCCTACGACAGCCTACCAAAGCATGGCACCGGCTCAACCAATCCATCCCAAGGATCACATCAAAATCACGGATTGGTAACTCGACTCAAATCCACCGGCAATACATGCCCACATATAGTCACATCACAACCACGATATATCGTAGAAGATGCAAGGCACTCTCCCATAGGAGTAGAGACCTCTAACACATAAGGCATAGATTCGGAGCAAAATATGCAATGAGAATGCAAAATGAGATGCCACAAATGAATGGGAAGACCCCGGATCTATAAGAATGCGGGCCTTAACTCTGAGACAGAACTATAGGCCGGCCTCTAATGACGGCATTAGGATCGACCTCTCCTCGACCCAAAGCAAACACACGACCTTGGACTCTATCCTTAGGTTTCCCATCAACATCTCTCTTCACACCACTACCTTGTCCTCCAAAACCGGCACCCGTCCGCTTGCTTATTCTCAGGGTAACTCTGGGGCAATTCCTCCTAAAATGGCTCCGACCCACACTCCAAACACTTTCCTTGTTTGCTCCAACACTTGTCCTCCGAATGCCCTAGTTTCTTGCAAAACCCACATGTCGTCCCAAACTGACCGGAAGTCGCACGATTTGCCGGAGCCGCCACATTTCCTCCTCGATTTGCTCCCGGAGTAAATGTCCTCGGCTGCACCCTATTCTGTCCCGAACCTTGACCTTGGAATCTATTCTTGTTTCCACCTTCATTCTTACCACGATGCTCCTCTATGTCATTCTCAATCCGATACGCCATATTCACTGCTGCTTGGAAGTTGGCGAAGTTATGCGTCAATAACTGCTTCCGAAACTCAACCCTTAAACCCTTCACAAACCGATTGTGACGACCCCAACCCTAGGCACTCATTTTAATATTTAATTATATGCTTTTAATATTCATGCTAGCTTTATGTGTTCAATTATGTCCATTAAATTCTTAAATTTAGATAAATTGGGTGAGAAATAAATTTAGAATCTTATAAGAATTTATTGGACATTAAATAAATAAACTTGGATAATAATAAAAATGGGAAAATGATAAATAATGTGGGGAGGTTAAATGAGTAGGATAAATTAATGGGATAAAGATTTAAATTAACTTGAGTTGGGTGAAAGCCTAGTTAGATATTTTCCTTGGGGGGGGGGGCAATTTGGAGAAACTCCCTCCTCCATTACCCAGTGTCCATCTCCCACCTCCTCTCTTACTCCCTTCACCTTTTGGCCCCTACACACTCTTACTACCCTCCCTTCTCCCTCATTTTTCATTGATCAACCTAGAGAAAATGATGAAGCTCCATTGAAGCCTTGCCCAAGATCTGCTCCAAGACAAATCTTCATCCAAAATTCAAGTCCTAGAGCTCCATTGAAGTTGGGTGATCTAGAGGAAACCTTCTAGCTAGAAAGATCAAGCATTTCCTTCTAAAATCCAAGTAAGTTGTTATGACTTCTCTTCTCATGAATGCTCATGAATATTTCTTGTGATTCTTGTTCTTATGTGGTGATTTCTTGCTTGGGAAACCTATTGGGAGTTGAATGTGTTGATTTAGAACCTTGATGGGTTTGTAGAAATATTGTGAGTTATGGAAGTTGAATGGATCTAGGTTTAAGACTTGATTTCATGGAGTTAAAGGAGTAGATTAAAGTTACCCAAGTTGGAAATGCCCTTTAGGTTCATAACTTAGGATGCATTTTGTTGGAATCTTGGGATTTTAGAGCCATTGTTGTTATTCTGCTATTTTGTGCAAATTACGGGCCGAGGACGAGTCGTCCCTTGGACGAAGAAGTCGTGACCTAGGGGACGCCAGGTTCGAGTGGGGGAGTAAAGTGGGGACGAGTCGTGCTCTGGGGGGCAGTCGTCCTGACGGGCTTTTTCTCACCTCAACTTTATAGCTATTCAAACCTAATCAAACTCGAACCATAATGAAATCCTTTTAACCTAGATTAAAGTAGAATACTTTGGCTTCACAATGACGTTCTAAGTGATTAAAATGGAATAGTGGAAGTACCTTAAATGTTGTTTGGAAAACGTTAGATAAACTAGTTTAGTAACTAAACAATTATGATCCCAACTTGGTAGATTCCCCTTAGACCTTTCAAGAGGCTATGTATTATTGTATAATGATTTTGTAGGATGGATTTATGCTACTTCCTTGCCTTACATCGAGTTCATATACATTGTTTCTATTGCATAGTGTATTGAATAAATGTTACACTATGATATTGGTTGGACATGAGTATAGTTTACCATGTTGATATGTTGTTATCCCTTTTTGTGGATTTTATTCAAGAAACTATTATGTGCTTGATTATGTGTGAGTCAGCTGACGTTGGGGGTATAACAGAATACGATCAATTATGGAAGTGTGACCTAATGTGATCGGATTATGTTATATCTGTGACCGTCCCCTCCTGTGGCGCGAGGTTGGGGTATAGCATCTGTATTGAGCCAAAAGCCTTACGAGTTGCTCTTGTCTTATATGGTTCCACCTGAAAACGGGTCTTATAAGACGTGAGTATTGCTTAAACGGCTCATGTAATTGGAGTATTATTATACCCAATGTTGTACGACTACTGTTCGAGACGGGAAAAGGTAAACGAGGTAATGGAATGTGTTTATAGCTTTCCCAATGTGTTATGTGTGACTTGTTATATGTTGCATTTATTTGGCATATTCTTTGCATCCATAATAGCTTCTTTGAGATTTATTCTCACCCCTCTCCCTTTCTTGTTTTAGATCCCGAGACAGGAGGACCGCCCAAGTAAGGACGGAGAGGAGTTTGGAGTAATCTTTTGGGTATTGTCAGGGTATGTTTAGGGTGACGTATAAATTGTATTTTGGTAATTCCATTCTTGGAGTTTGTAATTATAAACTTTAAACTCTACGTCATAACCTTAAATCTTTTGTAACTAAACAGTTAACTATTTTCAAAGTTAGTTATCTCCTCCTCCGATGTGGAGTAGAGTGGAGTTCTTTTGAAATGATATGTTATTCAGGTTCATGTTGGAAAGTCAAAGTAAAGTTTTAAAAAGTTTAGTGTTTTTGGGTTAGTTTGGGGACGCACCAACTCGGGACACGTGTAGGTTCGGGTCGGGGTCCCAGCGGTTAGTATCGAGCGGGACAGGTCGGAAGTGTGGAGGCCGAAAGTCTTTGTGCGGAACAAAGTGCACACCGAGAGTCGGTGGGAGTCACCTCTTGAATCCGTACGAGCCTCTTGGATCCACACCGCCCGGGTTTTCAAGTAGGCACTTGATGCAGCGAGGATCCTGGCTGGGGGAGATTGTGGCGCCCCCAAAGATGTGTGTGCTCGATATGTTTGATATGATTTGATTAGTACTACTCGTATCACCAAGATGCATCTTCTTTTCGGAAGCTCATCCTATAAGGACTCCAAGGTTAGCGTGCTTGACACGGGGAAATTCTAGGATGGGTGACCCAGCCAGGAAGTTTCTCGGTGAAAGCACGTAAGTGAGGACAACACGTCTTTGGAAAGACTTGTGGTGGTTTGTGGGGATAGTCAGTCAAATCAGATAGCGTTAACCGGTCTTCGGGCTCGGGGCGTTACAAATGGTATCGAGCCTCGGTTAGAGTTCTCGGGTAGAGTCTGGGCTGAGTGAGTGTGTAGTAGCGGACGTCGAGTGTTTAATGCGGGAGTTTGTTGTAATGGCGGGAAATGAAGGTGATCCGAATGCAGGTTTGGGTGGTGTTGTAATCCGAACGCCGAGATGATGGACATGTTAGAGGTTCCTTCGGGCATATGGCAACTCGTAATCAGAATTTGAATCGAGAATCTAGGCAGAACAAGGGCAGCATGGTTTGGAGAAGTTCGTGAAGATGTCTCCTCCTAGCTTCAACGGAGATCCGGATCCGGTGAAGGCCGAGAGTGGCTTGAGGCTATGAACAAGATTTTCGCAGCTATGGAAAGTACGGATGCGGAGAAAGTGAGATGCGCCGTTTTCAAATTGGAAGGACCAGCGGAGCATTGGTGGCGAAAGTGGTAAAGGATGGTTGGGGCCAGAGATTTGACACCGCGGACGTGGGAAAACTTCACGCTCAAGTTCCGAGATCACTTTGTGGCCAGTGGTTACTAGAGACAAGAAAGAGCGCGAGTTCTGAAGGCTGGAGCAAGGGACCATGACGATAGCGCAAAGTATTCGGCAAAGTTCACGAGAGTTGGCCCGATATTGTCCCCATTTGGTGCCGATGAGGAGAGAGCGAGTTTACCGGTTTGTGAAAGGTTTAAGAGTTGAGTTTCGGAAGCGATTGTTGGCGCATAACCCGCCAATTTCAAACGGCGGTGAATATGGCGTGCCGGATTGAGAACGACATAGAGGAGCATCGTGGTAAGAATGAAGGAGGAAACGAGGCAGATTTCGGAGTCGAGGATCGGGACGGAATAGAGTGCGGCCGAGGACTTTCACCCCCGGGAGCCGAATCGAGGGAGGTCATGTGGCGGCTCCCAGGCAAATCGTGCGACTTCCGGTCGGCTTGGGACAACATGTGGGTTTTGCGAGAGGATAGGGCATTCCGAAGACAAATGTTGGAGCAAACAAAGGCAAGTGTTTGGAGTGTGGATCGCCGGGCCATTTCGTGGAGGAATTGTCCCAAGTTACGAATAAGCAAGCGACGGGTGCCGGATTCGGGGTCGAGGAAGTGGTGTGAAGAGAGATGTTGATGGGAAACCTAAGGATAAAGTCCAAGGTCGTGTGTTTGCTTTGGGTCGAGGAGAGGTCGATCCTAATGCCGTCATTGGAATTAGAGGTATAGTTCTGTCTCGGGAGTTAAGGCCCGCATTCCTTAATAGATCCCTGGTCTTCCCATTCATTTTGTGGCGTCTCATTTTGCATTCTCATTGCATATCTTGCCTGAATCTATGCCTTATGTGTTAGAGGTCTCTACTCCTATGGGAGAGAGCCTTGAATCTTCTTTGATATATCGTGGATGTGATGTGACTATATTGTGGGCAATGTATTGCCGCATGGATTTGGGTCGAGTTACCAATCCGTGATTTCGATGTGATCCTTGGTATGGATTGGTTGAGTCGGTGCCATGCTTTGGTAGACCGTCGTAGGAAGCGAGTCTCATTTGCTATGCCCGATGTGCCTACATTTATATTTGATGCCGATAAATCTATGTTCGGGTTACATGTTATTTACGCCTTAAAAGCTAGAAAGATGCTATCTAAGGGGTGTACGGGTTACTTAGCTTATGTGGTAGATTCCAATAAGAAGTCTCCCGAATTAGCTCATGTTCCGGTTGTGAATGAATTTAGTGATGTGTTCTCTAGTGAGTACTCTATGCCTCCGGACCGTGAGATAGAGTTTTGTATCGACTTAGTACCCGGTACCGCTCCTATCTCTAAAGCACCCTATAGAATGGCTCGGCCGAGTTAAAAGAGTTGAAGGTCCAATTGCAAGAATTGTTAGACCGAGGTTTTATTCGTCCTAGTGTGTCTCCGTGGGGAGCACCGGTCTTGTTTGTTAGGAAGAAGGATGGTACCTTACGATTGTGCATTGACTATCGTTTGTTGAACCAAGCCACCATTAAGAATAAGTATCCTCTTCCGCATATAGATGATTTGTTTGACCAACTCCAAGGTTCCGTTATCTACTCAAAGCTTGATTTGAGAAGCGGATACCATCAGTTGAAGATTAGACCGGATGATGTTGCTAAGACAGCTTTCCGTACTAGATATGGTCATTATGAGTTTGTGGTGATGCCGTTTGGGTTGACTAATGCTCCAGTATTTATGGATATGATGAACCGTGTCTTCAAGCCTTATCTCGATAGTTTTGTGGTGGTCTTTATTGATGATATTCTTGTGTATTCTAAGTCCCGGAAGAGCATGAGAATCATTTGAGGATTGTCTTGTCCGTTCTTCGTGAGAAGCAAAGCTTGTATGCTAAGTTCGTAAGTGCGAGTTTTGGCTTGAGCAGCATTTCTTTCTTGGGGCATGTTGTGTCGAGTTCGGGGATTTCCGTGGATCCTGCAAAGATTGAAGCCGTGGTTAATTGGAAGCAACCTTCGACCGTGACCGAAGTCCGTAGTTTTCTTGGTTTGGCGGGGTACTATCGAAGGTTCATTGAGGGGTTTTCTCGGATTGCTACTCCGTTGACTAGGTTGACTCGGAGAGATGTATTGTTTGTGTGGGATTCCAAGTGTGAAGCAAGTTTTGATGAATTGAAGAAGAGGTTGACGACGGCTCCGGTTCTTACCCTTCCGAGTGGTTGCGAGAATTTTGTTATTTATAGTGATGCCTCGAAGGCGGGTTTGGGATGTGTGTTGATGCAGAATGGGAAGGTTATTGCGTATGCCTCTAGGAAGTTATCACCGGCGGAACAGAATTATCCTACTCATGATATGGAATTGGCGGCGATTGTATTTGCGTTGCATAAGTGGAAGCATTATCTTTACGGAGCGAAATTCGAGATTTTCACCGATCATAAGAGTTTGAAGTACCTATTTACCCAAAAGGAGTTGAACAACCGGCAAAGAAGATGGTTAGAGTTTTTGAAGGATTTTGATTGTGTCATATCCTATCATCCGGGGAAGGCCAATGTGGTGGCCGATGCGATTAGCCGAAAGGCGTATGTGACAGCCTTGAGTTCTCGGGAGTTGGAGAGTGAAGTGATAGTTGCGAATGTTCGAGCCGTTCCGACATTGTATGGTGAATTGAAGGAAGCTCAACAAGAAGATCCGGAATTGAAGAAAATTTGTGATCAAGTGCAAGATGGGAAAGCCGGGGATTTTGCTTTGAATCGAGATGGGATTTTAACTTTCCAAGGGAGAATTTGCGTTCCGTCATCGCCGGAAATCAAGAAGCGTGTTTTAGAGGATGGCCATAAGTCCAAGTTTGCGATTCATCCGGGGAGTACCAAAATGTATCAAGACTTGAAGCGTGGATATTGGTGGAATGGAATGAAAAGGGAAATAGCGGATTATGTATCTAAGTGTTTGACGTGTCAGCATTAAGGCGTAACATCAAAGACCGGCGGGACTACTTCAACCATTGGATATTCCGGAATGGAAATGGGAAGGGATCTCGATGGATTTTGTTTCGGGTTTGCCTCTCACCGCGAAGAAGATGGATGCTATATGGGTTATCGTGGATAGATTGACAAAGTCGGCTCATTTTCTTCCGGTGTCAACTAAGTTTTCGTTAGAGAAGTTAGCCCAGTTGTATTTGAAGGAGATTGTGAGACTTCACGGGGTTCCGGTTAGTATTGTTTCCGATAGAGATCCGAGGTTTACATCTAGATTTTGGAGAGCATTGCATGAAGCCTTGGGTTCTAAGTTGTGTTTTAGTACCGCGTTTCATCCTCAAACCGATGGTCAGTCCGAGAGAACTATTCAGATACTTGAGGATATGTTACGAGCTTGTGTGATGGATTTCCAATTGTCTTGGGAGGATCATCTACCTTTAGTGGAGTTTGCGTACAACAATAGTTATCAGTCCAGTATTGAGATGGCTCCGTATGAAGCTTTGTATGGTAGGAAGTGTCGATCTCCGATGTGTTGGGACGAGGTTGGTGAAGCGAGACTTTGGGGCCCGGATTTGGTTCGAGATTCTACGGAGAAGATCAAAGTGATTCGGGATAGATTGAAGACTGCTCAGAGTCGACAGAAAAGCTACGCCGACAACAGAAGGCGGGATTTATCATTTCGGGTTGGTGACTTTGTGTTCTTGAAGGTCTCTCCGAGGACGGGGATTAAAAGGTTTGGTAATAAGGTTAAGTTAGCCCCGAGGTTTGTGGGACCGTTTGAGATTCTAGAGAAGATAGGGGAATTGGCTTACCGGTTAGCGTTGCCTCCGTCTCTCTCTTTGCTTCATGATGTGTTCCACGTTTCTATGCTTAGGAAGTATTGTCATGATCCCTCCCATGTTTTGAGCTCTCCTCCCGATGATGTCCAAGCGGACATGTCGTATGTTGAAGAGCCATTAAGAGTCTTAGAATTCCAAGTTAAAGAGTTGAGAACCAAGAGTATTCCGATAGTAAAAGTCCTTTGGAAGAATCACACCGTAGAGGAAGCGACGTGGGAGCTAGAGTCGGAGATGAGAGCGAAATACCCGTGGTTGTTTGAAAATCCAAGTAAGTTTCCTTTTTAAAATTCGGGTCGAATTTTCTTTAAGGGGGAGTGAGTGTGACGACCCCAACCCTAGGCACTCATTTTAATATTTAATTATATGCTTTTAATATTCATGCTAGCTTTATGTGTTCAATTATGTCCATTAAATTCTTAAATTTAGATAAATTGGGTGAGAAATAAATTTAGAATCTTATAAGAATTTATTGGACATTAAATAAATAAACTTGGATAATAATAAAAATGGGAAAATGATAAATAATGTGGGGAGGTTAAATGAGTAGGATAAATTAATGGGATAAAGATTTAAATTAACTTGAGTTGGGTGAAAGCCTAGTTAGATATTTTCCTTGGGGGGGGGGGGCAATTTGTAGAAACTCCCTCCTCCATGCCAAGTGTCCATCTCCCACCTCCTCTCTTACTCCCTTCACCTTTTGGCCCCTACACACTCTTACTACCCTCCCTTCTCCCTCATTTTTCATTGATCAACCTAGAGAAAATGATGAAGCTCCATTGAAGCCTTGCCCAAGATCTGCTCCAAGACAAATCTTCATCCAAAATTCAAGTCCTAGAGCTCCATTGAAGTTGGGTGATCTAGAGGAAACCTTCTAGCTAGAAAGATCAAGCATTTCCTTCTAAAATCCAAGTAAGTTGTTATGACTTCTCTTCTCATGAATGCTCATGAATATTTCTTGTGATTCTTGTTCTTATGTGGTGATTTCTTGCTTGGGAAACCTATTGGGAGTTGAATGTGTTGATTTAGAACCTTGATGGGTTTGTAGAAATATTGTGAGTTATGGAAGTTGAATGGATCTAGGTTTAAGACTTGATTTCATGGAGTTAAAGGAGTAGATTAAAGTTACCCAAGTTGGAAATGCCCTTTAGGTTCATAACTTAGGATGCATTTGGTTGGAATCTTGGGATTTTAGAGCCATTGTTGTTGTTACTGCTGTTTGTGCAAATTCTGGGCCGAGGGACGAGTCGTCCCTTGGACGAAGGGAAGTCGTGACCTAAGGGGGACGCTGTGTTCGGTGGGGTAAAGTGGGGACGAAGTCGTGCCCCTGGGGGACGAGTCGTCCCCTGGCCAGATTTTCTCACCTCAACTTTATAGCTATTCAAACCTAATCAAACTCGAACCATAATGAAATCCTTTTAACCTAGATTAAAGTAGAATACTTTGGCTTCACAATGACGTTCTAAGTGATTAAAATGGAATAGTGGAAGTACCTTAAATGTTGTTTGGAAAACGTTAGATAAACTAGTTTAGTAACTAAACAATTATGATCCCAACTTGGTAGATTCCCCTTAGACCTTTCAAGAGGCTATGTATTATTGTATAATGATTTTGTAGGATGGATTTATGCTACTTCCTTGCCTTACATCGAGTTCATATACATTGTTTCTATTGCATAGTGTATTGAATAAATGTTACACTATGATATTGGTTGGACATGAGTATAGTTTACCATGTTGATATGTTGTTATCCCTTTTTGTGGATTTTATTCAAGAAACTATTATGTGCTTGATTATGTGTGAGTCAGCTGACGTTGGGGTTATAACAGAATACGATCAATTATGGAAGTGTGACCTAATGTGATCGGATTATGTTATATTCGTGACCGTCCCCTCACGTGGCCACGAGGTTGGGGTATAGCATCTGTATTGAGCCAAAAGCCTTACAGAGTTGCTCTTGTCTTATATGGTTCCCCTGAAAACGGGTCTTATAAGACGTGAGTATTGCTTAAGCACCACCGTAATTGGAGTATTATTATACCCAATGTTGTACGACTCTTCGTTCGACGGGAAAAGGTAAACCAAGGTAATGGAATGTGTTTATAGCTTTCCCAATGTGTTATGTGTGACTTGTTATATGTTGCATTTATTTGGCATATTGCTGCATCCATAATAGCTTGCTGAGATTTATTCTCACCCCTCTCCCTTTACTGTTTTAGATCCCGAGACAGGAGGACCGCCCAAGTAAGGACGGAGAGGAGTTTGGAGTAATCTTTTGGGTATTGTCAGGGTATGTTTAGGGTGACGTATAAATTGTATTTTGGTAATTCCATTCTTGGAGTTTGTAATTATAAACTTTAAACTCTACGTCATAACCTTAAATCTTTTGTAACTAAACAGTTAACTATTTTCAAAGTTAGTTATCTCCTCCTCCGATGTGGAGTAGAGTGGAGTTCTTTTGAAATGATATGTTATTCAGGTTCATGTTGGAAAGTCAAAGTAAAGTTTTAAAAAGTTTAGTGTTTTTGGGTTAGTTTGGGGACGCACCAACTCGGGACACGTGTAGGTTCCGGGTCGGGGTCCCCACACCGATAGACTCGCCTCTCTTCATCTGGCACCAAATGAGGACAATATCGGGCCAACTCTGTGAACTTTCTTTGAATCTTTGCGCTATCGTCGTGGTCCCTTGCTCGGTTTCGAAACTTCGCCTTCCTTCTTATCTCTAGTAACCATTGGCACGAAGTGATCCGGAACTTGCGGGTGAAGTTCTCCCAAGTCTGCGGTGTCAAATCCCGGTCCCCAACCATCCTTCACTACTGCCACCGGTGCTCATTGGTCCCTCCAACTTGAAAACGGCGCATCTCACCTTCTCCGCATCCGTACTCTCCATAGCTGCGAAAATCTTATTCATAGCCTCAAGCCACCTCTCAGCCTTCACCGGATCCGGATCTCCGTTGAAGCTAGGAGGAGACATCTTCACGAACTTCTCCAACCCATGTTGCCCTTGTCTGCCTAGATTCTGATTCAAATTCTGATTCTGAGTTGCCATATGCTGAAGAAACCCTCGGAACATATCCATCATCTCGGCGTTCGGATTACCAACACCACCCAAACCCAGATTCTGATCACCATCATTTCCCGCCATAACAACAAATTCCTGCATTAAACACTCGACGTCAGTTATCACACACTCTCACTCAGCTAGACTCTACCCGAGAATTCTATCCGAGCTCTGATACCAACTGTGAGGACCCCGACCCGGAACCTACACGTGTCCCGAGTTGGAGCGTCCTCAGACTAACCCAAATTTCACTAACTTTTAAAACTTTTAATTAAACTTCCAAATAAAACATCAATAACATTCCATTTCAAAATAACTCCACTCCTCTCCACTTGGGAGGAGGAGTTGACCAACTTTGAAACATTGACCTGTTTAGTTACAAAAGATATTGGTTTAACGTAGAAAAATAAAGTTTATAATTACAAGCTCCCAAAAAGGAATTTTAACAAAATAATTTCTACGCCAACCTAACGTACCCCGACAATACCCAAAAGCTCACTGCCAACTCCTTCCCGTCCTTACTTGGCCGGTCCTCCTGTCTCGGGATCTAAAACATTAAAGGGAGAGGGGTGAGAATAAATCTCAGCAAGCTATTATGAATGCAGCAATATGCCAAATAAATGCAACATATCACAAGTCGCACATAACACATTGGGAAAGCTATAAACACATTCCATTACCTTGGTTTACCTTTTCCCGTCTGAACAGTAGTCGTACAACATTGGGTATAATAATACTCCAATTATACAGTGAGCTGCTTAAGCAATACTCACGTCTTATAAGACCCGTTTTTCAGGGAACCAAATAAGACAGTAGCAACTCTGTAAGGCTTTTGGCTCAATACAGACGCTATAACCCCAACCTGTGGCCACAGGAGGGGACGGTCACAGATATAACATAATCCGATCACATTAGGTCACACTTCCATAATTGACCGTATTATGTTATACCCCCAACGTCAGCTGACTCACACATAATCAAGCACATAATAGATACTTGAATAAAATCCACAAAAAGGGATAACAACATATCAACATGGTAAACTATACTCATGTCCAACCAATATCATAGTGCAACATTTATTCAATACACTATGCAATATAAACAATGTATATGAACTCAATGTAAGGCAAGGAAGTAGCATAAATCCATCCTACAAAGTCATTATACAATAATACTTAGCCTCTTGAAAGGTCTAAGGGGAATCTACCAAGTTGGGATCATAATTGTTTAGTTACTAAACTAGTTTATCTAACGTTTTCCAAGCAATATTTAAGGTACTTCCACTATTCCATTTTGATCACTTAGAACGTCATTGTGAAGCCAAAGTATTCTACTTTAATCTAGGTTAAAAAGATTTCATTTTGGTTCGAGTTTGATTAGGTTTGAATAGCTATAAAGTTGAGGTGAGAAAATCTGACCAGGGGACGACTCGTGCCCCAGGGCACGACTCGTCCCCAAATTACCCCCACTGAACCTGGCGTCCCCCCCTTAGGTCACGACTTCCCTTCGTCCAAGGGACGACTCGTCCCTCAGCCCAGAATTTGTACAAACAGCAGTAACAACAACAATGCCTCCAAAATCCCAAGATTCCAACCAAATGCATCCTAAGTTATGAACCTAAAGGACATCTCCAACCTTAGTAACTTTACTCTACTCATTTAACTCCAAGGAATCATGTCTTAACCCTAGATCCTTGTACTTCCATGATCCATAACATTTTCTAAATCTAAGAAAGTTTTCCCAAACATCAAAGCACATAGAACATTCATAACAACATAAATATTCATGAACATTCAAGGAAGGAAAAGGGTCATAATAACTCACCTTTGGATTTTATAAGGAAGATTGATTTTGATGGGTTCCTCTAGGTGATTCAACTTCAATGGTGCTCTAAAACTTGATTTTTGGTGAAGAAATGCTTGGCTTCAAGCTTGGACAAAAGGGCTTCAATGGAGGTCTCTCTCTCTAAGCTTTCTCTAGGTTGAAGGAGAAGTGTAGTGAATGAGGAGAAGGAGGGGAAGGGTAGTAAGAGAGGTGATGGGTAAGTGACACATGGCAAGAGGATGGAAGGGTTTAACTTTTGGCCCCCCCCATGGATTTAAACCAAGGCTTTCACTCCTACACACTTTAATTTAATCATCCTATCCATTTAAATTTAAATTAAACATTATCCCATTAATTCATCCTACTCATTTAACCTCCCCATATTATTTAGCCTTTTTCCATTTTTATTATTTCTCCTAGTTTCTTTATTTAATGTCCAATAATTTTATAAAAGATTTAAATTTTCTTTTCACCCAATTTATCCTAACTTAAGAATATAAAGATATAATTGAACATATAAAGATAACATAAATATTAAAAGCATATAATTAAATATTTAAAATAAGTGCCTAGGATTGGGGTCGTCACACTCCCACCCAGGTCTCTGATAGGCAACAGGCCAGGAGTGTTAGGCCAAATGAGGGTGTGGGGCAGAATGGTGAAAACAGGATAGTTCAACGAGCTCCTACGATCGTTCATGTGCCAAGTAACGACCTAAGGGCTAGCCTCAACAGAAATAGGGAGCAGGAGGCTCAGTCTGATTTGAGGACGCGCTTAACAGCCAACAGGAACAGGCACGTTTCCCTAGCACGGACGCAGAGATCAGGGTCTCACAGAGACAGGAATGGGCGCAGGTCGCCTATAGCTGGGGAAAGGCGCAGGTCGCCATTTGGAGATAATAGACGCCGGTCGCCATCCGGGAATGAGAGGCGCAGGTCGCCCATAAGGAATGACAGGCATAGGTCTCCAGTTCGATCAGAGAGGACTCATTCTCACAGAGACAGGAGGAGTAGGTAGGTAACTCATTGCTTTAGTTTTAAAATTAAAAATAATTTAAGCTGAATTTAATTGGAAATAAATTATTTAATCTCCTTAATAAAAACAAATTTTGAATTATTAATATACTTTTCATATTGTTTTTGAACATATCAAAAGTGTCGAGTTAGGCCAAGCAAATAAAGTCCAATCACAGATAGCATTGGCTCCCACATTCTCAATGAGACTGATCCAATCAGAACAAGGCCCACGGCCCATCTCAAATATCAGTCGATTAAGTCCACGGTCCGACCTACCAGGTCCCGACTTAGCTTAGTCCGACCTCATGATCCGTATTATAATTCGGGTACGAACCATGCTCTACCCGCCAGTCAGGTCGATCATTCTACAAATGGCGACCTCGACCTAAATAGCAAACGTCGAGCTAACTGAAATAGACGCACGTGGGTCAAGTCTTACCATAACTGCTTCCCTACAAATCAGGGACCATTACGGGACACGTTCACACCACATGTAACTGTTCCTACAATCTCGGAGCTCATGTAGCCACGTCATTAAATCACCTACATCAACTATAAATACCTCATCACTACCAACAGTGCAAAGGTAACTGCCATTTTTGCTATTGGAATTCATTTATTCAATACATTTTGAGCTTTATACAACTGTGTTCTTACTCTCACGCCCGAGGGTCTTCGCCGGAGACACATCCGGCTAGTTGTGGGTTCTGATTTCAGGTCAAGGAGTCAGGTGATTCGTCCTGCCACGTGGAGGAAGTTTGATAAGCACAATTCCTGCAGCATCAGTTTTTATTTTTATGGCGAGACTTTTAAATTTTTTTCTTAAATATAAATATTTAATTTTCCTTCTTCCCTAAATTAAGTCAATTAATTAAGAAATAATTAATTAGTTTGTCAAAATCTTAGAAAAAAAACAGTTTTTTCAAGTAATTTGGAAAAAAATAGTTTTTAAAAACACGCGGTGCCATTTTCGTAATTAACTGAAACTTTTTAAAAATGCACAGTGACATTTTTATAAATAACTGAAACTTTTTTAAAATGGCACGATGACATTTTCGTAAATAATTGAAACTTATTAACACCTATGACACTTTTATAACTAAAACTGATACTTTTTATCACTGCACATGACACTTTTTTTAACACTAATAATGCTTCACTATTTAACAATAACACTTGTAATAGAAAAATATCAACTGATATAATTTTACATTGGACCTGATACTGAAGAACATTATTACTGTTTTTGAAAAAGTGTTATTTAATTACAATAATGTCACCGCACGTTTTAAATGAAGTTCGAGTTAATTATGAAAATGTCATTGTGCGTTTTTAAAACTAATTTTTTCATATGTATATGAAAAAACGAGTTTTTCATAATATTTACTCAATTAGTTTAAGTATTAACTATCCACACTAATTTTTAAATTACCCTCAATTAATTTATTTTAAGTTATTCAATTTAAAACATTTGCAAAATGATAATTCCAAATTTTTTTCTCTGCATTATATGTTCTGTTAATATTTTTTGAGAGTGTCTTATGAAAAACGCGTTTTTCCTGATATTAGAAAAAACGTGTTTTGTGTTTCCCCGTTTATGCCAGTGCCAGTGTAACAAAGTGTCAGTGTGACAAAGTGCCAGTGCATGTGTAACAAAGTGCCAGTGAAAAAAGTGTCAGTACCAGTTTAACAAAGTGCCAGTTTTTACACGGGCACTTTTATATATATGAACTGGCTCTCAAAACATAAGCACTGACATTCAAAAATACATGGACTGGCATTCAAATACACATACACTGGCACTCAAAAACACATACACTGACACTCAAATTCCCATCTGATTTGTTCTGGACTGGCATTAATATTCTGTTATACTGGCATTCAAAAAAACATGGACTGGCATTCGAATTAACATGAACTGGCACTCGAATTAAAATGCACTGGCACTCCATCTCCAATCATCTTCTTCATGCACTGGCACTCAAATTAACATGTACTGACACTCGAAAAAACATGAATTGGCACTCTTTGGCTGTCCCTCGCGTACCTCCACTGCTCCTTCGGACAAACCGTCGGTTCCACACGGCTTACCTATAAGTCCGCCGCAAAGGCCTTCGTTTCCAATAAAAGACGATGGATGTAGACTCGTGAAGGTCGTTCCGGACGAAGGCACCGGTCCGGTAAGTTGATTGTATGAAACATTAAATCCCTCCAATGTACTGCAATTATCGAAATTTGAAGGAATCGTTCCAGAAAGATGATTGTGAGACAAATCAACTTCAGTAATCGACAGAAGTGTTGAAATTTCCCAGGGAATGATTGAGATGGAATTGGGTTGTCGCCGGTGAGAAGGTTGCTCCGGTTGATTAATGGAGAGAGCCGGTGAGGGAGGAGATTAGAGAGAGGAACGGTGAAGAAGACGATCAATGGGTGTTTACGTTTAGAGAGATAGTAGTGAGAGAGAGTCTTTTGCGTATAGAGAGAGAATGAGAGTGACGGGTTTTAAAACACGCTTTTTTGTAAGCTTATCAAAAAATGCGTTTTTTACAAGTTTTTGGCATATTTTTTTTCATTTTTAACATGTGAGAATAAGTATATTTTTTTTTTTGCTTAAAATATATTTTGTAAAATGACTCCTATTTCTTTCACAACATCATATGTTCATGTTAAAATAACTTATTTGATCATTTTTCTTTTATTACTAAACTAGCAAAAGTTTCCTTTGTTGTTGTTTAATTCATTTTTAGATTCGTATTGCATTATGATGAAATCATAAAATAATTTTAAGCATATATGCTATTTAATTTGTTTATATGTTCGACAAAATAAAAATTAAATATTTAGAATAATAAAATTCAAAAAGCTGTGCATGGGTATTAGTCTAGCTAGTAATAATAATAAGGGTCACATTGAGTGAGATTTTAGGAAATAATTGGTTTTCTATTTTAAAATAAAGTCATATACTTGGTAAGTTGATTTTGGAAATTTTATGGAAAGATTTATATTGTCCTATTGTGAAAATGAATTTAGTTTAGGAAATAAGTTGTTTTCTATTTCGAATCAAAGAGGTATTTTTGATAAGTTGATTTTATACTTTCATGAAAGATTTATTGTGTCCTACTTTGACAAGGACTTTGTTAATATAGTAAATATATTTTATTTATATACATAGTTTTATATTAGGACTAACCTACTAACATTCTATTTTTTTGTGAGTGTGCTTTATGTTTCCTTATAGGTTTTGAGATCTCACAAAGGAATGCTGTTGATTACATGAAGATCTTCTTCATGGTGCATATAAATACAAGGACATCAGCACAAGAGAAGACACGGCTTAAAGAGAGAAAAATACTTTGTCTTCACAGTTTTCAACATTGTTGCTTTAGGTTGTGACATACATCCGAACTCACATCTAGGTTTTAATCGAGTTCTTTGTTTTACTTATGACTAGAATAGGATCTACTTGGGAAAGGGAAACTGCTCTTGTCATAGAAGGTGATTAGAACTTATTTAGTATTTTCGTCTTTTAGTTTTTCACTTATTCGTATTTTTGTAAGCATCAAAAGTTTTTATAGTGAAAAGTTTTTGGGCGTAAGCCTAGTTTGCTGATCTCAAGATTAGTAAGCGTATATAACCCTTGTGTTATTTATTTATTCTGCTGCATTATTTGTGGATGTGTGGACAGTTGTGAGACACGTCTGTACTCACATTCGTGTTCTGTTGTGTTGTTTGAAGCTTCCTAGCTACACGAAACTTTCAATTGGTATCAGAGCCAACACTCGATATATTACTGAGTGTTGATCCAGAAAGTGTAGTCATTATGGAATGCCAAAATCATCAAAACAGGTCTCCTGTCTTGGATGGCACTAATTATTCTCTTTGGAAGTTTAAGATGCGTAATTACATCAAAGGTATTGATGAAAGGGCTTGGATGTGTATCCTTGTTGCATGGCAACCTCTGCGTGGAGAAGAAGCACATACGGTGTTGGTGAGTCTATTTTCGAAAGGAAACCTGAAGAGCAATAGACTCTTGAAGAAATACATTCTGCTAATTATAATTCGAAAGCAATGGGTGCTATTTTCAGCCATGTTTCTGGGAATATGTACAAGCTTATCACTAATGACACCAACACAGTAGATCTAGATAAAATTGTGAGATTTTTTACTGTGTTTGAGCTAAATCTTGAAGCTCAGAAAAAGAATAAATTCATTAGTATTGCTCTCAAAAGTGCTGCTGCTCTTTCAAAAGAGTTTGTGGAACTATCCTCTGAAATTGACAAATCAAATCTTGAAGAAGAGGATGTAGCTTTTATCTCAAAAAAATTCAGTTATATACTAAAAAACAAGAGAATGAGTAAGTTTCCCAATAGACCTGCTCCCAGTGCTGCTGAAAAGCCAAAACCTAGCACTAAGAATGGATTCAAGAAACCAAGCCTTGACAATAAAAATTCTCTGAGTCTGTTCAATGTAGGGCATGTCGTGGCTTTGGTCACTATGCCAATGAGTGTGCTAACACACTTAAAAAGAAGGGAATGAGTTTAACAGCTACCCTTAGTGACAGTGAGGATGAAGAAGAAGTGGCTAACATGTCTATAATCAACTGCCATTCTGTGTTTAATGTTTTTTCTGCAGATATAGAAGAAAGAATTCCTGAAGAAACTGTGGATGTGATCTCAGATGTGAACACATCTGGTGTCACATCTGACCTTATGCTAAACTGTTTCTATGTAAAAGGAGATTCTGAAGATGAGGATAGGGACATTCCCTATGAGGAACTATTTGCAACCTACAAGGAGTTACATACAGATTGGATAAAGAGGATGGACAAGATTGAGGTACTTGCTAAGATAAATAAATCTCTTTCTGATAAATTAGCTGCTTGTGAAGATGAAAAAGCCATACTTTCAAAAGAAAATGATGTTCAAAAAGATACAATTGCCAAACTTGAAGTCCTTGTGACCAAGAGAGAAGTTGAGCTTGAAAAATTCAAAAATGAGTGTGAAAAAGCTGAAATTACTTTTACCAAGTTAAACAAAAGTGAAATGAAACTTGATGAAGCTATTTCTATGGGTCAGCTTAACAAAACTGATCTGGGCTTTGAACAAAGTAATTTTGTAAAGGAGGGATGTGAGGCTTCTACTTCAAAAAGTGTGGAAAAACCAAGTTCTAAAGAAAAAGACTTTTTGAGTGAGAAAAGGCCAAAGAGAAGGCACTACATCTGTCATTATTTCTTTGCTCCTCGGCACATTAGACCCTTCTGTTACAAATTAAAGGTTGATAAGAAATCTGGTTTTCATCAGTCTCAGATGTGTGAAAAGATGTATACACATCCAGACACACATCCAGGTAAACTGAGACCTCTGCACCACAGAAAGAAAGATGAAAAACAGTGGGTGGCCAAACCAAGTGCTACCTACAATATTGTTTACTCTTCCCTCAAGAGTAGTGTCTCTAGTTCTTGGTATTTTGATAGTGGGTGCTCTAGGCACATGATTGGGTACCAAGCTGTTCTAATAGACTATGAATCAATCTGTGTGGGAAAGGTGAATTTTGGTGCTAGTGCTCAAGGCAAAATCATTGGAAAAGGTACCCTAGATGTGAAGGGATTCCCAAAACTTCACAATGTGTATCATGTGGAAGGTCTTAGGACTAATCTCATTAGTATAAGTCAGTTATGTGATGATGACTTATATGTGAAGTTTGATAAGAAGACATGTGAGGTGTTTGATGAGTCTAACACATGTGTCCTCACTGGTCTAAGATCATCTGACAATTGTTACAAGCTTTGTGATAATTTGTCTTGTTTAAGTTTTTCTGATGTTGTATTTGATGATACTCTTGATCTTAAACCCAAATCTGCCAAGCATAATGTTTCAGGTTATCAAGCTGGAGTGGAAATCTGGCGATATAGGTCTTTGGAGATACGAAAAGCACTACAAAGAAAAAACGGGCGAGATGTGAGTCCGGATGTGCGAGAAGGATGTATCTGCAGATGTGAACACAACTGTTCCCACATCTGAACACAAATCCACACAAAGAACTGAGTCTGAAGCCAGTTCTTCAGATTCAGAGGGAGAATCTATTTTTGAAAGAGACCATGTTGGGTCTGTTGATAGATCAGATGACATTTTGTCCAGAACTCAGAAAAATCACCCCACTTGTCAAGTGGTTGGTGAAATGCATGATCAAAGGCAAACTAGAAGAAATGAGAAGGTAAATAACAGTTATTTGGATGCTTTATGAATTCATACATCCTTATACTCCAAGGTATGTTGTTACTGTTTTGTGTCTAACATATTGGGGTACAATGACTTAGATTGGGCAGACATTTTTTATGATAAAAATATTTGTGCTCGATGTTCCTACCTTGGTAACATCCTTGATTCCTGGTATAGAAGGAGAAAAAGTTATCTCTCCCTATTCATAGTTGAGGCTAAATATGTTGCCCTTGGAAGTTTTTGCACTATGTTACTGTAGATGAATCAAATGCTGAAAGACTATGGATTGAATAGCAAAATTTTGACTGCTTTTTGTGATAACAAAAGTGCCTTGGACATATCTAAAAATCCTGTCCAACATTCTAGAACAAAACACATTGATATTAGACATCATTTCATTAGGGATCTTGTAGAACAAAAAAGCGTATTATGCGGAATTTGTTGGGACTGAAAATCATTTGGCTGATATATTTACAAAGGCATTAGATTTAGAGAGATTTTCCTCCTTGAGGAAGTCTCTTGGTTTGTGTGATATCTAAGGTTGTGAGCACAAATGTGTCTCACATCCTCTAACACATCTGTATATTAGATTAACAAAAAAAAAATCATGCATTAGCACAAAATATCTCAGTGTGGTCACTTGTCAGTTTTCATCTTTGACATTTTTCTGATCACTTAATTGTGAGCACTTCCTGTTCTTGTTGTCTTTTGATAACTAGATATAATCTTACTAGATATCTCACAATAGGTGCTTTAAAAAATAATGAGAAACAGCTGCTTCACCCTTAGTATGAAGCCATACCATTGTGATCAAGTGATTCTCATAAGAAATCTTGAAATCAAACTTGACAAGATTATTGGGAAAAAGGGCTATCTTTGGGATTCAAGAAAAGTGAAAGCTACTCACAATGCAAAAATTCACAATAAAAAATGGGTGAATACATTCTAGAGGCTGTGTAGATTGGATTATTACTCATTGACTTTTTGTGATCTAAATGTGTCCCCAAATGTGACTCACATCCTATGCTACATCTGTGAGCTGAGATTTTTTCCTTCACCTGTCTGTTGCATCATGCTAGTTATTCTGCATATTAGGTCATATAGGATGCTTTGTAAATATACTAGTTAATTTATTTTCTTTCTTAACTTACTCTTTGATTTAACATGTTTTTGATTTTCAATATCTCCTATGAAAAAGAAAGGTGTGTATCAATCCTCATTGGAAAAAGGAAGGACAATTTCAATGGGATTATGTGGAAAAGATATGGCTGAAGTTATTTTTTGTTACCATAAAAGGTATGCAATATTTTGATAATTCTTAATCCCTATTTTTTTTCGTGGTCTATTGTGTGTGGAAATCTCAAGGGTTTTATAGCCGTTATGGACTCCTTCTGTAGTTGATGCAATCCTGAGTCCTGTTTGAGAAAGGAATCCCTATTTGAATAGGAAAGGGGGAGTTGTAGGTTTAATTGTGTGCCTCATCTGTTAGGGGTGTGCTCGGTCCGATTTGGTTCGGTTTTAGGCTAAAACCGAAACCGAACCGAAAGATATCGGTTTTTGTATTTTAAAACCGTTAAGCTTCGGTTTTATTCGGTTTCGGTTTGGTGTCGGTTTGGTTCGGTGTCGTTCGGTTTCAACAAAATGAGAAGAACATGCATATATTGATGGTTTATATATATATTAAAATGACACGTCATTTTAATAGTATAATTATATGTTCTAATAATCTGTTTAAGAATCCCCTTTTAAACATTAGTGTGTGGAACAGGTGTGTGAGTGTTTAATAATCTGTTTAAGAATCCCCTTTTAAACATTAGTGTGTGGAACAGGTGTGTGAGTGTTAGTGCCATGCATTGTAGGATGAAGCTCAGTCACTTTGATTGTGTATGCATTGTAGGATGAAGCTCAGTCACTTTGATTGTGTATGCATTGTAGGATGAAGCTCAGTCACTTTGATTGTCTTGAATCTCTTGATTTTCGATTGAATTGCCACTTTACTTGAGCTTAAAAATGGCAAACAGTTCAAAGTTCTGACTCGTGGTACTTGGAGAGCTCTCAAATGAAGGAAAGATGCAATAATCGTTTAACAGTTAAACTATCGTAAGCATAATTTTAACTCTATAGCAAGATGAGAAGATGAAATTTATATATATATTAAAGTGACACGTCGCTTTAATAATATCGGTTCGGTTCGGTTTTATCGACTCGGTTTTTCATTTGAAACCAAAATCGAAACCGAAAGTTTCGGTTTTTAAATGGTTAAAACCATTAACATTTCGGTTTTGTCGGTTTCGTTTTTTTCGGTCCGGTTTCTCGGTTTCGGTCCGGTTTTTTCGGTTTTCCGGTTTTGTTGCACACCCCTATCATCTGTCACATCTCTTTAATCTTTCATTATGTCTCTTCCTCCTTTGTCCAATTTTTTTCTCTCACACACACGCATTATATATTTTCTCTCTCTGTCTGTCTAATCAATCTGCAGAAACAATGGAGCTGAAGCTGTGGATGTGGGTCAGGATGTGACCACATCTTGTCACACATCTGTAACTTCTTTTGAATATCAAATGGAAAAATTGTTACAACTAATGCCCTCTCCACTACTCTCAATGTTCAACCGATTGCCTCCCTGACACATGCCAAGAACCTGAAGGTTTTAAAGGTGGATCTCCAGAAATGGGTGACTTCACTTTCTAGTCAAAAAGGGGGGAGAAGAAGAAAAAGGATGAGAATGATACTGATGTTATCTTTGCTGTTGCTGCTGATGTTTCAGTTGGGATGCTTAAACTCAGGGGAAGTTTTACTGTCTGTTCTTAAACATCAACAGGTTTGCTTTTAATATTTGTTTTAGTTATTTGTTAGTTTTAGTCTTGATCTGTAAACCCTAAAAACATTTGCTGAATGGTTCTTTAGTTTATCTTTGTTGAACTGCAACTTTTAGTACTAACTTGTTCTATGCAGTTTTTGTGTGGATGTGTTGACACATCTGCACACACATCCATTCAGGGGGAGTTTTCGAATTTGAAAATGTTGGTCATAATAATCAAATCATAAATCTTTAGTTTTGACCAGAAAGTCCAAAATAGGGGGAGATTGAAAGAGTGAGATTTTAGGAAACAATTGATTTCCTATTTCGAAACAAAGTCATATACTTGGTAAGTTGATTTTGGAAATTTCATGGAAAGATTTATATTGTCCTATTGTGAAAAGGACTTTAGTTTAGGAAATAAGTTGTTTCCTATTTCGAATCAAAGAGGTATTTTGGTAAGTTGATTTTATACTTTCATGAAAGATTTATTGTGTCCTACTTTGACAAGGACTTTGTTAATAGGACTTTTCTATTGTGTGCCCATGGGCACATGATAAGGATTAAAGATTCTCTTGTAATGTGTGTCAAATTAATACTTGACACACATTACAAGAGAATCTTTTAAAAATTCTCTTGTAATGTGTGTCAAGTATTATAAGAGAATCTTTAAAAGATTTATTCAAAGATTTTCTTGTAATGTGTGTCAAGTATTAATTTGACACACATAACAAGAGAATCTTTAATCCTTATCATGTGCCCATGGGCACACAATAGAAAAGTCCTTGTTAATATATTAAATATTTTTTATTTATGTACATAATTTTATATTAGGACTAACCTACTAACATTCTATTTCTTTGTGAGTGTGCTTTATGTTTTCGTATAGGTTGTGAGATCTCACAAAGAAATGTTGTTGATTACGTGAAGATCTTCTCCATGGTGCATATAAATACAAGGACATCAACACAAGAGAAGACACGGCTTGAAGAGAGAAAAAGACTTTGTCTTCACAGTTTTCAACATTGTTGCTTTAGGTTGTGAGTGAAGGTTGTGACATACATCCGAACTCACATCTAGGTTTTAATCGAGTTCTTTGTTTTACTTCTGACTAGAATATGATCTACTTGGGAAATGAGAACTGTTCTTGTCATAGAAGGTGATTAGAACTCATTTAGTATTTTCGTCTTTTAGTTTTTCACTTATTCGTATTTTTGTAAGCATCAAAAGTTTTTATAGTGAAAAAATTTTGGGCGTAAGCCTAGTTTGCTGATCTCAAGATCAGTAAGCGTATATAACCCTTGTGTTATTTATTTATTTCGCTGCATTATTTGTGGATGTGTGGACAGTTGTGAGACACGTCTGTACTCACATCCGTGTTCTGTTGTGTTGTTTGAAGCTTCCTAGCTACACGAAACTTTCACACAATTTTTTTTTATTTGATCTGTCTCAAAATATGTGTTTTAATTTTTAAGTAAAAATATTCTTATTACAATTTATCAATGATGTAAATAAAGTGCAAACAAATAAAATACTATGTTTTTAATGCCAAAATCTTACAAAAATGCATTTTTTTTCTTAAGTTTAGAAAAAACGTGTTTTAATTACCCCGCTAGTGCCAGTGTTAGAGTAACAAAATATCGGTGTAAACAGTGTCAATGCATGTATTATTAATTGACAGTGTAAAAAAGTGTCAGTGTTAGTGTAACAAAGTGCCAGAGTAAAGAGTACCAATGCATGTATTATTAATTGTCAGTGTAAAAAAGTGTCAGTGTTTGTGTAACAAAGTGCCACTGTAAAGAGTGTTAGTGCATGTATTATTAAGTGTCAGCGTTAGTTTAAAAAAGTGTCAGTGTTAGTGTAACAAAGTGCCAGTGTAAAGAGTGTCAGTCCAGTGTAAAGATTGTCAGTGAATGTATTATTAAGTGTCAGTGTTAGTGTTAAAAAGTGTCAGTGTAAAAAAATGTAGGTGTGAATAGTGTCAGTGTATGTATTATTAAATGTCAGTATAAAAGAGTGCCAATGTATGGTAAAAAAGTGTTAGTGTTAGTATAAAAAAGTGTCAGTATGAAGAGTGTCATTGCATGTATTATTAAATGTCAGTATAAAAATAATTTTTTCTTAATGTTAGAAAAAAATGCATTTTTTATAAAATCAACTCGTTTTTAATACTTATTGACCCTTTTTTTTAGTGGATTGAAAAATAATTAAAGAGAGATGGAAATTAAAACAATTTCCCTATTTGAAACAAACTCAAAAGTCGGCCGAATAATAATGACATAATCCTCAAGTCTTATCATAAATGAATCTGAAAGCTTATTTAAAGTATAACTTAATTAACGACTAAATATCATTATCAATATAACCTTTTCCACAAATAGAACTCCATTAATGTACTTTTATCAATCATTAATCAATGACTCATTAATAGTAATCACATGTTGTATTATCCAAACCTATTATATTAATTAATCAACCATCATGACACAAAGTTTCCCTTTTTAGCATAGGTTAATTAGTACTATGGAACTAATTAGCATCAAGCATAATACTCCCTCCGTCCCGGAACAATCTTCACAAACACTGTTTGCACTGGTTTTAAGGAGGGAGTATTATATTGAAAGTGTTGTGAGTGTGAAAATAAAATAGGAAAGAGAATGAGTGGAGAGAATAGTAAATTATAATGGTGTTGTGAGTATTAAAATAATGTAGGAGAGAGAATGAGTGGAGGGAATAGTAAAGATTCCTTTCCATTTTAGGTAAGTTTTAAATGTGTGAAGTAAGTTTAGGGACGCCCAAAAGAGAAAGTGTGAAAATTGTTCCGGGACGGAGGGAGTATATGAGGTTTGTACGGACAATATTATTACGTGCTAATGTTATAAAGTGTCAATGATACATATTCATACTTATAAAACAAAATGTCTTTTACATTTGTTAATAAGTATCAGCGTTAGTGATTAGAAGTATTCACGTGTGTTAATAAATGCTACCAAAAATTTCTAGCTAAAACGATATTCGATATCCTTTTCTCTGTATAAGGTTTAGGGTTTAATCTCTGACAAACAAAGACACTTTAAAATATCACTCTTGTAATAATTTAATGCTTTTATTAATGAAAAATATCCATTTTGAAAAGAAAAAACTAAGTTAATAAGTGCTAGTAATATGTTAAAAAGCACGGTGTCAGTTTACTTTTTTAGAAGTGTCAATGTTAATGTTAATAAGTGTTATTGTTAGTGTTTAGAAGTGCTAGTGTTGTGTTTAAAAAGTGTTATTGTTAGTTTCTAAAAGTGTCAGTACCTATATTAATGAATGTCAACGAATGTTACCACCTCTGTATAAAATAAATAATCAAAAAAAATTGTTATCGATCAAAAGCAAATATCAATTTTTTGTCAAAAACTTATAAAAAACGCGTTTTTTGTTAACTTAACAAAAAACGTGTTTTAACGGGCCGTAATCCTTTCTCTCTCTATACGCTATATGCAGCTCTCCTCTCTCTCTCTCTCTATACGCAGAACGCAGAAGGCGTAATTCCGTTCCCCACCTTCTTCTCCGACCAAGCCCAACCACCATTGCCGGCCCCAATCTCCTCCCTAACCAAGCTCTTCCACCGGAAATCAAACCTAATTTCAATCCCCAATCAACCGGCGATTTGATCGTCTCTCTCCCGCCGCCGTTTGCTTTAATCAGGCTAATTCAATTCAGATTCTTCATTATCGGCGCTGATTCATACTGAATTCAAATTTATTTTGAAACTCTGATTGTGCGTCGTCGTTGAAGAAGAAGGACGAAGGACGAAGGGGTTAAAATTGCAATTGCCGGTCTTCCTCTGTTGATTTGAGTATAAAATGTGCCCGTTCCAGTTCAAACTAATGCCAGTTTTTGTTTTTTTGAGTGCCAGTTCATGTATAATCAAGTGCCCGTTGGTGTAAAATTGAGTGCCCGTTAGTGTATAATCAAGTGCCCGTTAGTGTATAATCAAGTGCCAGTCCATGTATTTTGGAGTGCCAGTTAGTGTATAATAGAGTGCCGGTAAGTGTGTAGCGAGTGTCAATGTATTTTTGAATGCCGGTTCTTGTAATTTTGAATGCCAGTCCATGTTTTTTTGAATGCCAGTTCATATTTTTTTGAATATCAGCAAAGATAATTATCAGTGTTTTTGAGTGCCAGTATATGCATTTTTGAGTGCCAGTAAATATGTTTTCAAATGCCAGTCCATGTATTTTTGAATGCCAGTGCTTGTATTTTTGAGAGCCAGCAAAAATATTAGTGTAACAAAGTGCCGTGTTAGTGTAGCAGTGCCGGTGTGAAGAGTGCCGGTTTATGTATTTAAAAGTGCCGTGTAAAAAGTGCCGGTTTCAATTTAACAAAGTGCCGGTACCGGTTTACACTGGCACTTTGTTAAACTCTTGACACTTTTTTCGCTGGCACTTTGTTACATATGCACTGGCACTTTATCACACTGACAGTTTGTTAAACAGGAACTGGCATAAACGGGGGAACCATTAATTACGAAAATGCCACCGTTTATTTTGAACATGGTTGCCAGTAATTACAAAATTGCCACCGTTTATTTTGAAAACACGTTTTTCCTTATTTTAAGAAAAAACTAGTTTTTTATAAGACCAACTCCAATTTTTTTGACATTAATTTTGTAATGAAGATAATAATAAATTTTGATTTATTTAGTACAATGATATTGCGTGTTGTACAAAGCATAATACGGAATAATACCTCTACCCCATTTTAAGGTTTACGTCCCATCTTGAGCTTTAAAATTTTATAATGAAAAATTTTATTACATCTTTATTTTTTGTGAATCTCATATTCTCCATTCGTCCCATATTAACTTACCAATTTACTGTTGAAAACGAAAAATAAGGAATGAATATATAAAATGTTAGTATTAAAGTAGTAGCTGTGAGTGGGTAGGAGAGAGAAAGTGAGGTAGAGAATAGTAAATTGATTGTTGTTGTGAGTATGACAAGTGGATCACATGAAAAAAAAATATTAAAAAGTTTCCTTTTTAAAAAAATAAGACTTTAAAGTGGGACGCCCAAAATAGCAAAATGGGTAAAGTTTTATGAAACGAAGGGGGTATGTAATACTCATAATAATTATTTATTAATTATTTTTTATTCTTATTTTTCTCTACTATTTAACCATTTACACTCGCAATAAACCAATTATTCTTAATTTTTGAATCAATTTATTTTTTAAATGAGAGGGAAGGAATAATGAGAGGGAAGGAATACTCCCTCCGTCCCACAATAATACCGAAAAATTTTCCTTTTTGGACGTCCCACAATAATCAATAATTTCTCAAAATGGAAATGAGATCCACTTCTCTCTACTCACAACACTTTTTAAATTTACTATTCTCTTCACTCATTCTCTTTCCTATTTTACTTTTACACTCACAACACATTACATTTATCACTTTTTACCTTAATCTTCGTGCCGAACCAAAATTTTTACATAATTGTGAGGCGGAGGGAGTATAAAATAATCGAGTGGATGGGCGTTAACTAGAAGCTGCCAGCAGTAGTGGTAGTATATAAGAAAAGGTCTCCTGGCCTGATGGTATTGTAGTGGCTTCCCTTCGGGGAGGTCACGAGTTCGATTTCCCTTGGGGGGAATTTTGTGGTTTAATTCTTTCCTAGGGTTTCAGGAGCCTTGGAGTCCCCCGGGGCACATCCGTGCAGTTAAGGAAGCAGCATTGCTGGGCTTGTACCCTCAGTGTGGGGAGTTCGAATCTTGGCAGGAGCAGCTGGAGCAGCCAAATGGTGTTGTAAGAGTGATGTAAGTGCCACTTTGGCAGGAGCTTGGTGGGCGGCCATTTGGTGATGTAATAGTGATGCGGTGCCTTGTAGGAGGGCTCCTTGGGGCTACGAGTATAAGGGTCTTTGCCGCTGCGTAGGCGCGTCCGCGATTTACCTCGCCAGGTATGCGAGCCGGTGCGCAGTGGTCAGGGATTAGTCCGTGAAGGCGGGAGCACGAAAAAAAAAAAAAAAAAAAAAAAAAAAAAAAAAAGTATATAAGAAAAGGGTGTGTGTTGTGTGTACTGTGTAGACAAGGCAACGCTGAACACTCCGAGAATACCTCACTCTCTCCCCAAAGTCACTTCTTTTCTTTTCAGCTCCCGAGGTCCCCCTCCCTCCCTCCCTCCCTCCCTCTCCTCAACCTACGCCACTGTGTACACTGCGCACCCTCCACTCCCCTTTCCACGCTCGACGGAAACTTCACAAACCCTCACTCTCTCACTGTATTCAATCTATCTAGTTTTCGAAACTTCTTCAAATTCAATATTCGAAAACCTGATTCGCACCTCAATAGGTTTGATTTGATTACTGGAGTTAATTTCTGCTTGTTTTTAAGCTATTACATGCGAAAAATTTGGATTCGGATCGGTTGATATGGATCCATCGGTGATGATGAACGGGAATACTGCTGCATTCCGGTCGGCTAATACGACGACGACGCCGTTTAATATGGCGGAGATCTGGCCGTTTCCGATTAACCTCGGCGGCGGTAATCTCGCCGGGTCGTATAGTATGGCGGACAGTACGTTTCCGAATCGGGAGGTTGATGTTGGTGATCCGATGGTCGTGGACTTGCAGAGAGGTGGTGGAGGAGCTAAGAAGCAACGGGACGGCGACGATGAGGCGTCTAAAGGTGTTTCAACTAGCAGTCCTAGCAATGGCATGGTATAAACATATCCGTCTTAATTTGAATTTAGTTTCTGCTTGCATAATTATTAGGTACTGGAGCTTGTGATTTGGCATTATAAAATATTAGTACATGGAGAAATATCTTTCACATTTAATAAAAAGAAATTATGTAATATCTGCAAAAAAAAAAAAAAAAAAAAAAAAAAAAAAAAGAATAAGTCATTGTTACATCGGTGGTAGATTGGACATATTGTGGACATTAGTTTGTGCTATGCTCCTATGCTGGTTCAGATTTTGATGATCCTCACCCTAATTTGACCTTTTTGCATTTTACTCTTGTGAGTTATTTCTATTTGTGAACTAAACTATTCAATTTAAAGCAGAAGGATTCTGACAGTAAACGCCTCAAGAAGTTGGGATCGGGTGATGATAATTCTGAACCTAAAGTTGAAACGGAAGGGACTTCTGGCAAGCCAGCTAAAAATAATACAAAACCGACTGAGCCACCCAAACAAGATTATATACACGTGCGAGCAAGGAGAGGTCAAGCTACCGATAGCCACAGTCTAGCGGAAAGGGTAACTTACTTTCAACTTGGGATTACATAACTAATATCTGCAATGCATGCCCAATTAAAATTGACACTTTATGATCAAAGGCATATTATCTTGAATCCTAATAATAGCTTGTAAATGCAAATGTTTGGAGCATTCCACGGATTTGAACTCCTCTTTTCTTGCAATATTTGATCATTGGTCAAATTCATGGACAGGCAAGACGAGAAAAGATTAGTGAAAGGATGAAAATTCTCCAAGATCTGGTCCCGGGTTGTAACAAGGTACAGTTTAGACATTTTAGTTATTGCATTTTTCTGATTTCACATATAACAATTATTTGAATATTTAAATAGTCTGTATTGCTGGACTTAAATAAGTGTTACAACATTGTTGGGGTAAGGTTGCTTTAAACTAACATCAGTTTCAAAGTAATGATTTGAAGTGCATTTAGCCGTACTTGTGGCCTGGAACAACTGTGATGTAGTCCCAGCAAGATAGTGTTTTAAGAATTAGGCAGCTCACCATGGTTTGGATTTTCCTCTTGGAATAAAGCAAAGACACATGACCGTTTCATATGTGGGTCTTTGTTTTCCTTCATTGGAAGGGAATGCGGTCCAAAAACAAAATTGAATGTCCATTTTGGGAGGGAGTAAAATTTAGATGAGATTATGATCAATTTTGATTGTAAATAAGGCTTTGTTTAGCCATGACAACCTTTGGATGGCAAGACTCAAAAAAAAATTTAAAAAATTGGTAGATAGACTCAAAAAGTTGCTCATATGCCAAAGTGCTTTTACCTTATTCAGTCCAGATTTGGTGTTTGAAATACTTTTTGGACTTAGTGTTGCAATACTCTGTAGGCTTCAAAAATATTTCATACTCAATGACCCCCTGAAATTCAGAGTCATTCAAACCAGTCAATCCTTCTGCATTATTGAGTTACTTTAAAAGCTCTCGAAATTCATCATGGCAAGCTTTCGTTCATTCTGCATTATTGAGTTTCTCTCTGAATCAGTATGCCTGCAAGCATTTTCTTCCGAAAAAATACTGTAATAGAAACTGTTCATATCATAAATTCATAGTAAATTACTAAATCCAACTAGGAGAGAGAAGTATCAAGAGTTCCAAACATTTTAAAGCTGACTTGGGGGTTTAAGTTTTCTCTGAAAACTTACAATGGCTCTGTAGAAATGGTATCAGTATAAACTTACGAGCATATAGTATTGGTTTCTTTTATTTCTGTAATTCCTTTCAAACGTGTAGAAGATCTATATCTCTGCTTGTAATAGCATCTTCGATATTGTTTCTTATAAGAGCTTCAGTTTTGGCCCTCAGGTTATTGGCAAAGCACTGGTGCTCGACGAGATAATTAATTACATCCAATCACTTCAACGCCAGGTTGAGGTATGCCCCTCTGTTTTTCTATGGTGGATTACTGCATAATCACATATACCCTCTTCCCAATTGAAATCATACATTTTATCCAAAAGAGCGTCCCAATTGAAACTACACACTTCCTAAAATGAAAAAGTTATAATACTTCTTTATTAAATGAGACACAACAACTTTCCACTTGCTATTCCCTATCCCACTTTCTTTCTCCCACCCCACTTTTCATACAACACCTACTCTACTAACACTTTTCCTCAATTCGTTCTTGTGCCCAATTCAAAGTGTAGTTTGAATTGAGACGGGGGAAGTATTTCTTTTTTTTTCCATTTTGCCCCTCTGTATTGAATCATGCTAATGTGCTGGCTCTATCAGTTCCTGTCAATGAAGCTTGAGGCTGTCACTACAAGAACGAATCCTGGGACTAGCACCGACGGATTTCCTTCAAAAGATGTAAGTAACAAGTTTCAACCTCTTGCTCTCATGATTCCCTTTGAAGATATGTTCTTTTGGACCTGGAATTGCTCTGCAGTCCTCCAGCATGTGGCTGAAATTTAGCCACGTCCTCCCTTATTGGTCAAATTCGGCCAAGTATTAATTTAATTTGAGGTGGCTCCCACGTTGTCCAAATTAATCCTAGCCATTGACCCACCTACAGGGGGAGTGGCCAAATCTGGGCCATTGGCAGGGGGCTGCAGCAAACTCTTGACATGAGTGGCTCCAAATCCTATTCTTTTCTTCTCTCTCTCTCTCTCTCTCTCTCTCTCTCTCTCTCTCTCTCTCTTCCCAATTCAAATTGATGTTTCAGTTTGGTCAACAACTGTTTGACATGGCTGCCATTCCATATGGTTCACAAGCTACAAGAGAATACAGTAGGGGCTCCTCACCAGAATGGCTGCACATGCAGATTGGTGGCGGGTTTGAAAGAACAACATAAAATCTTGAATCCTAATCTACAGCTAGCTAATAAGAGCAAAAAGAGGCCAGATTGTATCAGTTCTTACATTATTATGCATGGAGCTGCTGTGAAGGCTACACGCAAAGCAATAACATCCAAAGCCATCTCCATATCCCCAAATTGTAAGAAGACGAATAAATTTAAATCACTATACCTCTTATAGTTGGCTTCATGATATGTGTCTAGTACCCAAACAATTACTCCACATTTAGCATTATTTGTCAAAATTGGTTGTCATAAGTGTTTTTAAACCTAGCATTATTTGTATCACGTGGTTTCGGTAATGGTTGTATTAATAAGCTGAACCCTACAATAAAGATGCACCAATTTACTGCTACATTTCAAAGTTAATGTTGAAGTCCCATGTATCCCACATCAACTTGGAGAATATAAATAATCCACTATATAAGGTTGGTTAACCTCACCCCTTAACAAGGCCTTTTAAGGGGATGAGGACCCAATTCTAACATGGTATCAGAGCTGGCCCAAGTTGATGTTGGGCTTAAGTTAACCCGTGTTGGGTTTGAAGTTCACGTGTAGTGCCAAGTTACTGGCCTACACGTGAGGGGGCGTGTTGAAGTCCCATGTATCCCGCATCAACTTGGAGAAAAGGGGATGAGGACCCAATTCTAACAGTTAACATTCAGTTAGTTACCATTTGTTTCTACATGCTTGTGATATACATTTTTTATTTTTATTTTGGGTGTGTGTGTGTGTGTGTTGGGGGGGGGGGGGGGCAGGGGGCAAGTTTATTGTGATAACTGTACTTTACCAACAATAGTTGGACAAGATTTGGAACTCTACACCTCCCGACTATTTACTGCCCTTCAGCTTCCAATGAGCAAGATAATGTCACGCCTCATGTTGGTAGATTAAAGACCGAGAAATATTAGGCCCCTATGTGGGATCCACCTCTAGTTTGGAATAATCCTAGCCATTGATCTCACATTAAAGGGGACTTGGCTTCATCCTAGCCAAGCAGCGGAGCAACAAATATTCGGAACCAACAGTTCTTAGCCAAGCAGAGGAGCAACAAAACAACAGTTCCTAGTCCGTGTTCTGCACAACATTTCAACTATTTATCCACTTGCGAACATATAAGGCTAATTACCTGGAACATAGAATTTTGACTGTAAAAAAATATGACCAGATGATCTTCAAGTTCTGTGAAATATGGCCACACATTGATATGTATATGACGATGTTCATTTAGCATTGTATTTAACCTACAGTTTCCTGCTGATTCATGAGAAATCAAATAAGAACACAGAGACACTGCCGGTCGCATTTTGCAAACACGGAAAAAAAAACAAAGAAACAAGCAGTATTCTGATTCCACCGATTTCCTCTTTCATATTTAGAGGCTTACTCGGTGCTTGCCATTGAGCCCTCAGATAGTTATCCGTGGAATTCTTGGAAGATTTTGACTCATCAATACCGATTTTTATTTCTATCTACTTACTTCAATATCAACCATTAGCGTAAGTAATTTAAGCAGGATGAAAACTGAGATAGCAACTCACTTCAACATTAACCATAAGAGTGCAGCCAGCCACTGGAAGCTACATAAGCAGGATGAAAATTGAATCAGGATGCTACATAAGCAACTCACTTCAACATTAACCGTAAGTAATTTAAGCAGGATGCTACATAAGCAGGATGAAACTTGAATACCATAAGAGTGCAGCCAGCCACTGGAAGCAGTTTCTAAGTTGCATAACTTGATTCATGTTGGCATTTTTCTTAATTCAATTTTAGATGGCATGTGTTTGCTTTAACAAAGAAGTTATTTCTGAAATACTCCCTCTGTCCCAAAACAATCTTCCCACTTTTTATGCCGTTCCTACGAAGGAAGTTTGAGTAATAATTTAGATTGATTTAGTTATACAAATGAAATTCTAAAATTTGCTATTGATACACCATCAACAATACTATCAATAACAAGTTTTAGATTTTTATTAGGATAACTAAAACGATCTAAAATTATTGATCAAAGTTCATTCGTAGTAACAATAAAAAAAGTGGGAAGATTATTTTGGGACGGAGGGAGTAGTATAAAGCTTTGATAATATCAGTAACTCATAAGATGGAATAGTTACAACTATGCTACAGTCTTAAGAGCAAAGATCATTACTATTGTACATTAAGTTAGATAGTACAAATATGAGGGGGGGACAGGCAGAAAGAGAGAGAGGGAAAGAGAGAGAGAGTAGATACAAGTATCAATCATGTCGCTGGTTGTGTTTTGTTGTATGGTTTTTTACTCTGATTAAAGTTGCTTCCGTTCGACTGGAAGAAGGCAATGGCAGCCCATACCAAACGGAGAAGCAAGATTGCCACGAATACAGTGCCTCCAAGGGTACAGACCACCTGCGCATAACATTCATAAGAATCATAACCATATGATGGCCCAGCTCATTGCAATTGCCGCAACATCTTTTGCTTCATATATTTGAATGTTATGGAAATGCACTCGGGGCAAAAGTTTTCAGAAGGAAACTAATACTTCCTCCGTCCCAAAATAATTGTCATAGTTGATTTGTCAAACTTTGTAAGGAATATGCTTTACTTATTTGTACATTGCTTATACCATGGTAAGATTGCAGAAAGACTATTTCCTTGATTAAAAATGCAACACTTATATCAGGACGGACCAAAAAGGAAAGTGTGACACTTGATGTGGGATGGAGAGAGTAATTGTTAAAGGGTGATATAAAGCTCAATTCAACTGCAATGCAACATTTGCTACTTTAAAACCGATGTTAACAATAAAGCTTGGAACTCGATACGGAAATTTTGAATATAAACTTAAAAAGAGGAAATAGCACTTTTTACTGCCACTAAGTTCACACGAAGTTGCAATGTAGGACCTAAAGTTCCATTTTTTGCAATTTAGTACACTATGTTCTCACTTTGTTGCAATTTAGGGCAAAAATGGATGACACTTGACGAAAGCTATCAAAATAGATGGAAAATGTAACGAGCATTTTCAAATTCACATTTTCAGCCCTGAAGTTTCATATTTTAAAGAAAATTGTAACAATAAATTCTAATAAATAAAACATTATTAAATAATAACATATAAATGATTTTAAAAAACAATAAATAAAATTTAATATAATATATTTGAAAAATATAGAGAAATCTTAAAAAAGAAAATATCAAATTTTATTTACATTCTTAAGAAAGTTATACTCCCTCCATCTCATAAAATATGTTATATAAAAAAAATCCCCATTTTTTTTTCTTTTCTCTTATTAAAAGGTGTATTCACTAATTTATTACGTGGATAATTAAGGAGTCGGTGGCTTGTGGTGAAGGGAGAGGGAAGTTATAGAGAAATAAGTGTTTTTATTTTTTCAATGTGGCAGTTAGATTATTTGAGGAATATGGCCTATGGGGGAAGTATTTTTTTAAAGAGTATCTTTCTGTGCTAGAAAAAAGGTTATATTTTAAATGTTTAGGATATTAGTTTTTTTTTTTTTTAGAAAATCAGTATAAATTTTCTTAAAGAATATGTAGGGTTTTTTTTTATAGCAAATTAGTATAATTTTTCTGAAATTTGTAAATAAAAATCATTCAAAAATATGAGGATTCATGTTAGCCGACCCCAAATTATTTTGGGACTAAGGCTTTGTTGTTGTTGTTGTAAATAAAAATCATTCAAAAATATTTTTTTCCTTTTATAATGTTTCTCTATTTTATATGTATTATATTATTTTTTTCGAAATTATTTATATGCTATTATTTAATATTAATATTTTTATTAGAATTATTATTACAACATATTTTCATAAAATTATTAAACTTTAGGGCAAAAAATGTAAATTTATAATACACTCGTTACACTTTCCGTCTATTTCTTTAACTTTTGAAAATGTCATCCATTTTTTGCCCTGGATTGCAACAAGTGTGAACATGGTGTACTAAATTGCAAAAAATGAAACTTTAGGTCCTACATTGCAACTTCGTGTGAACTTAGTGGCATTAAAGTGTTATTTCCCCAACTTAAAAAGTATAAGCAAAGAGGACAAGGGATACGGAACTAATGATTAGTTTAGCAACTATTGTTGGGTTACAAGGGATGTAAATCATGAGAATCAACTATAGGCAAGATTGAAATGGAAGTCTTAGCGACTATTCGCCGCTTTAAGATTGCTTCAGTAGTGGGAGCTGATGTAATAACTTTTGGGAAAGACATGACCATTTTCTATTGTCACAACTTATATGTGAAATATTCGATGTATATGGAGCAAAATTTGATACCTCAAGAAGAGCCTTCACAATTGAAAGTGAAGCCAAAAGTAGTACTCCGTCAACAGCAAAAGACAACTAATGAGATAAGAGAGATGAAATAATTAGTAAACCGGTCAGTAAGATATTCACTATCAGGCGTATAACAGATGATGTATTGACTCAAAGAAGTAAGTAAGTTCCTTGTGCTAATACTATACAAAAAGTGGGGAAAGAGATTCAGAAATGCAATAAATCATGCACAGTATCCAGATGTGCACACTTTGCAGTAAAATCCAACAGTTTTTTTTTTTTTTTTGCTTTTCCTACCTTTTTAACAATTATAATATTTTTACTGATGATATTAATTGCATGGAACTTCTAATTAGTAGAAAGATTGAGCTGTCATTTTAAAACTGAGAAGTGATAATCCAAAATAATTAACAATGCTAATTGCATATACCATCATGGAATTCATTTCCGATCCCAAATTCTTGATTATACCCTCTTTCATGGTCTAATCATTGTTCAATTGGTAGGGAACCAGATAGGAGTATCATTCAAATTAATGATGTAATGTTTCAAGGCTAGCTTTTATAGACAGGAATGAGTTGTTGTTACTACAAGCACATTACCAATTTCTCCTTTGTTCAAGTTATTGAGAAAAATGGATGAATATGATAATAGTTCACGAAGTTTGGAAAACTTCTTTACTCTTATCAACTTGCCTAACTTCTTGTTTCTGGCTTCCATATAAATAATAAATACTCCCTCCATCCTACTCGAAAAGGCACAAAATTCTATTTTGGATGTCCCATTTAAAAATGCACACTCGCAAAAACGGAATTTTTTTAATACTTCTTTATTAATGGGACTCACTTGCCATACTAACAATAACTATACTCTTACTATTCCCTACTCCACATTCGCTTTCCTGCCGCACTTTTCATACTCACAACACTTACTCTACTATACACTCTCCTTAATTCCCGTGCAAGATCTATTTTGTGCCTTTTCGGGTGGGACGGAGGGAGTACTCAGCATGAAACTGAGTGTTAATAACCCTGTATGTTCCAATTTTTGGTTCATCCACTTGGATGCAGAAGCTTCATTATAAGGAAATAAATTGTTAATTTCTCCAGATCAAACATTAATGATAATCAGCCCTCGCGTTAACAAACAAACAAGAAGTGAGACGGGGAAGGAGGGAAATGAGCAGACTCCCTGTATGGAAGTTTTAAAGACGACTATCAACAACTGTTGGTGTTTACTTTGATAAAATTTCTAGCCTATTTTCCCAATAGGTCCCTAAGTAAATCTTGTTATTCAGGCCAAAATTAAGTGCCTCATTGCCATGAATTTAGGGTTAAAAGATTATACTTTTATTAAAATTTCATTTTGTAACCATTCAAGCAGCTCAGTAAGATGCATCACTCTCGAGTATGAATGGGCATCCAATTGATAATTCATAATCAGCTATTACCTATATACACTTAAAATAACAGTGCTATGCTCACTTTGCATACACAGTCCCTACTCAAGTTACAAATTCCTCCATCACTTGATGGACACATGTTTAAGCCATTCTGATCTCTGAACATTCACATTTGAATCCCATCTACATTGTTGAAGTAAATTCCATTCCTTTCATTTCGACCAAAATGAACCTTGGCAACAACAAATCTAATTTTAATCACAAGATCAATATTCAAGCCGGAAAGTGTCTGATATAGGAATCAAGCTATTCATGGAGTTTAATATATGCTCATGTAATGTCTGCTTTCCTAATGCAGGAGCTTCAAATTTGAACATATGATTAAGAATTTCCAAGGAAAAGGCAGAATTGATATTATTTTTTTTAGTTGGATTTTTTTATTAATGAAGAGCTTAATCTATTACAAGAATGGCACTTGAAAGTGCTAGAAATTGCATTTGGTGGGGTTTGAAAACAACCACCGGCCTCTCGTGTAGAAAGGACATGTGCTAGAGCTCTTTGGCGGCAGAATTGATTAATTTAACACTTACTAAACCGATTTCTTCAGAATTCTTTTACAGAAACAGTTCCAACTTCCAAACAAAATTTCTTAAACAAGATAACGCAATGCCGAATTTCCTGTATAAAACCTTAAACATAATGCATACAGAGGAGAGAGAGAGAGAGAGAGAGAGAGAGAGAGAGTGAGAGAGAGAGAGAGGAGGGGGGGGGGGGTTCACCAACTGCGGAGAGATAACGTCCGGCAAGACGGAGCGAGAAGCCTTTCGAGCACGTTTGGAGACCTTTTTGAACAAGCTTTGAAGGAACTTAAATAACAAATTCAAACTGCTCTCTGCATCGTCATCTTCGTCGTCGTCCTCATCACCGTCCTCATATTCCTCAATTACGAACTCTCCTTCTTCTTCTTCAATGAAGGTTTCATTGATCCTCTCGGTTACTTCTCTCGAACTACTATACTGACATCAACCATCACAAGTCCATAGACATTTCAGTAATAACTTCGATTATAACACAATTTTCAATTCGTTAGGTAAATTCGCATAAATATGTAGGAGGAAGAGGAAATGACCTTTCCGTGGCAAATGCTGAGTGTAAGACCTATAGGTTTTAGGCCGCGACGGTGGTGGAGTGATCGGAGAAGAACAAGGTGAGATGGAGGAGAACCGAGGGAAGGGAGAACGGGAGAAATGAATCTTCCTGATGCTGTGGCAAATTCCGCCATCGGATTTGGACGACGAATTCTAGTGGACAGTAGAGATTGGAGTTAAGCGCACAATATACTCACTCGATCCCAGACCAAGCTTCACTTTTTGTCATTTTGATTGTTCCATTAAAAAAAAAAAGTTTTACTCCTTTCGACCTTATCAAAACCTTGATCAAAAGTCTTACTTTCCTTTTTGGTTCGTCTCAGATAAATCAAGAATTCCTTTCTTTAAATGAAAAGTTTTTCATATATTTATACTCTTATCATCTTCATATATTTACAAAAAAATCATTACTATTTCTCCCACTCATTCTCTCTCCTATTAAATATTTTTAACTTTTACATTCTCTCTCCTATTCCCTACCACACATTTAACTTTTACATTTTCTCTCCTATTCCCTACCATACATTTAACTTTTATATTCTCTCTCCTAAAATTTTCTACCCACTTTAAAAAAAATTCTTAAAAAGCGTGAAATTTCCCCCGAGAACCCTTGATCTGGGACGGAGGGAGTACTTTTTTTTTTGACAAATAATCTTTACTATTTCTTCCACTTATTCTCTTTTTTAATAAAAAAAATTTTACCTTTTTTTTGACAAATAATCTTTACTATTTCCTTCACTCATTCTCTCTTCTAATTCACTATTACACTCACAACACTTTTCAAATTTACTATTTCCTCCACTAATTATCTCTCCTAATTCACTATTACACTCACAATATTTTTTTTCCCCACCAATTTTCTTAATTTACGTGATTTGAAAAAAGTGTACACCTTCGATCGGGACGGAGGAAGTAATTGTAATGATTTTATTGTTCTTTTTATTTTAATTAAAGCGATATAATATAGATTCAACTAATAAAATATTGCCAATTTATGGCTCGTCTGGTGCACAGTTTTATAAACTGGAAGTTTTTAAAACGGAGCAATTTTGAATCGGAGCTTTTTAAAACAAATCATATTTTCGATAAATGTGTTTGGTGAATCATTTTAAAACGCTGATATAATTTTTAATACTCCCCCCGTCCCTAAAAGATTGTCATGTTGTACATTTTGCAATTATTAAGGAAGAGCTTCACCTTCTTGTACCTTAGTAGATTTGCACTAACATTCATATCTAAGTTTAAAAATGGGACATACTTTTTGGGACAAGTCAAAATGGCAAATGAGACAATCTTTCAGGGATGGAGGGAGTATTTGTTTACAATGACATTTTTACCCTTTAAAAATAACATGATTTATTTTATACTATATTCATTTTGAGCTCTATGTATTGTTCATAAAAAAACAAGTTAAATCAATATACACAAAAAAGAAGTATTGTATTATTTTCAAAATAAAAATATCAAAACATAATTATTTATTAAACTTGAAAAAAATGGCATACATAGTTTTTCTTTTGTCCAACACAAAAAAACAACAAACAATCATTAATTATACAATCTTTTAAAATTTCTAAAATATGCACTACACCATATTTTGATTATTTCCACCATATTCATCCAAAATATAAAAAATGTGGTCTTTAATTTTGCCTTGTATCCACGTGAGTATTGTTGAGAAAAAATCTGGGTTCAGGGGTATATGGAGAAAACAATTTTTTTTAGCGTTCCTTATTATAGCTTCTTTCTCGACGCTATAATTTTGAGCGGCCAAAATGTCCCCAACTTTTTAAAACGCAACGATCTAAATCTCTTGACTAACACGCTTAATAAAAAAAAAACTGAGTTTTTTTTATCTCCGTTTTAACCAAAACGTTCGACAAGACAGGGCCTTCTTTTGTTAGCAAGATTTGTGACTTTCTTTTATACCCCTAGCATTGCTCAAGAGATGGCCCCTTGTTCTAATTAAATTGATTTTAGCTATACCAAGTTAAAAATACTCAACATTTTGCTTTTAAAATGGGTAAATCTTTCTCTCTCCATTCAATTTTAATGTTTTTAGTTTGTTTCGCACAAAAATTAAAAATAAAAATTATGAGTATTAAAAGTAAAGTATGAGAAAGAAAGTTCATAAAAAATAAAAAGTAAGGTATTATTGTGAGGGTAACAAGTGAGTATCTATAGAAAAAAAAAACCAACTAAACACATTAAATTAAGACATATTAAAAAAGAAATTAAAAATCTTAAACCGAAATGGAAATTGAAATGGAAATGGAAAGAGTATAAGATTTTTTTCCTAGGAAATTGGAAAAGAGGGGGGGGGGAATACTTAAGAAAGTAAACGATGAAGTCAACTAATTTGAAGAGGCTATAATGTAAAAATTGATTTACAAAATAACCCTTCTCCAACCTAAATCTCTGTCACCCACCCTATCCCTATTTTCAGTGGCCCACCCATCTCGCCTACCTCTTCGCCTCTCGCCTCCGCCACACTCCTCCCTCCCCAACCACCCTCACCAAATCTCCCCCAGATCTAAAGTTGAAAATTGAACAACCCAGAATGTGTCCTTCATTCGGTCCATCGAAGAATCCAGAATGTGACATTTGTTGTTGAATCGTTAAATTGAAGAACCAGAACACCACCTTCTCCAACAAATTGAGTTTCGAGCAAAATGAATATGGTTTCTTGAACATTTAATTAGAAAAAACCCTTTGAATTTTTGATCTGAAAATTGAATTTGGGATTTAGGTTTCATGTGAAATTTTGATCTGAAAATCGAAGAACCCAGATGGTATATGAAAACCCTTTAGGCACCATTTCAAATTTTCAGGGATTGGTGTAGTGTGTGGAAAGATTTTGATTTTTTTTCTTACCATTGTTGTTCTTTTGTCTGCTGAAATGAGAAGGAAGGCAGAAACACTTGACAACAGGTTCTGCGGGTCAATAATGATGAAACCAAAGCCAGCCAAACCATCTACTCCAGAGGCCCCTCCTTCACCTGCATCTGCCCAAGGCAGGAACAACCTCAGGGTGGGGATTTGAAAGGGAACTTCTATGAGAGAGAGAGAGAGAGAGAGAGAGAGAGAATGAAGAGAGAGACTGTCTGTACCAAAAAATGAAAAGAGAAATGGGAGAGACAGTATGAAGGTGGGTGGGTTGGCGTGGGGAGGAATTGAAATGGCCTAAATGGCTTGGTGAAATACGTCGGAGGTGGCAAAGGTGTGGTAGGTGAAAAAGGAGGTGGCTGGGTTGAGGATTGGGAGGAAGAAGATAAGTTGGGGGTATGGGGTTAATTTGTAAATTATTATTTTAACTTTAGCCCATGAAATTAATTAGTTCAACCTTTAACTTTTTAATTTTCCATTAAAAACCTTTTCATTTTGATATATTTAATTTAAATGAGATTTCCTATTGTACCCTTGAAAATCAAGTTATATGCGATGTACATGCTCATTTAACTAAAAATATGGATGTCGTTAGTCCCAAGTACCTTGGATGCAACGAAAAAATAGGTGAGATGCATATTTGCAACAAAAAATAGTTTAGGTGGCAAATTCACACAACCCCAACAGTTTGGTTACTTTTCTTGCAATTTTTCCTAAAATAAACAATGATACTTACTTGATACACCCACAATAACAAATCATTTATTACTCCCTATCATTTTTTTCCCTTTTAATGTAATTTTTATAATTACAACATATACTTTTTCTTACTAATAATGTATAATTAAACTAAAAAACTTATTAAACCAAGAACCTTATTATGGGACAGAAGTAGTATCAGTAAACAAGATTATAGTTTAGATTTTCTAACCTCCGGACCGAGGGACTAGTTGGATTTAGAGCCCGAATTAGTCGGACCACGTGATATCTTCATCTCTCAAGGAGTGGGACTTAAAATCAAAATCCAAAATAATTTTTAATAAAAAAATAACTATGATATTGCGATAAATCAATAACAATTTCGAAAATAATGGCTAAGAAATAGAGAAAAAAATCAAAAAGGTTTCCTCTTTCAAATCCCTAGGGATTAAGAAATTTAAGATTTGATATTAAAATCAGATGGAGAGATAATGAAGGGATAGAAATAGGTATCTGAACTTAGTCTCCACACAGTGTCGCACGCCGCAATGAGAGAAACTTAGTGTTCGCGTGGCATCGTCTTCTCCGTTGCTTGTTCCCGTTCTTTGGCAAATTGGGGAGATAAGGTGTACTGTGTAATTGTGTTTGGGGGATTGATTTCATAAATTGACTTATTTATATACTTGGGTTTAAGTGTAATTTGTAAGGGGGTGGTTATGTGCATTTGTTCAGGGATAGGGCATATTTATGATATGTCGAAAGGTAAAAACTGGATAAACGGGAAAGTCATGAAGGTCACTTGACCCTCCCCTCCGTAATGTAGATCCGCCCCTGAAGATGAGTGTATGTTGGATACTCGACAATAGATTTAAAAGTACTATAGATTTGTGTATCGAATTTGCAATGCAGAAAAGAGTTCAACGCGTTGAGTTATATTTGTGCTTTCTAACTATGGAAAGGAGTTACATGGAAGAATCGGGTTTCCTAATTGCCTTAAAGTTTTGCGGTTGAATTTTATGGATCTAACTATCGCTTATTTATTATCTTCCAAGAATTGTCCCTCACTCGAGGATATATCTATCGTATTTGCACACTATATAGTGCATGTTAACATTGTTGGTAACTTGAAGTTGAAGTCATTGGAGTTTGATAAGTGTTGAAAAATATAAGGTATTTCCATATCTTCGGCTTTAAACATGGTGTCATTCAAATTGAATGGTCCAAAGGATACAAAATAACGATTGAAGATGTCCCACTTTTAACCGATGCATTGTTTGGGAGGCGTTATATCATTATCAAGAATGTAGTAATGATCTCAAGGGCCGAGAAACAAATGTCTTTTTTCGTGTCTAGTTGCCTATCTACACTCATATTGGATTTATATTGCTTGAGTAGTGGAGATAACTTAAGAATATCTCGCGAGTTCCCTGAACTCGACACCATCATGCATTTGGAAATACTATCTTACACTTGTGAAATAAATTTGGATTTTTGTCTTATATTTGTGATACATCAGTGTGCTCGTTTGCAGGCGTTTTTGTTGAAGATGATGTATACGGATGTAAAATGGAGGAGCCAATCGCTATTTGGAGATGATGAGGTTGAGTATCTAGAACGAGCTGGACACAAGTGCATTAGATAATATTGAGTGAAATTTATATATATCAAACTAAGAACATACAGAACTATTTATACAAGAAAAGGAAAAAACTGTCTGATCTAATCTTATATAACTGCTAATCTAACTGCTAATAACTATCTAGATTACAGATTATGCACTGGATTATCACTTGTACAACCATTCTCTTCATCCCCCCTCAAGTTGGAAGTGGTAAAGATGTTGAGCACTTGCAACTTGGATAATAACAAAGCTAAATCATGTGAAGTCTGACCTTTGGTAAACAAATCTGCCAATTGATGAGAAGATGGAACATGAAAGGTAGAAATCATGCCTTTAGTGAGTTTCTCTCGAACCAAATGACAATCCATTTCAATATGCTTGGTTCGTTCATGGTAAACAGGATTTGCAGCAATATGTAAAGCGGCTTCATTGTCGCAATACAAAGAGAGCTCTTGGAACAAAGAGAGAATCCATGTTAATTCACAACAAGTATTTTCCATAGCCCTGTATTCAGCTTTAGCAGTTGATCTAGAGATGGTGGTTTGCTTCTTGCACTTCCAAGAAATTAAGGATGATCCTACGAAGATACAGAAACCTGTTAGTGATTTTCTTGTGATGGGACATGCACCCCAATCTGCATCACAATATACTGAAAGTGCGAGTGAAGAGGGTGACGAAAAGAACAATCCTTGACTGGGATCCTTCTTTAAGTATCTTACTAATTTGAGCGTTGCTTCCCAATGAGCTTGCCTTGGAGATGTGACAAACTGACTGAGTATGTGAACTGGATAGGATAAATCAGGCCTCGTGATAGTCAGGTAGATTAATCTACCTATTAATCTACGGTAGGACTGAGTATCTTTCAATGAAGGACTTTTATCTGTTGCAAGACCATGATGTAAGGCGATTGGGACGGAAGATGGTTTACATCCAGAAAGTCCTGTTGTATCCAAGATATCAAGAACATATTTTTGTTGATGAAGACAGACACCAGACTTGTTTCTTGCGATTTCTAATCCAAGAAAATATTTGAGGTTTCCAAGATTTTTGATGTTGAAGGAAAGGTGAAGGTGAGCTTTAAGAGATTTAATCATGGCTAAATCAGATCCAGTGATTAATAAATCATCAACATAGACTAAGATGATTGTCAAACTGTCATGTTTCTTTAAGATAAAAAGAGAATGATCACTCACTGAATGATGGAAGCCGAAGGATACTAAACTTTGTGAGAACTTTTTGTACCATTGTCTTGGTGCTTGTTTCAAGCCGTAGAGTGATTTTTGGAGTTTACATACAACTTTGAAACCATCAACAACAGATGGAATTGACGTAGGTTGATAACCGGGTGGAAGATCCATAAAGACTTCTTCATTAAGATCCCCATGAAGAAAGGCGTTTGAGACATCTATATGATTTAAAACCCAACCTTTTAAGGAAGCCAGTGCTAAGGTGGCGTTTGGTTGGTTGGAAAAGGGGGGAAAGGAATGGAAAACTCCCCCTTTTCCATTCCTTTCCTCCGTTTGGTTCAAGTTTTTAAAAAAAAAAATTCCGAAGGAAAGTTGAATTCCTTCAAATGAAGGAATTCAACTTTCCTTCATAAAATCGATGGAAAGTCCAATTCCTTTGGGAATGGAAAAAAAAAAAAATTTTTTTGACCAAAATACCCCCAAACCCTACCCACCCCTACCCCTACCAGCCCCCACCCCCCACCCCCCACCCACCCCCCACCCCCACGAATTTTTTTTTTTTTTTTTTTTGCCTACCCTCCCCACACCCTACCCCCCCCCCCACCCCCCACCCCCACCCCCCCACCCCCCCACCCCCCACCCCCACGAATTTTTTTTTTTTTTTTTTTTTGCCTACCTCCCCCACCCTACCCCCACCCCCACCCCCACCCCCCACCCCCCCCCCACCCCCACGAAATTTTTTTTTTTTTTGCCTACCCTCCCCCCACCCTACCCCCCCCCCCCCCCACACCCCCCCCACCCCCCCACCCCCACGAAATTTTTTTTTTTTTTTTTTGCCTACCCTCCCCCACCCTACCCCCACCCCCCACCCCACACCCCCCACCCCCACCCCCCCCACCCCCCCCACCCCCACAAATTTTTTTTTTTTTTTTTTTTGCCTACCCTCCCCCACCCCCACCCCCACCCCCCACCCCCACCCCCCACCCCCCACCCCCACCCCCCACCCCCACGAATTTTTTTTTTTCTCGCCTACCCTCCCCCACCCCCCCACCCTACCCCCACCCCCCACCCCCTCCAAATTTTTTTTTTTTAAAGGGTAAATTGGTCATTTTATATGCTTTCATTCCATTCCTATAATTTGTATTTTCAAACCAAACATGATTTGTCAAGGAATTGAATGACAATTCCATTCCATTCCGTGCCAACCAAACGGAGGGGGTTGACCAGTTTTTTTCCATTCCAATTCCATTACAATTCCATTCCATTGACAATTCCATTCCTTCACTTTTTTTTCCACCGAACCAAACGCCCCCTAAGAGAATTTGAACGGTTGTCATCTTGGCTACGAGAGCAAATGTATCAAAATAGTCCACACCTTCATTTTGGGTAAAGCCCTTTGCCACTAGTCTGGTTTTATACTTTTCGATACTTCCATCCGGATTATATTTGATTCTGAATATCCATTTGCAACCTACACACTTAACATTGACAGGTAAAACTTGTAATGTCCAAGTATTATTTTTCTCTAGAGCTTGCAATTCAGAAGTCATAGCCTCACACCATTGTGGATATTTTATTGCCTGATAATAATGGTGTGGCTCAAATGTGGATAATATGTTAGATACGAAATGCTTATAAGTTGTAGAGAGATGATTATAGGAAATAAAATTGCAAAGTGGATACCTTGTTGAAGCATTGACGTAAAATTGATGGAAGACCGGTATAATCTCGGAATTTAGAAGGAGGTGTTCGATGTCTTGCTGGTCTGGAAATAATTTGTGGTGGTGAAGCAGCAGCAGGAGAGGGATTAGTGAGTAGCATGATTTTTTGAGAAAGGAAAAATATTCTCATAGAATTGAACATCCCTAGAATAAAAAACTTTATGAGTGGCTATATTGTAGAGTTTATAAGCCTTTTTTCCATGGGAGTATCCTAAGAAAACACATTTAGTAGCCCTAGGGCTATATTTGTCCTTGTTATAGGGATGAGTAGATGCATAACAAAGACAACCAAATACTTTTATAGTATCATAATTTGGAGGCTTTCCAAGAAGAGCTTCGAATGGAGTTTTGAAATGAAGGACCGATGACGGCATTCTATTGATTAAATAGGTTGATGTAAGTATACAGTCACCCCAAAATCTTATTGGGAGGTGTCCTTGAAATCGCAAGGCTCTTGCTAATTCTAAAAGATGTCTATGTTTCCTTTCGGCTCTCCCATTTTGTTGTGGAGTGCCTATGCAAGAACTTTGTTGTAAAATGCCTAGTGAAATAAGAAGTTGTGTCAAATCAGAGTTAAAGAATTCACTCCCATTATCAGAACGTACTTCTTTAACAGTGCTTTGAAATTGGGTTTTTACCATTTTGAAAAAATCATATAAGTAATCGCATACTTGAGACTTGGATTGTAAAAGATATGTCCACCTAGTCCTACTGTAGCCATCTACAATTGTTAAAAAAAGAATTGAATCCATTATATGTTAAATGTGTGTATGGACCCCAAAGGTCACAATGAATGAGGTCAAATGCTTTTGTGGACTGAGAGTTACTAGTAGAAAATGGATTTTTTGTTTGTCTAGCATAATGACAGATATCACAAGGTAAGGACTGGGAAGAAGGTAGATTTTTCATAACTGGAATATATTTCATAGATGATACAGGAATATGGCCAAGTCTATGATGCCATAATGTAAAATCTCTTATGACAGAGTTACATAGAGACTGAGAACGAACATTAGTAGAAATGGAAAGAGATGATAATGGAACACTATGTGAAGTAGTGACAAGTTTATAGAGACCTCGGTCAATTTTGCCAATCCCCGTCAATGTCTTCGATTGAAGGTCCTGAAAAATCAAAAATTTGGAAAGAATACAAGAGAACAATGATGGTCAGTAGTAAATTTACTTACTGATAAAATGTTAAATTTGAATTCAGGCACAAGAAGGACATTAAGGAGAGTGATATTTTTGTTAATTGAACATTTCCCATGTGGGTGATATTGACAAGTTTTACATTGGGTAATTTTACTTGAGAAGAGATAGAAATAGAATTAATAAGAGAAGTATTGGAAGATGTAATATGGTCCGTGGCACCCGTATCAATAATCCAATCATGTGAGTGAGAGATATGACTAGTAAAGCAAGTAGATAAAATAATACTGGAACAAATAACACGTTTACCAGAAAATTTCTCTGATGAAGGATCAATGGGGCTATGCTGCAGGATTTCAAGGAGTTGTTGTTGTTGAACACACGAAAGATTGTCAAGCATAGTTGAGGAATTGAGAGATGACGGATCCAAAGTAGATGTACTTTCATGAGAGACTGCATTAACAACATGCTTTGAAATATTCTTTGGCATTTTTGTAGGATCAGGTTTGACCCCATATAGGCGGTGTCCATCAGGGAATCCATGAAGAAAGAAACATTTTTCTTTTGGATGAGAATTGCCCCCACAATGATCACAATAAAATTTTCCCTTTGGAATGTAAGAGAATGAAGTTGGTGTATTTCTGACATTCTTTGAATTGCCAGAGAGTTGAACTTTTTTGCTGAGTAGGGCTGCAGAAATATCACTAATTTGAAGAGAAGAATTAGAAGAAGTGATACTTCTTTGTTTCTCGTCTTGAAGAACCAATGAAAGAGCCTGACTAAACAATGGAAGTGGAGTCATCATCAGGATCTTCCCCCTTATTGCAGTGAAGGAATCATGAAGACCAAGGAGAAATTGATTCAATTTCTCTGTATTCTCAAAAGCTTCTTGCAACACAACAGAACCACATGTGCAAGTGCACAAGCATTTTGGGTGATGTGAAAGTGTACTTAGTTCGCCCCAAAGGCTTTTGAGTTTGGTAAAATAGGTGTTTACAGTCATTGGTCCTTGAGTAAGAACAACAATTTCTTTCTTGATTTGAAATAATTTTGGACCATTGTTTTGAGAAAATCTTGACTGTAAATTACCCCATATATCTTTGGCATTTGGAAGGTACACTATACTAGTAGCAATATCCTTTGAACATGCAGTGAGTAGCCATGAAATGACCATGTTGTTACATCTCTCCCAATGGGAAAGATATTTTGAACTGGACAGAGGCTTGACATGAAGGCCAGTGACCATACCTAACTTATTCTTAGCTATGAGGGCGATAGTAATGAATCTTTGCCATTTGTGAAAATTGAAATCAGTGAGAAGTTCAGTGACAAGCATCATACCAGGGTGATCATTGGGATGCAAATAAAGAGGATGAGAAGGATTCAACTGAATCGATGTTTCTGTAAGATCATAGATATCATCATTTTTTAGATCATTTGAATTGGTTTGACTGTCAGCATTTTCGGAAGAGGCCATTGGAGGAAAAGAGTTGTATGAGTTTTAATTGAAAAGATGATTTGAGTAGCGGAAGCAAGTGGATATCAGAGTCGGAATTACCGTTCTGATACCATATGATAATTTCAGAGATATTGAGAGACATTAGATAATATTGAGTGAAATTTATATATATCAAACTAAGAACATACAAAACTATTTATACAAGAAAAGGAAAAAACTGTCTGATCTAATCTTATATAACTGCTCATCTAACTGCTAATAACTATCTAGATTACAGATTATGCACTGGATGATCACTTGTACAACCATTCTCTTCAGAATTTGTATGTCAAATAGTCGAGAATGCAGCGGTGCTTGACAAGGTAATTATAGATCCTCAGACCAGATCTTACATCAAGACACTTGAATTGAATGTTTGTTCCCGGAATGAATTTGTTGTCAATGTAAGAGAGAGGATGATGCTAGAAAGGTTGCGGAGGAGTTGCGACCAATCTAGCTAATATTTATATACATGTAGCTATTCCGACTATTCCGGCTGAAGCGCCTTGGCAACATGACTTACTCGACCACCGGATCATCGTCCTTCATTTGATGGACGTAGTACGTGCACCATATATTAAGACTAGCTATGGAAATTTCATTGTGGCAAGGTGGTTTAATTAGTACTCTCTTAGTGTTATTTTATTTTTTCTTGTTAAAATTACAATATGATTATTGTTATTTTTTTAAATATGGAAGTATTTTATGATTAAAAAAATACTTATATATAAATGACACTCTTTATTTTATTAGTGATTTTTTTTACAAAAAGAAAAATAATTAATGTCAATAAAAAAAATTATTTTATTTTTTGACAATGTTCCAAGGCAGGAGTCAATGAAACATTTGTCTTTTAAGTGGATATAATTATATTGATATGATGATTTTATAGAAGGAATTTATAGAAAATTAGTCAAATACCTTTGTGATATACACTTTTAATTATCAAAAGCAACTTTAGTGAAAGAAACCACGTAAGAAATAAAAGAAAATAAGATTAAACCATGTAAGAAAAAAAAAATCTCTCTCCGTCCTAAAATGAATGATTTTTTTTTTTTAACTTATATAAAAATGACACTCTTTAATTATATAAATTCATAAATATTCTTTCTATCCATTTTCAAACTTTTTATAAATATAAAACGAAATATGAAAGAACAATTATAGAAATCAAATAAGCATATGAAAAGAAAAGTATGCTGGCTGTGGGGTTCGAACCCACGCGCACTTATGTGCGCACTTATGTGCAGAAGATCTTAAGTCTTCCCCCTTAACCACTCGGGCAAACCAGCTTGACTGTTAATGGAGTTCAAGATTTAATATAAAATTATTTATCTTTCGGATTGAGAATGGAGAGCAATATTCTCTGCTTTAATTCATGAATGCGTTTTTATTCTGCCGGAAAATTAAATTTTAAGTACATTTAATCTCATAAAAGCAAATTATAATCATCCTAATGATATCAAATGACCCCGATATTTAATTTAATGAGGGACAATTTAGTAATTTTAAAAAATAGATTTTATTTGAGGAAAAAAAATGACAAATTAGGGTTCAATACTTAGGAAGAGTGTGTCAATCGGGATCTGATTTTTCAATTTAGTCAATGTAGGGTGTAAAGTAACTAACATTAGTCAATTAATTTTATTTATTTATTACTAGTACAAAATTGCTAACGAAGCCTTGTAAACCATGACTTAACTGAGATTATTTTTTTAATGAAAATACCAATGATTTTGGCATTGTCATCAATTTAAAAAATTATTTAAATTGCATTTGTTTATTGTTCTGTTCATGGAGGTATCCAATTTGGTTTGATTAATTTTTTAAGGGTTATGTCTAGAGCTTGGTCGACACAGTGTGTGGGGTTGGCTGTTGAAGGTTGAGTGCAGCTACTCTGACTTGCAGAAGAAAAAGGAGCAGTCGTGAAGCTCTTTCGCGTCAACTACTCAGTTCTGCTGGACATGTGTATCTCAGGAGAATCTGTAGTGTCCGCATATTTGTTTGTTTGGTGCATATATGACTTAAAGTTATATTACTAGGGATTTAGATTTCTGTTTAGGTATCTAAGTTACATTCATACAATTGCTCAAAACAAGTTACATTATTTCAAGTGATTAATGTATTTCTCAGGCGAAAAATTGTAATGTCTACATAACTTTTTGTTTTTTTTTTTTAAGCATGCAAGCTTTTGTACTTTTTTAAAAAAATTTGATTTGGGATGCCAAAACTTCAATTTTCAACTAGGGATATGAAGATCAATGTTAATCTTTTCTTTACCCAATATATTGATGTACTTATCAATGTACTGGGTCAGGCATTATGATAAAGAGAGTAGTGACTGAGGTGGGGAACTGATTCGTGAGGTGGCACGGGGGATAGTATTAGTTTAAAAGATAAAGAAAGCTACTCCCTCCGTACCATTTCAAATGATCCCTTGATTTATTTCACGATTTTTAAGAAAAATGAATAAAGTGGATAGAAATTAGAGGTGAGAGAATATAAAAGTTAAATGTGTGGTAGAAAATAGGAGAGAGAATGTAAAAGTTAAAAATATTTAATAGGAAAGAGAACGAGTGGGAGGAATAGTGTGGTTTTTTTTTGTAAATATGTGGAGATGATAAGGATATAAATATATGAAAAACTTTCTATTTATGGAAGGAACCAATTGAAGTGAAACGTCCCAAAAAGAAAATTGAACCATTTGAAATGGGACGGAGGGGGTACTTTTTAATTAAACTGACTTATCAAATAAACTTTTGTAATTATTCATTGATGAGATCAATCTTCTACCACGAGTTTTAGAACTAAAAAGAAAATGACAAAGACTTGTGTAATATCGTCTCACACCGTGATACGAGTCAGCCCATCTGCTCTGGCAGCATCCGCCCATCCAGCCCTTGTCACATGTCATTTAAAAAAAAAAAACCCTACAACAACTTTAAAATGAAATATCTTGAGCTTCTTAAGTCGAAAAAAATCTGAAATATCGTTGTGTTCGTGTTGACAATACGAATCAACGTAGCAGCTTGATGATATGGTTTTGAATTATTTTTATAAAATCATATTTTGTAACAAACAAAAAAGTTGAGTTATTCGTCGCTTGAAATGTAACACTTACTATAAAGGAAAGTAACTGTTAAAATTCAAAAATGTAACAATTTTTATTATAAAATGTAACTGTATTTTTGAAGAAAATTTTAAATAGTTTTGAAATGTAAAAGATTATATATATGAGTATAATTTGTTTTACAAATGAATGTAACAGTTTTTGTAGAGTAAATGTTACATTTTTTTTTTTAAAGTAAAAATTTTTCACAAATAAATATAACAATTTTTATTATAAAATGTAGCATTAGTTTTGCAGTAAATCTTATTTTATCCTTTAATCCCTTTTCTGCAAAGCTATGATTATATTTAAGAATAAAAACTGTTACATTTAAAAAAGTAAGAATTTTTCACAAATAAATGTAACAGTTTTTATTATAAAATGTGACAGTAATTATGCAGTAAATCTTATGTTATCCTTAATCATTTTTTTGCAAAACTATGGTTACATTTCAGAAAAACTGTTATATTTCAGAAAAAAATGTTACGTTCATTTATATTAAGTGTTACATTTGTTGATAAGGAAAAAATTGGCGAAAAAAAATGATGGGAAAAAAAGAGGCGAGTCGGCGGACGGGCGTTCGGGTGGGCGATTCGTCTTACAGCGTGAGACGGTTTCACAGGAGAACACCTCAAAGAAAATATAATAACTTCCAAGAATAGTCAAAATCTTAGGAAAAATTATTTATCAAGAAATTTGAAAAAAAAAATAGTTTTTAAAAATATGTGGTGGCATTTTCGTAATTAACTATAACTTTTTAAAAAACGTACGGTGACATTTTTGTAAATAACTGAAACTTTTTTTAAATGACACGGTGACATTTTCATAAATAATCGAAACTTATTGACACATCTGCATTTTGTATAACTAAAACTGACAATTTTTATTACAGCACATGACACTTTTTTAAGTCTAACACTGCTGCACTATTTAACAATAACACTTGCAATATAAAATGCCGCAACGCGTTTTATATGAAGTTCCAATTAATTATTAAAATGCCACCATGTGTTTTTAAAACTAGATTTTCTATGTATTTGTAAAAACTTGTTTTTTTTATAAAACTTACTCTTAAGAATATTATTTGGCTTCATTTTATTTTATGACATTTTCTTATGTCAACTAAAATCTTTGTATGGTAAAACTAGAAACAATTAATAAAAAAATAGCGTTCGTTAACAGAAATAAACACCAGTTAACAATATTTTAGGTCACATTTGCAATTAAATTAATAGTACAAATGAAACGTTTATAATAAAATAATTCAGTGATTAAATTAATAATGCTCAAATAGTATGATAATAAAAATGTAAACATTTTTATAGTATGTAGTATATGTTACATTCGATCAAAAAAATATAAAATAAAATATACTTTTTACTATGAAAAATTAATACTCCTTTTGACCCAGTTAAAATGTTGCACTTTTGTACAAATGAACTTTATACGATTAAATTAATTTAATTATTTTAATAAAAAATAACAAATGTTATTAATAATATTTATAAAAATAAATCAAAATAAATTTATATTTTTATTAAAATTTTAAATTATTGTTTAATTTTTATTTTCTTACTATGTAATACTCATAATATTAAATAAGGGATGTATTTAGAGAATTGTTATTCACACTCGTAACATTACTGAATACCCCCACATTACTAAGTCTGGCTAAAAAATTAAACATTCAACACTAAATACATCACCATTATTCCTATTTTAATCTTTAAAATTACTAAATAGTCACCCCACTTAAATTAACAAAACACACCTTAACACACACAAGCTTCATCTTTTCAGGTCAATCTTCATCTCTCCGATCAACTCTTCACCGTATTCGGCCAATCTTCATCTTTTTCGATCAACTCTTCTTATTTTTCGGTCAACCCTTCCTTCATCATTCGCAAATTTAGAAAATAAATGTCCCCCCCAAATCATGGTCATATCCCCTCGACATATCCTATTCCATTTTCCCATATATGACCATATACGCAGTTAGAGACGAAAGAACTATAAGGAAAATCAATGGCTTTTTGTTTGTTCGGTTAAAGTTGACCAAACAATATTATCATGTTTGATCGCCGAAACATTACTCCTTGTTCGGTCGCTTTTGGCCGAACGTTGTAATTTTGTTCAGTTGACAATTATCGAAAAATGTGACATTGTTTGTACACTACCAACTGAAGTCTGAAAGCTTCACTCATCGTTGCTAACCTTTAGCTCTAAGACAAAGAATTGGGAGAAGACTCAATTTTGCCCGTCATTCTCTTCTAACGTTTTATTTATATAACAACATTTACAGAGAGTCCTCTATCACTATACAATTGTGAAGATATGACTTAAGTATGGAAAGGATAATTGCTATACAATTCTAATATAAATCCTCCTAACTATTCTCTATTTTGATACAATCACATCACGGTAATTGTGGGACTGCCGCACCACATCCGTGATTGGAAATATTCTAGCTTACACCCCCCTCCCCGCAAGCTAAGCGGCACATGGTGGAGCTGCAGCTTGGAGGAGAGAATTTGTAGACGTGGCTTCGCAAGACCTTTGGTGAACAAGTCAGCTAGTTGACCATTAGTGGAGACGAAGCCGAGACGAAGAAATCCCTTTTGATGAAGCTCACGGACAAAGTGATGATCTATTTCAATATGTCGAGTGCGAGCATGAAAAATGGGATTTCGGGACATGTGTAGAGTAGATATATTGTCACAAAAAAGCTTCGTAGGTGAAAAGAATAAACCCAGTTCTTGAAATAAATAGGAGAACCAGCGTAGTTCGACAGCGGTTGATGCTAAAGCATGGTACTCAGCTTCACTGCTAGATCGAGCAACTGTAGTTTGCTTCTTTGCAGTCCAAGCTACAAGATTTGGTCCAATGAAGACGCATGCACCCGTGGTGGAGCGGCGGTCGTCAGTCGAACCTGCCCAATCAGAGTCGGAATAAGCTGTGAGGGAAATGTCACTGGAGCGGTTAAACCGGAGGCATAATGTGATTGTACCCTTTACGTAACGAAGAATCCTTTTTACGGCTTCAAGGTGTGACGATCGAGGTGAATGCATATGTTGACACACTTGATTTACGGCAAAAGCTATGTCGGGTCTTGTCAAAGTGAGACATTGAAGACCTCCGACCATACTACGAAATGTAGTAACATCCTGTAATGGATCACACTCGTAGGCAGAGAGATGAGTGCCATGAACTACAGGAGTGGACACCGGTTTACAACCATCCATATTGAACTTGCGAAGAAGATCCGAAGCATACTTAGCTTGACTAAGTGAGAGAGTTTCGGGTGTTCGAATAGTTTCAATACCAAGGAAAAAACCCAAGTTACCCAGCTTTTTACTATCAAATGTGGCACAAATCTGATCTATGACGTGAGAGACCTCGGCATAGGATGAACCGGTGATGATGAAGTCATCTACGTAGACCAAGATAGCAATTAAGGACTTACCCGAGTGTCGGATAAATAAAGAGCTGTCTGCTTTGCTATTAAAGAAGCCAATGGATAGTAAATGATCATGTAGTCTTTGAAACCATGCTCTTGGAGATTGTTTCAAACCGTAAATTGCTTTATGTAACCGGCATACATGGTCGGGAAATTCCGGGTGATGAAAGCCCGGAGGTTGAGACATGTACACTTCTTCTTGAAGATGACCATTTAGGAATGCATTTCGTACATCCAATTGTTGTAATGGCCAAGAACGGGAGTGAGCAATGCTAAGAATAGTTCGAATTGTGGGTGGTTTGACTACGAGACTGAATGTTTCGTCATAGTCAACACCTTCTTGTTGTGTAAAATCCTTGAGCGACTAAGCGAGCCTTGTGCCGCTCAACTGAACCGTCAGCACGCCTTTTAACTTTGAATATCCACTTACTGCCGACTACATTCATGGAGGGGGTGCGAGGTTTAAGTGACCCTGTACCATTTTTATGCATGGCGGTTAATTCTTCATGCATTGCTTGGTTCCAGTGAGGTAGGGGGCTGCTTGTTTGAGATTTTTAGGTTCAAACTCAAGTGAATCTTTGGTGACTGCGGATAAAGCAAGAGGAAGCAGATGTCGAGAAGTGACTATCGAGGCAAAATTGGCAACTTGTTTTGGTTTGAAAATTCCAAATTTTGCTCTAGTCTGCATGTGATGTTGATTTGTGGGTGGGAGAGGAGGTGGCCCAGTTGGAGAAGAGTGTGGGCTGTCCGAATTTTGCCCAGAAGAAGTATTTGCGAAAGAGGATCCAGAAGAGGGCTTGTAACGACCCCAACCCTAGGCACTAATATTAAATATCCTATTATGTGTTTTTAATATTTATATTAATTTTATATGTTCAATTATGTCTTTAAATTTTTAATTTAAGATAAATTGGGTGAGAAGTAAATTTAGAATCTTCTAAAAATACATTAGATATTTAATAAGAACTTTGGGGAAAATAAAAATAGAAATTTGATAAAGAGTAAGAGGAGGTTAAAATGGGTAGAATAAATAATTAGGGGGAAGGGTTAATTTTAAAATGGAAAGCCTTAGATATTTTCTTGGAGGGGGGCCAACTCTTACTTCCTTCTAAAACCCCTCCAAGTGTCCTCCTCTCCTCACCCTATCCTTCCCATACTTTCACCTCCTCCATCTTCCTCATTATTCTCTTCCATTTTTCTTTTACAACTTTCCATGGAAGCCCCATTTGAGAGCCTCTCCTTCCAAGTGGCTAGCAAGCTCAATTCCCCTCCATTTTCAAATCCGGTGGTACTTTTGTGATCGGGGCATCTAGGGGAGTTTAACAAGCTCAAGAAATCCATAATCCATCTCCCATTCCAAGTGAGTTGTTATGACATTCTTTCATTTATTTGCTCATGAACTATGAAATGTTGTTCTTGGTATTGTAATGGTTGTTTAATGTTTTGGAAGTCTTCTTGGAGTTGAGAAATGGGTTAATGACTTAAAATGATGTTGTGGGTCATGGGAGTTGATTTAGAGTAAAAGAAATGGGGGGAGTTAGATTTAGAAAGTGAGAATTTAATTGTGGTAGTGAGATGGGTGGAAAATCAAGTGGTGAATAATCTAGGATTATATCATTTTGGGTTTAATGATTTAGGATGAAGTTAGGAAAGTCCTTGTGGTGCTCACAAAAATAAGAGAGATTGAGGAAAAAAAAAGGGAAAAGAAAATAAGTGTCTAAGGGTTAGAATTCGGGCAAAAGCCGGTTCGTCGCTTGGCGGCCGCCCATGAGGGGCTCTGAGCGGCCGCCCATGTGGCCGGTGTTTGGCGTGCCTATCCTCCCTTCGGGCGGTCGCCCAAGTCCTCTTGAGCGGTCGCCCATCCCTCCAGCAACCTTACCTCCTTTAAATTTCACTTGGGCGGTCGCCCAAGTGGTCATGGGCGGTCGCCCATGGCACCAGAACCTTCCCAGTTTCTGTTCTTGCTATTTTTACTAATAATCTCGTGGTATGACTTCCACCCATTATAAATTAATAGAACCTAACCAACCCGGATATGAATTAATCCTTTTAACCTAAGTTCAAGTAGAATACCTCGGCTAGGCCATGATATCTTATTTGGTCAAAGTGGTTCAAACTTGGGAAATAGATCGTGAACCTTTATTAAGTTTATTCGAGGTTGTATAATGACTATGTAAGAATGGGTTGAAATACATAGTGGCCTTACTTACCCTATCCTTGGTGATTAGTTAGAAATAGAGTAGAAACCATAGGTTTCACTATTTCGTTAATTGAAGATGAGCATGTATCGCCTCGTGGCATTATTATCCCAAATTGTTGAATTATTGAATTTGGTAGATACCTTAATATCCTAAGTATGGATTACTTGGCAAGCTGTTGTGTTGTATCCCAAGTGTGGATTATTTGATCTTGTTATATTGCGTCCCGGTGTGGATTATTTGGTATATGATTATATTGTATCCCGGTGTGGATTATGTGGTTATATGGATACCTTACTTGAAATTATATTCGTTAATGATATTATGCATAGTGTATTACATGAACTGTTGCACTATAGTATGGATGTAACATGAGTATATTTTACCATGTTGTTATATGATTATCCCTTTTGTGGATTATTTCAAGTATCTATTATGTGCTTGAACGTGTTGATATTCGGGGGTATAATGGAATTCAATCAATTATTGATTTGTTCTATAAGTGATTGAAGGTTCATTATACCTGGGACCGTCCCTCTCTGGCCACAGAGTGGCTGCACAAGCTACCGTATTGAGCAATAAGGAGCCTTTACATACCGCTGCGATTTGGTGTACCGGTGAATGCTCTGTATGAAGCCAACGGCTTTACAGTAGCGATGATATTATATGATACTCTGAATAAGGGTCATATAAGTATCCTATTTTCTTATATGGATCTCTGGGGTATGAGACCTATAAGCGGTGAATGTGCATGGGGGCAATTCACCAAAGAGTGGAGTTTTACTCCCACGTTGTACGACTTATTTGCTCGTACGTGGAAAAGGTAAAATGAGGTAACGTAAGGTGTTTACCGCTTTCATAATGTGTTATGTGCTACCATGCTATGTGTTGCATCGTGTTTGGCATCTTGCTGCATTCATAATAGCTCATTGAGATTTATTCTCACCCCTTCCCTTTTACTGTTTTAGATCGTGCTGAGACAGGTGACTTGAACCAGTGAGGCCGGGGATAAGAGTTTGGACTTTGCTTTTGGGGACTTGTCAGGTTAAGCATAGGAGTTGGTTATTAGGAGTATTTATTAAGTATTCCTCTTTTGAAATTTGTATGGAAAATTCTTTTGTTAAACAATGTTAATTAGGGTTTTCAATGTAATTGATCAGATTATAGTTTATTAAAAGTTATGGTTGGATTTCCTCCTAGTGGAGATATTATTAATTGATTTTTATTTGGAAATTTGAAAAAGTGGTTTTCTTCTAAAGGCAAAGAAATGTTTTAAAACTTAGATGGGTTTTCTTAGATTGAGCCTCTCCAGCTCGGGACACGCGTAAGGTTCCGGGTTGGGGTGCTCACAGTTGGTATCAGAGCTTAGTTTAGAGGTCAAGGGTAGATGTCTAAACTAAGGGGGAATGTGTGGAAATTGACGCCGAGTGTTTAATGCAGGAGTTCGTTCTAATGGCCGGAAGCGAGGATGATCAGCGAAAGGTTCTAGAAAATGAAGGAGATATGGGTATAGGTGGAATTCAGAATGAAGAGATGATGAAATTATTCAGGATGTTTGTACAAGATATGAAGACTAGAGGATCAGTTCCGAATCAACCTGAGGGATGTCAAAGTAATGGATTGGAAAAATTTGTGATGATGAACCCACCGAGCTATAATGGAGATCCGGATCCGTTAAAGGCAGAAGAATGGTTAGCAGAAATAAATAGGATTTTTGAGGTTATAGAAAGTCCCAACGAGGAAAAAGTTAGGTATGCCGTTTTCAAACTTGAAGGTCCAGCTGATCAGTGGTGGCAGATATTGAAGGGAAGTTGGGAGCGGGATCATACGCCCCAGACTTGGGATAATTTCACCCAGCAGTTCGAGGATTATTTCGTTTCAATGGTTACAAGGGACAAGAAAGAGATTGAGTTCTTAGGACTAAAACAAGGGAACATGACGGTGAATCAGTATTCGGTCCGGTTTGAGGAATTAGCTAGGTGTTGCCCTCATTTGGTATCGCACGAAGCAAGAAGAGTTCATAGGTTTGTAAAAGGTTTGAGGATTGAGCTTAGGAAGAAATTATTGATTGACAGCTTCACCAATTATCGGACAGTCATAGATAGAGCATATAAGATCGATAATGACATTGAGGAAAATAGTGAAAAATCGGAAGGTGGGATTGGAAATAAGCCAAAGTATCTAGGACAAGGATCCAAAATCATTAGAGGTCAGCCAAGGGCTTTAACTTCGGGAAGTGTGAGAGGGGAACGTGTGGTAGCTTCTTCGTCTAGACCAATACCCAAACAGTATGGGATGATTTGTAAATATTGCAAGAAGATGGGTCATTCTGAAGACAGGTGTTGGAGTAAGCAAGGGAAATGCTTGAATTGTGGAGAAATGGGGCACTACAGGAAAAATTGTCCTGCATTTCGTCAGAGGTTAGCTTCGAGTGCCAGTCAAAGGGGTCAAAGAGGTGGTACCAAAAGAGATAAGGAAGGGAAACCAAAAGAGAAGGTCCAAGGTCAAGCATGTGTTTCGGGTCCAAGAGAGATGGATTCCCCAGAGGTCACTAGAGGTATATTCCCCTGCCTGTAAGCTTAGGGGTCATATTTTATAGATCCTGTTTCATATCATTATGTGTGGCATAGCGTTTTGCTTTTATGTGGCATACATTGTTTGAGATTTTGTTTTATTCACTACAAAAAAAGTCTTTTTTAGGGACATCATTTTTTGGGACGGGAAAAATTACTTGTCCCTATTATCAACTTTATAAGACATCCAACCTTGATTTCTAATTTGGGTCGACGGTTGAGCCTAAGGGGGCGTTTGGTTCGGTGGAAAAAAAAGTGAAGGAATGGAATTGTCAATGGAATGGAATTGTAATGGAATTGGAATGGAAAAAACTGGTCAACCCTCCGTTTCGTCAAGTACCTTAATGGAATGGAATTGTCATTCAATTCCTTGACAAATCATGTTTGGTTTGAAAATACAAATTATAGGAATGGAATGAAAGCATATAAAATGACCAATTTACCCTTTAAAAAAAAAAAATTGAGTGGGGAAGGCGGGTAGCTGGGGGCGGGGAGGGTAGGCGTAAAAAAAATCTGTAAGTTAAAGGGGGGGGGGGGGTGGGGGTGGGGGGTGGGGGAGTGGTAGGCAAAAAAAAAAAAATTTCGCAAGGGGGGGGGGAAGGGGTGGGGTAGCGGGGAGGGTAGGCAAAAAAAAAAAAAATTGTGGGAAGGGGGTGGGGGTGGGTAGGGTGAGGGTAGCAAAAAAAAAAAAAAAATCTGCAAGGGGTGGGGGTAAGTGGGGGCGGGGGCGAAGGTAAGGGCCGGGTAGGGCCGGGTAGGGGGTAGGGGTGGGCAGTGGTTTGGGGGTATTTTGGTCAAAAAAATTTTTTTTTTTTTTCCATTCCCAAAGGAATTGGACTTTCCATCGATTTTATGAAGGAAAGTTGAATTCCTTCATTTGAAGGAATTCAACTTTCCTTCGGAATTTTTTTTTTAAAAAACTTGAACCAAACGGAGGAAAGGAATGGAAAAGGGGGAGTTTTCCATTCCTTTCCCCCCTTTTCCAACCAACCAAACGCCACCTAAAAGGACGGCGTTTTTCACTGCGCTAAAAAAAAAAAAACTAAAATGGAAAAGGAAAGAAAAAAGAAAAGAAACTAAAGAAAAGAAACTTCGCCCGTTCTCCCCTGCTCTCCCCGCTCTTCTACTACGCTCTTCTTTCTCTCCCGGCAAATCAACCTGGCGTAACCCCTTAATTCAACCACGAGTTCGGCGATCAACTGTTTCCTCCCTATTCTCTCTCGCCACGCTACGCCTCTTTCTCTCCTCTAGCAAATCAATCGCGTAAACCCTAAAAATCAACCCTGTCGTCGATCAATCTCTCTCAGTTCGGCGATCAATCTATCACTTGTATTCTTCTTCAGATTATTAGTTCACTTCTTCAATTTTAAAGTATTAGTTGTATAGTACTTTGGAATATACGTTCAAACCTGGGAGGAAGCGATCTGGAAAAGAAATATTCGTGGATGCGCCTCTTGAGTGCTCCTCGTGCGCTTGTCACATAAGGTGACCCGAATTTTGCTTATTCTTTTTATGCATATATGATTCCCTTTTCACATGATTACCTTGATTGTTATAGAAAGTTTTTATTTTTATGATATTTAACTCACGTTTAGAAAAATTTCGCCTTTAAATTTCGCATTATTCATTTTCACAAAAATGACCCCAATAGCACCTCATATTTTCAAGTGTCTTTCCACAGGGGATATTTATACATGTGAAAATGGTTTTTACACCTAGATTTTTATCACCACCATGTTATTATTTCATTTTTCTTGTCAATCATCTTATTATCTTGATATAGTTCTTATTCACTAATCTAATTGTTAATATGGAACCAAATAAATTATGTCTTATGTTCAAGGCCTCAATATATTTAGCAACTCTTATCATCATCACTTCCTCGGGAAAGAACTTACATGCGCCTCCATCGTTATATATGTATAGAAACTTGTATGGTATATCATATTAGTAGAACGTGCCAACTTGATTTTGCCTCTTCCAATTTTTTGCAGCTCCGCTAGCAAAGCATCCAAGATTATCCCTCTTTTACCTTGTGCAGAAAGGCCGGATTAATTGATGAAACTCAGATGTGTATTATTATTGTTATTAGCATGTACTTCTTGCATCGTTTCACTTATACACATCAATAACATTTAGGTATATCGATGAGCCTAACAAAGCCGATCCTTTTCTCGTGATTATAGATGACTCGTAAGCTAGAGGTGGAAAATCAAACCTCATTATCTTTCGTACGCTTAATAATTCAAAATTTACAAGTAAAACTTATGATATTTGAATCTTAAAAGTCTTTTGCAATGTGAGTCTTCCACTTTAAAGAAGCAGTTGGTTCAAAATTTCCTTCCGATTCCTGTAGACGCATCGCCTCTCGGGGAGCCTAATTACTTTAAATGCTACCAGTGAGCAACAATGAAAAAAATAAGGAAGCTCATGACGAGGTACTTTCTGCATGGATTTTCCATTTATTTATTTCGTTCATATCAGTAATTAGCCTATAATGACAATCAACAAAGTTCCACATTCCTGTATGGATCTCAACAAATGGGCGACTTCCCAGATCCGATTCATCTCGGAGCAAATGCATTGCATTCGGGCAATTGCCAACTTTACCCCATGTGGATAATTCCCAAGCACGTCTTGAGTGTACAACCACTTACTAGATCCGCAAAGGTAAACTGAGGTATCTCCATCTCTATTCTTTCAGAATGTGTTATTTGCTACCATGCTATGTGTTAATCTTAATGGGAGCCGAGTACTTTAGAAAGGCAAGTAACCGTAGAGGAAGAGCTATTCTCACCCCTCTCACGATATCTTTAGATTCCGAAACAGTTTTTGTAGAACTTAAATACCGGTGATGCCGGGGAAATAAATAGACTTTAAGTAGTAGAGATATATGGGGAGCATAATAGTAACTCACTTTACTTATTTAGGTTATGAATCCAACCATACTACTGTTCAAAAGCTGGGCGAATTATCGTTTTAAACTTGTTTCATCAGGAAGTTCATGTGCTTCAATTGGATTTCGGTACTTCAAAAGTTGATGCACTTCACCTAAGTGAGCTTTTATAAATATGTTGTCCTTCCATCTGCTAATACCTTGACCGCAATTGGTTTAAAATTAAACTCAAATAAATGTTGCAACAATAATTGTCGCAAACACTGGCCATGAACACTCATAAAACTTGGACACTCCTAAGGTTCACATAATTGATACTCACTTTATCTAGCTTAGACATAGATTCGCCCCTCAAATAGGTGTCTAAACTAGGTTCGGGTGAATGTGCCTCTAAGATTGACACCTGAGCCCCGTGTTTCCACATGCGGAGTTGGTTCTAATGGCCTGTAGATTGCACAACTGAAAGGCACCCTTTCTACATAATTCTTGCGCTTTGGGTTTAGGTGGAATTCAGTACGCAGAGATGATGAAATTAATCGGGATGTTTGTATCTCAATGGAAATGAAGACTGATAGGCTCTCTTCCTTTGGGATCGGAATCGAGGGATTTCATTAAGCTCTTTGACCTGAAACTTAGTGTCATAGATGAATTTGCTATGTTGATGCTCCATCCGATACCTATAATTATTATTGTATACACTTAAAATGAAATAGGTTTATTTGCTCATGATTGTCCCAACGAACACAAAGTCAGGATCGCTCGCTTTACCACCATCGTCTCTTTATCTCATATGTCACTTGCTCAAAAATATTGAAGGGAAGTTGGGAGCGGGATATACGTCATGACTGGTTAGTTATTTCTTCGTTAACGTAATATTTTTATTTTTTTACAGTTTCATTGCTTAATAGTTGCATATCGGAGATTTACGAATTTTTAGAAGATCTCGATCAAGGGAACGATGATGATGAATCAAAGCTCAAATTCCGGTTTGGGAAATTAGCTTTGTGTTGACCTCATTTCACATCGCATTTGGCGAGAAGGGTTTAGATGATTAGAACTAGGTTTGTAGAAACTTAGTTTAAGTCAAATTATTTCAAATGGATGGATTCGAACTACTTCTAAAGAGAGAGCATCTAATTTTGCTCAAGTTAGCATTGATGATTTTATTCTTGATGATCGGTAGCTTCGATTGGAGCTTGCTAATGTATCTTGGATTTGGTATTGTCGTATTTAATAGAGCTCACCATGCGTTTATGTATATTTGGATCTTGTAAATTGAGAGAGGAACTATTGTCAGCTTCTTCGAATAGGCCAATAATATTTTACATTGACTTTTTGGGCGACATTTTAATTAATCCAAAATGACATTGGGTCGGGACTAAGGTCAGGGTTATTACCCGCCAATACTTTTTTTTTGGTCAGCAAATATTATTAGGGTCGGCTTGCCGTCTCAAAAAACTCGTCCAAATGTATTTTGCCGCCAAATTTTTCCCGCAAAAAATAAATAATAATTTTTTTAATAATAATATATTAGGAACGGGCCGCCGCCCTTAAAAACTTATATAGACGGTAAAGGATCAAGTATGGGTCCCTAAAGTATTTAGGACGCGTGTTAACTAATTCCCGTCCTATATGACGTCCTTAATACTTTTAGGATCTGGGGAAAATGGGTTTTTGGGACGGTACTTGTTGTTATTTCTTGTTATTTGATTGTTAGAGGATTCTCGCTCAGATGAGAGAATACCTCGAACCTTCTTCTCTAGTTTACCACGATGGTGATGTGGTGATGGGCCGAGCATGTATTGCCGCTTGAATTGGTATAATTATTAATTTATGATTTTGAGATATATTTGACCTGGAGGGTTAAGTAGTTGTTGTATAACGGTAGACTATCATAATAAGTGAGTCTCCTTTTTCCATGCCTAAATTGCTTATATTGGTATTCGACATAGGTAAACCTTAATGTGAAATTCTTGTTATATATGGGTATTTAAGGTGAAAATTTTGCATTAAGATGTGAAGGGTAATTGGTATATGTTAGACTTGCATAAGAAGTCTTTTCAAAATTTTTATGTGCGAGTTGTGAGCAAATGGTAAAGGTGCACCCGTCGGTATATTTCATGTGTTGGTTCTGAGTATGATAAGCAAAATTTTAAACCCTTATTTTGATGGCTTTAGGGTAATTAGAATTGAGGATCTCTTTGTTAAATAAAGTTTCGGAAAAAATCATTTGAGAATTGGGTTAATGATTCCTTGAGAGGAGTCCCTGCATGCAAGTTTGGCTAGTGTGAGTTGGCTCGAGAGGATTGCAAATTTTGGGTTCTATAGTCTTAAACTCGGATGTTACCAAGGATCTTGAGAGGATTGAGTCCGTGATCTTTGAGTTGGCAAGTGCTATCGAAGAAATTTAAGGACCTCTTAAAAATTTTAAAGTCGTTGTTTTGATTGACTCTAAAGGACGTATAAATGGTGTAGGATGTAATAAGGATGAATCATATTAATAGAAATGGAGAATAGATTAGTTATAGATCCGGTCCTTACATTACCTATTGGATGTGAGGACTTTGTGAAATTTTAAGGTGTATTAAAGGAAGATTAGATTATGATATTATACGAAATGGGAAAGTGATAACGTATGCTTTGAGGAATTTAACTTAGATAAGTGAGATTTTCTTATCCTCTACTCGGGAGTAGCTGCACTTATGTTGCGTTATTTAAGTAGGAACCTTATCTTTTTGAAGCTTCCTTTGAGAGTTGTTACCGATCCTAAGAGTTGGAGGATTTAGTTAGTCGAAAGAAAGAGATTTGAAGACTACCCAAATTCTTGAGGAATATGTTATGTTGTGTGACGGATTTCCTTTCAACTTGAGAAGTTTAATTAACCTTAGCGAGTTTGCGTATAATCGCAGTTACCATTCTAGCATTGAGATAAAATCGTATGAGGCGTGGTTCAGGAAGAAAATATCGATCTCCAATTTGTTGGGGTGAGGTTGGTGAAGCAAGGCCTAAGATAATTTGGCGCCAAGGTTTGATAACCCATTTGAAGTTTAGGAAAAGTTGGTGATTTGACTTATAGACCGACTTGGAGCAGCTTATAGAGTATTTGAGGTTTTAAATGTAATATCGTAATGTATTTGCTGACATAAGTTTTAATACTTTTATTTAATTGTACTTTCTTGAGGTCGTGAAAATTCGGGTTAGTGATAATTTTATGGTATTCTTGGAATATTAAGTTGTAATATCGTGTTATTAACGAAATTAGAAATCTTGGAAAGAATCATAGCAGTGATGAGACTAGTTGGGAAGTGAAGTCCTAGAGTATTCGGATTATGAAAATGTATAGTAGAATCATGCCATTGAGAAATCTAATTGGAAATATTAAGTTAGAATGTGTGAAAGGTAACCTTTGCTATTTGAACCTTAGGGTAAGTGACAATCAAATTCGGGACGAATTTTCTTTAAGGGGGAGTGAATGTAACGACCCCAACCCTAGGCACTAATATTAAATATCCTATTATGTGTTTTTAATATTTATATTAATTTTATATGTTCAATTATGTCTTTAAATTTTTAATTTAAGATAAATTGGGTGAGAAGTAAATTTAGAATCTTCTAAAAATACATTAGATATTTAATAAGAACTTTGGGGAAAATAAAAATAGAAATTTGATAAAGAGTAAAAGGAGGTTAAAATGGGTAGAATAAATAATTAGGGGGAAGGGTTAATTTTAAAATGGAAAGCCTTAGATATTTTCTTGGAGGGGGGCCAACTCTTACTTCCTTCTAAAACCCCTCCAAGTGTCCTCCTCTCCTCACCCTATCCTTCCCATACTTTCACCTCCTCCATATTCCTCATTATTCTCTTCCATTTTTTCTTTTACAACTTTCCATGGAAGCCCCATTTGAGAGCCTCTCCTTCCAAGTGGCTAGCAAGCTCAATTCCCCTCCATTTTCAAATCCGGTGGTACTTTTGTGATCGGGGCATCTAGGGGAGTTTAACAAGCTCAAGAAATCCATAATCCATCTCCCATTCCAAGTGAGTTGTTATGACATTCTTTCATTTATTTGCTCATGAACTATGAAATGTTGTTCTTGGTATTGTAATGGTTGTTTAATGTTTTGGAAGTCTTCTTGGAGTTGAGAAATGGGTTAATGACTTAAAATGATGTTGTGGGTCATGGGAGTTGATTTAGAGTAAAAGAAATGGGGGGAGTTAGATTTAGAAAGTGAGAATTTAATTGTGGTAGTGAGATGGGTGGAAAATCAAGTGGTGAATAATCTAGGATTATATCATTTTGGGTTTAATGATTTAGGATGAAGTTAGGAAAGTCCTTGTGGTGCTCACAAAAATAAGAGAGATTGAGGAAAAAAGGGAAAAGAAAATAAGTGTCTAAGGGTTAGAATTCTGGGCAAAAGCTGGTTCGTCGCATGGGCGGTCGCCCATGAGGGGCTTGAGCGGCCGCCCATGTGGCCAGTGTTTGGCGTGCCTATCCTCCCTTCTTGGGCGGTCGCCCAAGTCCTCTTGAGCGGTCGCCCATCCCTCCAGCAACCTTACCTCCTTTGAATTTCACTTGGGTGGTCGCCCAAGTGGTCATGGGCGGTCGCCCATGGCACCAGAACCTTCCCAGTTTCTGTTCTTGCTATTTTTACTAATAATCTCGTGGTATGACTTCCACCCATTATAAATTAATAGAACCTAACCAACCCGGATATGAATTAATACTTTTAACCTAAGTTCAAGTAGAATACCTCGGCTAGGCCATGATATCTTATTTGGTCAAAGTGGTTCAAACTTGGGAAATAGATCGTGAACCTTTATTAAGTTTATTCGAGGTTGTATAATGACTATGTAAGAATGGGTTGAAATACATAGTGGCCTTACTTACCCTATCCTTGGTGATTAGTTAGAAATAGAGTAGAAACCATATGTTTCACTATTTCGTTAATTGAAGATGAGCATGTATCGCCTCGTGGCATTATTATCCCAAATTGTTGAATTATTGAATTTGGTAGATACCTTAATATCCTAAGTATGGATTACTTGGCAAGCTGTTGTGTTGTATCCCAAGTGTGGATTATTTGATCTTGTTATATTGCGTCCGGTGTGGATTATTTGGTATATGATTATATTGTATCCCGGTGTGGATTATGTGGTTATATGGATACCTTACTTGAAATTATATTCGTTAATGATATTATGCATAGTGTATTACATGAACTGTTGCACTATAGTATGGATGTAACATGAGTATATTTTACCATGTTGTTATATGATTATCCCTTTTGTGGATTATTTCAAGTATCTATTATGTGCTTGAACGTATTGATATTCGGGGTATAATGGAATTCAATCAATTATTGATTTGTTCTATAAGTGATTGAAGGTTCATTATACACAGGACCGTCCCCTGCGTGGCGCGAGTGGGGCACATGTAGCTCTTTGTATTGAGCAATAAGGAGCCTTTACATGCTTGCTGCGATTTGGTGTACCGGTGGAATGCTCTGTATGAAGCCAACGGCTTTCTGATAGCGATGATATTATATGATACTACGAATAAGGGTCATATAAGTATCCTATTTTCTTATATGGATCTACGGGGTATGAGACCTATAAGCGGTGAATGTGCGTAGGGGCAATTCATCAAAGAGTGGAGTTTTACTCCCACGTTGTACGACTTATTGTTCAGACGGGAAAAGGTAAAATGAGGTAACGTAAGGTGTTTACCGCTTTCATAATGTGTTATGTGCTACCATGCTATGTGTTGCATCGTGTTTGGCATCTTCTTTGCATTCATAATAGCTCATTGAGATTTATTCTCACCCCTTCCCTTTTACTGTTTTAGATCGTGCTGAGACAGGTGACTTGAACCAGTGAGGCCGGGGATAAGAGTTTGGACTTTGCTTTTGGGGACTTGTCAGGTTAAGCATAGGAGTTGGTTATTAGGAGTATTTATTAAGTATTCCTCTTTTGAAATTTGTATGGAAAATTCTTTTGTTAAACAATGTTAATTAGGATTTTCAATGTAATTGATCAGATTATAGTTTATTAAAAGTTATGGTTGGATTTCCTCCTAGTGGAGATATTATTAATTGATTTTTATTTGGAAATTTGAAAAAGTGGTTTTCTTCTAAAGGCAAAGAAATGTTTTAAAACTTAGATGGGTTTTCTTAGATTGAGCCTCTCCAGCTCGGGACACGCGTAAGGTTCCGGGTTGGGGTGCTCACAGGGCTGTCCGTGAGTGGTTGGGCTGGTTGCTGAAGGGACCAGGCCATTTTGACCAGGTGGGACACTTGAGGCAGAAGGAGAGGAGCCCAAATTAACGGGCTGAAGAGCAGCCATTTGATGAGCTGGGGCTGGATTGATTTGGCCACTACTCATAGTGGGCTGTTGTTCTTAGCCAAGGTCCGAAATTTGGGCTGCTGTGAGATAAGAGTTGATCTTTGTGCCAAAAATATGGGTTGGACCTGTAGAAATATTTTGGGACATAGGAAACACACTTTCATAAAAAACAACATGCCTTGAGATATAGAGCCGCCCGGTGGTGCGATCAAGGCATCGATAACCTTTTCTAAAATTATCATACCCTAGAAAAACACAAGGGGTGGATTTAGGCATTAATTTATGACGATTGTATGGGACAAGATGGGGAAAACATAGACACCCGAAAGTTTTGAGTACTAAGTAATCTGGGGTCTGTTTTAATAATTTTTGGTACGGAGAAATGTAACCAAGAAGTCTGTCGTGTTAAACGCCTCTAGCCAATAAGATTGAGGAATCCCAGATTGAGCAAGAAGACATAATCCCATTTCCTCTATATGTCTGTGTTTCCTTTCGACTGTACCATTTTGTTGTGGAGTATATGGGCAAGTTGATTGGTGTTTGATGCCATGGATTTTTAGAAAACACTCAAAAGCACGTTCATGAACTCACCTCCCCCGTCTGTTTGAACTGTTTTGATCGTGTGGATTTCCCCAATTTTTCGGCTAAGTTGATTTTATATTTGAGTTTTGAACATAGAAAAAACACTTAACACATCTGATTTTCGAATCAACGGATAAAACCAAACAAAACGGTAAAAATCATCGACTATGCTTAAATAATAACGAAAGCCACTAATTGAAGGTTCAGGGGACGGACCCCATACATCTAAATGTAAAATTTCTAATGGCTCAACAGAATGAAAAGTACGATAATGAAAAGGGAGATTACAAGATTTCTGATGGAGGAAAACTCCCTCTTGTAATAAAAACCGAGCAAGTGTACTCACTACCGGTGTAGCAGTATGCAATTGCAGGGGTCGAATCCACAGAGACTCGTTGGTAAACAAATAAAGTGAAAGCAGTGAATAAGTAACCACAGTTTATGTTGATTTGATTTAAGTCTAAAAGCATAAAATAAATAACAAACACTACTAAGCGAGAAAGCAGATTATGAGCAGAGATTCGTAGATTGGATTTCACTTTACCATCATTCTATGCAAAATTTTACTTATAAAATATCAACTCAACTTCTAGGGTTCATTCACTTTAGCTAGGATCGACACGGTTAGGTGGCCGGATTACAACCCTAAATACTCTCTTAATATTATGGGTTCTATTACGGCACCACAATACACCAAGAATAAATTAAGCACACAAGAATTAAAGAACCTAATTTTAATCGATTTCTATTACGGCCCCGATTAAAGTTATTCAATCAATAATGGTCTATGTATCAAAATCCCAAATTAATGGCGAATTCAATACCCAATTATTCAAAGATGAGTTCGTATCTTAACATACGTCTCGAATCCATGAACAAGAAATTAAAATATATTGATGAACTAGAAGGAATTAAATAGAAAGAATTAAAATATTATTGCATAGAAATCCGGTAAAGGTTCGACCAATCTACAAATCTAATAAATTTAGCTACTCATAATTTATAAAGATAAAAACCTGGAATGGAATGATGAATTCTTCTTCTTTAATTGATCCAAGAATTGTTCCAAAAGAAAAATAAAAACTATAAAATATGATGTGTGTTTCTTATGTACCGTGGCTGTGAATTTATACAGAGAAAATAGGGTAAGCACCAGGGTTCAAAAACTGAGAAAAGTCAAGATTGCCCCTTGAGTAATACGTGAATTCTGTTGCTGGAGATGACGTAGCGCGGCCGCCCTCGAATTCTAGCGCGGACGCTCTTGTTGACAGTAAGTTCTGTGCGTAATTTTTCCTCTTAGCGCGGTCGCCCTTGCTGTTGAGAAAGTTTGCTCCATCCAGCCGTGGCCCAAGAATTTCCTTGCCATGGCCCAGCACCTTGGCCCTAAATGGCCTGCTTTCCAATTACTCCCTCGGCCAATCCTTTGCAGTGTGGCCTAGTTTTAGTATTAGTTATTATTCGTTTCGTCCCACTATCTTGCAGTCGCACTTTGACCACTTTAATGACTTCTTCTGCACTTCGCTCTTTGGAATTTTATTTTTCATTTAATCCCACGAATTTTTATACATCAAATTCGTCCAAAAATTCCATATTTCCAGTTTAGTCCCTGAATTTTCCAATATTTCCAATTTAGTCCAAAAGCTTCCAAATGCCAGTTTAGTCCTTGAACTCGTAATTTCAGTTTTTTTCCTTCTCTGCTCCGCTCCACTTTATTCCTTTTGCACTTTTTATCCATAAAATACACCTTTAAGCAGCTCTATACCCTGTACTCATAAAATACTCACAAACCATGTCAAAATACATAAAACTCGGAAATCGAACACAAAGAAAGCCTAAAAGTGCATCATTTGGATGGGTAAATACACATCCATCAAACACCCACAAACTAACCTTTTGCTCGTCCCGAGTAAAACAAAACTAAAAGAAGTAAAATAAAACTACTCTAAATACTACTAATAAAATATTAAAACAAAATCATTATTTTTGGGATGTTCTATCAAAGATGAGTCATTGGCCATATAAGTCTCAGATCCTTACCAACACACATAATCAACAAGTGCCACCACAGTAATGGGATTACAATCACATTGAAGCATAAAACTCACAATTTTCCACCGCGGCCTGAATGATGAATGAATTATGGGAGGTCACTGCCAACAACCTAAGATTGTTTATGGATTCACTAAGCGATGCTCTAAATCAATATGTCATAAACAGTACAACCCCAAAAGGACACTCATATGCATATTTACACGATTGTCAACCCGGTTACTCGATATTGAAAGAATAATATGGCCTAACAGTTAAGTGCGAAAGATCGCAGGGCTAGGTTCATGGTTACAAATGAAGGTAAGGACATACGAAAAATAAGAAAGTGAAACTAGAAAGTCTTCTTTTAACAATACATCCTCCACTCACCCTTATTACTTTCCAATGTGCCAACCCACAAACTAAAACTTTTTCATACATTGACATGGGATTGAGCACATTCCACTACTTTCTTTGGTCACCTTGAAACATAATTTCCACTTTGACATTAGAGAGGGCAAGGCTTTTTTTTTTTTTTTTTTTTTTTTTATTATTTTTTTTTGCCTTTTTTTTTTTTTTTTTTTTTCAAGCCCCTCTTTTCATTACATAACATGACCCACTTCTTTATTTTCGTGACCAATTTCCACTCAATCCTTTGATTTTCATAACATCCCCCGAAATATCCCCATTCTTTCCCTAGTTTCACTTTCTTGAAAAGGTGGGAAAATAGTGTATAAGTTAAAAGGGTAGGATAATGAAGGTACAAACGAAGGCGAATGGTGGTCTAAGATAACCTCCCACTTTGTGAGAGATTCCATTCTTTTTCAAGCTCAAAAGGGGTTCTAGCGGAATATTTTATATAAGTGACTAGAAAGTTTAAAGCTCACAAAAGGGATTCAAAAAATAGCCATATGTATCAAGTAACCTATTGACGTGTTATTGACAATCATGCAAACATGTTCTAGGGACCCCGAGAATACACAAAGTGATCCCATAAAGGGCACCTAAGTTGATGACAATGACCAAGAAAATGATACGGAAGTGAGAGGTGGTGCAATCATAATTTAAATGTTTCAATGCAATCCCAATCACCACACTAATAATAACACATGTGATTTTAAAATTAAAGCACACTCTAATCATCACAGACTTTGGCCAACATCCCAACTATGAAAAGAACAAAATTTTTTAAATTTTTCTATTTTTTTGGAGGGTGACACTATATACACTCCCCTATAAACCCACAAACTCGGAGAGTTGCCCACCCCCAAACTCAAAACATGCTATGTCCTCATAGCGAAGAGAACAAAAGCGTGCCTTGGGCTTAACGGATGGCAAGACACTACTAAACAGTAATTAACATAAAAAATAAAACATACCTCATTGGGTTGCCTCCCAAGCAGCGCATTTGGTTAAAGTCGTTAGCCCGACTATGGTCCCAAGCTTACTTGGCCTTTGCTTTGCGGCCTTTGGACCATCTCTTCTCCTCACGGGCACAAATGCCCTTCTCTTTCCACATCATCTCTCCTTTGTCCATACGTAGGGGTAAAGCCACATTTATTTTTGAAATTTTACGCTTGTGCTTACCCCTTTTTCTTTTCTTTTTATTGGGGTTTTCACCCCCAAACTCAACCTTTTCTGCAACCTGCAGAACACCATTCTCACAACCAAGATCAAGAGAGTTATCATGCACAAAAATAGTAGCAAATATAGAATCAGATAAATCACTATAACTCTCCTCACTAACTTTACGTTTTGAAAGCCCTTGTGGTAGATGTTATGGAATCGACTCTTTATGGGAGTCGTGTGGGGTGTGATACGACCCGTTACTCCTAGAGTATTGGTCGGCCTTGATGTTACTAGCCATGGGATAAACGTCCGCATTATCCCCACTTTTCTCACATCCATTCACATCATATTTGACAATTGGTAAATCGGTTATGGCTCCTACAAAACCATCTTCGGGGGAGGGTTTCTCATCATTTTTAGACATAACAAACTTGCATTCTTCCCCCATGCCTCTCAAGGACACCACCCCTTGACACACATCAATGGTGGCCTTAGTGTCAAACATAAATGGCCTCCCAAGCAGAATGGGAGTTTTCAGTTGCTCCTCACTAGATCCCTCCATGCACATCACATAAAAATCAATGGGGATAATAATTTTATCAATTTTAACCAACACCCCTTCGATAACCCCTAAGGGTCTTTTGATTGAGAGATCCGCCAATTGCAAGTCTCTCATGGGTGGTTTCAACTCACATACCCCCAAACTCCTAAAAACATGAAAGGGCATCACATTGACACTTGCCCCAAGATCTAACAAACCTTTAAATTTTTGACCCCCTAAAGAAATTGGGATAGTGAAACACCCGGGGTCTTTTTGAACATGATTAACTTTTTCATTGTCATTAACATCATCATTATTATCGCAACAATCAAAATTATCAAGAGAAGATAGAAATACCTCCTCGATTTCCTTACTCTCATCCCACACTGTCGTGATTGACTTTGCTTGCTCAGGTGGGTTCTTCTCTTTCATCAACTCTTGGGCAACCTTCACAAGTTGCTCTACTTGTGTGCCCACCTTTTCAAACGCAACTTCTGTATTTCTGTTGCTTTGCTGCATCTCCATCCTTAACTGCTGGACTGCCAGCTCCCAAGGCTCTTTATCATGTTGTCCAGGTGGTGGCACATGAAGAGGTTTCACTTGCTGATTATGATGGCCGCCCCATGGATTGTAGTTGCCATATTGATTGCCTTGGGGTGGTGGCCTTTGTCCATATCCATTGAAAACATGTGCCTGTTCAGGATTATACAAGAAATTTGCTGCACTTGGACACATATTAGTCACATGAGATGATAAACCACAATTTGCACAATAATCAGTAATAACATTGGCACCAGCAGAAGTGCCACAAGCAGTCAATTTATCCAATTTATTATTTAAAAGTGCGATCTGCTTTGAAATATTATCACTAGCATTCAATTCAAGTACCCCCCTTGTTCTACCCCTCGAACTCTTTTGTTGAGAATTAGCACTCAACATCTCAAATAAAGACTTAGTTTCTTCCGGGGTCTTGGCTCCTATCGAGCCTCCAGCAGCATTGTCAACCATTGTTTGACCATTGTCATTCAAGCCATCATAAAAGGCTTGGTTCAGTGAGGGTAGTGTAAAATTGTGTTGGGGGCATTGTATTAACATTGTATTGAATCTTTCCCATGCCTCATGAAAGGGCTCCCCCACATCTTGGGAAAATGTCATCAATTTCTGTCTAAAACTAGCCAACAGATGATGTGGGTAATATCTTTTAAGGAACACATCTTGCAATTCTACCCAAGTACTAATGCCGCTTCTGCAAGCATCAAAGAACCATGTTTTAGCCACTCCCTTAAGAGTGTAAGGAAAACACTTCAGTCTAATTTGCTCCTCAGTTACTTCCTGTCTTAACAAAAATTGAGCAACAACAGTAATATACTCTTTCAGGAACATGAGTGCATCCTCGCCAGGCAATCCGTGAAAGCTTGGCAACATGGTAAAGTATTGTCCTTTGACCTCTAGATTTTTGGCTGCATCGGACAGCACTATGCAAGAGGTAGATGTGTCTACCCTAGGTCTCAGGAAATCATTCATAGTTTGCGCCGGTGGTTCTGCCATCTCGGCTTTTTCTTCCTCTACCTCGGTGGTGGAGGGTTCTGATTCGATGTCCGAATCTGAAAAGAGAGGATTAAAGAGGGGATCGCCCTCAAATTCTTCCTCAAGTCTATTTATGTTGTCGTCCAATGGCACCAATGTAGGCTTCAAAGAACGACGACCTTGCATTCACTACCTAACCTACTTGTTTACTTGCAACAAGTCCCCGGCAACGGCGCCAAAAACTTGATGGAGGAAAACTCCCTCTTGTAATAAAAACCGAGCAAGTGTACTCACTACCGGTGTAGCAGTATGCAATTGCAGGGGTCGAATCCACAGAGACTCGTTGGTAAACAAATAAAGTGAAAGCAGTGAATAAGTAACCACAGTTTATGTTGATTTGATTTAAGTCTAAAAGCATAAAATAAATAACAAACACTACTAAGCGAGAAAGCAGATTATGAGCAGAGATTCGTAGATTGGATTTCACTTTACCATCATTCTATGCAAAATTTTACTTATAAAATATCAACTCAACTTCTAGGGTTCATTCACTTTAGCTAGGATCGACACGGTTAGGTGGCCGAATTACAACCCTAAATACTCTCTTAATATTATGGGTTCTATTACGGCACCACAATACACCAAGAATAAATTAAGCACACAAGAATTAAAGAACCTAATTTTAATCGATTTCTATTACGGCCCCGATTAAAGTTATTCAATCAATAATGGTCTATGTATCAAAATCCCAAATTAATGGCGAATTCGATACCCAATTATTCAAAGATGAGTTCGTATCTTAACATACGTCTCGAATCCATGAACAAGAAATTAAAATATATTGATGAACTAGAAGGAATTAAATAGAAAGAATTAAAATATTATTGCATAGAAATCCGGTAAAGGTTCGACCAATCTACAAATCTAAGAAATTTAGCTACTCATAATTTACAAAGATAAAAAAACATGGATTGATGAATAAATCTTCTTCTTTAATTGATCCAAGAATTGTTCCAAAAGAAAAATAAAAACTATAAAATATGATGTGTGTTTCTTATGTACCGTGGCTGTGAATTTATACAGAGAAAATAGGGTAAGCACTAGGGTTCAAAAACTGAGAAAAGTCAAGATTGCCCCTTGAGTAATACGTGAATTTTGTTGCTGGAGATGACGTAGCGCGGCCGCCCTCGAATTCTAGCGCGGACGCTCTTGTTGACAGTAAGTTCTGTGCGTAATTTTTCCTCTTAGCGCGGTCGCCCTTGCTGTTGAGAAAGTTTGCTCCAGCCGTGGCCCAAGAATTTCCTTGCCATGGCCCAGCACCTTGGCCCTAAATGGCCTGCTTTCCAATTACTCCCTCGGCCAATCCTTTGCAGTGTGGCCTAGTTTTAGTATTAGTTATTATTCGTTTCGTCCCACTATCTTGCAGTCGCACTTTGACCACTTTAATGACTTCTTCTGCACTTCGCTCTTTGGAATTTTATTTTTCATTTAATCCCACGAATTTTTATACATCAAATTCGTCCAAAAATTCCATATTTCCAGTTTAGTCCCTGAATTTTCCAATATTTCCAATTTAGTCCAAAAGCTTCCAAATGCCAGTTTAGTCCTTGAACTCGTAATTTCAGTTTTTTTTCCTTCTCTGCTCCGCTCCACTTTATTCCTTTTGCACTTTTTATCCATAAAATACACCTTTAAGCAGCTCTATACCCTGTACTCATAAAATACTCACAAACCATGTCAAAATACATAAAACTCGGGAATCGAACACAAAGAAAGCCTAAAAGTGCATCATTTGGATGGGTAAATACACATCCATCAATTTCCCTATCCGACAAACATGACAAGTATTATTATTATTCAAAGAACCTAAAAGAGGAATGGAGACACGACTGAGAAGAGACTTAAAAACTTGAGACGACGGATGTCCAAGACGAGCATGCCAAGTGGATGAGGAAGCACGTTCCCCGATAAGAGCTAGTGGATTGACCCGAGAAGAGGAATCAAACCGGAGTGTGTATAATCCGTCATTACTATTGCCAGAAAGAATGGTCCGCCTCGTGGTATTGTCCTTCACAGAAAATCCACAACCATTAAACTCAAAGAAACAATTATTATCATGAGAGAAACGACGAATGGATAATAATGATTTATGTAAATTGGGAACACAAAGAACATTGAGAAGAAAAAAAGTACGATTTTTGTGAGAATATTTAGAATGACCAATATGAGTAATGGGAAGTCGAGTACCGTTAGCAACTGTAACCGAATCGTTACCTGGGTAAGGTGTAACATGTGTGAGGCCTTCAGGAGACGGGATCATGTGATTTGTGGCCCCGGAATCTAGAACATAGGATGGAGTCATGATAGGAGCACCGCGAAAAGAAGGATATTCCGGATTGTAGGGTGGATGAACCATCTGAGATGGATAATGAGGAGTGTGACTGTAGAACGCATAATTACCACGATCAGGACAGTCGGGGGTAGTATGGTCTGACTTCTAGCACAATTGACAGGCTGAGTGAGAAATATGGGTAAAAGGGTTTGGAGGGGTGTAAGTAAGAATTGGCTTAGGGGAATAGCTTGGGTTTTTAGGTTGTGGGTTAAACTGGAAACCCGTTTGAGGAGTGGGTAAAATACCTCGACCCTTCCTTTTGTGACTATCACCACGGGCCTGGGATGCATGCTGGCCCCCTTGCCCTTTTCGTTTCCACGGCCTGGGTTCGGAGCACCACCAGTAGGATTGAAGAAGTGGTGCCGAGGCTGAGTAGAAGTGCCAGCAAGAAGAGCATAAATAGGGTGTACGACGGAGGTGGAGAAGCGGGATTGGAGGTCTTCCTCTTGCAAAAGAAGGTCCTGAAGGTCATCCAAGGAGGCTGCCGGACGTTGTTCTGAGATGTGATGAACTCTTTATAAGAGTGTCCAAGTCCAGCCACAATCCGTTGCTGCAAGTCATCATCGGAGATAATTTCACCAGCTTTGGCTAGGGCATCGAAAATTGAAATAGCCTGGAGAAAATAGTCATCAATTGAGGTTTCAGGTTTCTTGGTGAGGGCATTGAGTTCGGCTTTGAGTTTCTGGACGTGAACTCTAGACCGTTCTCCGAACCGTTTCTCAAGTAAATTCCAAGCTGCCGGAGCAGTGTCACAGGGATTTACCCTTGACTGAATTTTGGCACTGACGGTAGCCTTAATCCAGCCAAGGACAAGGCTTGAAGCTTGAAGAAAAAAATCCCTATCGGGATTGGAAGAACCATCTGCTTGTTTGGTCGGTGGCAGCGTGGTGTTTGTCACCGCTGATGTAATTCTATAGGTAGTAAGAACCGTATAGAAGAGTGATCTCCAGTTCAAGTAATTGTCATTAGTGAGATGACAATGGCCTAAATAGGATTGAATGTTGAGATTAAGAGGAAGAGTTAGGATCGCAGCGGAAGACGAAGGGAATTTGGAGTTGACCGATGGGGAGGAATCAGTGTCGTTTGTCATGGCTCCATATCAAGAGGATCGTGATACCATATAAGACAAAAAATTGGGAGAAGACTCAATTTTGCCTGTCATTCTCTTCTAACGTTTTATTTATATAGCAACATTTTCAGAGAGTCCTCTATCACTATACAATTGTGAAGATATGACTTAAGTATGGAAAGGATAATTGCTATACAATTCTAATATAAATCCTCCTAACTATTCTCTATTTTGATACAATCACATCACGGTAATTGTGGGACTGTCGCACCACATCTGTGATTGGAAATATTCTAGCTTACATTAGCAACCATAAGAGCAGCAAGGATGAATCATCTTAAAGCTTCAATAGTGCAACAACTATGAAGACGTTTAAATCATCATAACTGAAACCGTGAGTTTTTGGGAACATATTTACGTTTCCTTAATTCATTATACTTCTATTATGGTAAGAAGATTTTGGGACTTTCATGGTAGATTTATGAGTTTCCTACTTTGACTAGGAATTGTAAATATAGTAAATATCTTTTATTTATGTACATAGTTTTATATTAGGACTAACCTACTAATATTTGATTTCCTTGTGAGTGTGTTTTATGTTTTCATATAGGAAAAGAGATCTCACAAAGGAAGATGTCGATTGCATGAAGATCTTCTCCATGGTGCACTATATATACAAGGCATTCAGCACAAGAGAAGACACGGAATTTTAGAGAGAAAATTACATACTCTTCATTGTATTCGACATTATTGTTTTTAGGTTGTGAGTGAAGGTTGTGCCTTACATTCGTAACTCACATCTAGGTTTTCATAGAGTTCTCTTGTTTTACTTCTGACTAGAATAGATCCTACTTGGGAAAGGGGAGTTGTTCTTGTCGTAGAAGGTGATTAGAACTCGTTTGGTATTTTCATATTTTAGTTTTTCACTTATTTGTTTTTGTAAGAAACAAAAGTTTTATAGTGAAAAGGTTTTTGGGCGTAAGCCTAGTTTTCTGATCACATTGATCAGTAAGCGTAAATAATTCTTGAGTTATTGCATTTAATTTGTTTTTAAATTACTTTATTCCGCTGCATTATCTGTGGATGTGTGGACAGTTGTGAGACACATCTGTACTCACATCCGTTGCCTGTTGTGTGATTAAGTTTCCTAGCTACACGAAACTTTCAATTGGTATCAGAGCCAACTCTCGATATATTACTGAGTGTTGATACAGAAAGTGTAGTCATTATGGAATGCCAAAATCACCAAAACAGGCCTCCTGTCTTGGATGGCACCAATTATTCTCTTTGGAAGTCTAAGATGCGAAATTACATCAAAAGTATTGATGAAAGGGCTTGGATGTGTATTCTTGTTGCATGGCAACCTCCTACTGTGGAGAAAAAGCCATCTTCTGGTGTTGGTGAGTCTATTTTCGAAAGAAAAACTGAAGATCAATGGACTCTTGATGAAATACAAGCTGCAAATTACAATTCAAAAGCTATGGGTGCTATTTCCAGCCATGTTTCTGGAAATATGTACAAGCTTATAACTAATGAGAGTATAGCCAAAACTGCTTGAGATATTTTGCAAACTCAATGTGAGGGAGCACCAAGTGTGAAGGCTACCAGGCTTAGAATTTTAATGGATAGGTTTGAGTTACTTCGAATGGAAGAAACTGAGGACATTGTGTCATATGCTGCTAAGATTCATGAGATTTCAAATGAATGCACAAGTCTAGGAGAATCTATCTCCAATGCAAGACTTGTAAGTAAGATTTTAAGGACCTTACCTAAGAGGTTTAACATAAAAGTGGCTGTGATTGAGGAAACAAAAGACACAAACACTGTAGGTCTTGACACAATCATAGGAATCTTGACTGTGTTTGAGCTTAACCTTGAGGCTCAGAAAAAGAACAAAACACACACTCTTGCCCTCAAAAGTGCTGCTGCACTTCCAAAAGAGCTTGTGGAATTATCCTCTGAAATTGACAAGTCTAATCTAGAAGAAGAGGATGTAGCTCTTATCTCAAAGAAGTTCAGTTCAATACTGAAAAATAGAAGGATAAGTAAATTTCCAAACAAACCTACTCTCAGTGCTCCTGAAAAATCAAAACCTAGCACTGACACTGGATTCAAGAAACCAAGCTTTGAAAATAAATCATCTGAATCTGTCCAATGTAGGGCATGTCGTGGCTTTGGTCATTATGCAAATGAGTGTGCTAACACACTTAAAAAGAAGGGAATGAGCTTAACTGCTACCCTTAGTGACAGTGAGGATGATGAAGAAGAAGTGGCTAATATGTCTGTCATAAACTGCCATTCTGTGTTTAATGCCTTTTCTGCAGATATAGAAGAAGATGCTCCTGAAAATCCCTTGGATGTGGCTTCAGTTGTGAACACATCTCGGTGTCACATCTCGAATATTTCCTTTGAACTGTTTCTCTGTAAAAGGAGATTCAGATGATGAAGATGAAGAAAGGGACATTCCCTATGAGGAACTTTTTGCAACATACAAGGAGCTGCATACAGATTGGATGAAAAGATTGGACAAGATTGAGGTACTTGTTAAGGTAAATAAATCTCTTTCTGATAAATTAGCTGCTTGTGAAGATGAAAAATCTGTTCTTTCAAAGGAAAATGATGCTCAAAAAGATACCATTGCAAGACTTGAAGTCCTTGTGACCAAAAGAGAAGTTGACCTTGAAAAGTTCAATAATGAATGTGAAAAAGCTGAAAATACTTTTACTAAGTTAAATAAAAGTAAAATGAAAATGGAAGAAGCTTTTTCTGTGGGTCAACGTGACAAAACTGGTTTGGGTTTTGAAAATAATTTCGTAAAGGAGGGATGTGAGGCTTCTACCTCAAAAAGTGTGAAAAAAACAAGTTTTTAAAGAAAAAGTCATTTTGAGTGAGAAAAGACCTAGGAAGAGGCACTACATCTGCCATTATTGCCTAGCTCCTGGTCACATTAGACCCTTTTGTTACAAACTCAAGGCTGATAAAAAATCTGGTCACTTCAATCAGCCTCAGATGTGTGAGAAGATGTATGCACATCCTAACACACATCCTGGTAATCTGAGACCTCTGCAACCCAAAAAGAAAACTGTTAAACAGTGGGTGGCCAAACCAATTACCACCTGCAATGTTGTTTACTCTTCCTTCAAGAGTACTGTCTCTGACTCTTGGTATTTTGATAGTGGGTGCTCTAGGCACATGACTGGAAATCAAGCAGTCCTTCTAGACTATGAAGTGATTAATGGAGGAAAAGTAAATTTTGGTGGAGGTGCTCAAGGAAAGATTGTTGGGAAAGGAACCCTGGATGTTAAGGGTCTCCCAAAATTGCACAATGTGTACCATGTGGAAGGCTTGAAAGCCAACCTAATAAGCATCAGTCAACTGTGTGATGATGATCTTTATGTGAAGTTTGATAAGCACTTGTGTGAAGTGTTTGATAAGGATAATACCTGTGTGTTTACTGGCCCTAGATCTGCTGACAATTGTTACCAATTTGGTGACAATCTTTCTTGCCTAAGCTCAAAAGCTAATAATGTCAATCTGTGGCACCAAAAATTAGGGCATGCTAGCTGTAGAACTCTGGAAGAACTTCAAAGGTTTGAAGCTATTAAAGACCTCCCTAAACTGAACTTCAAGAACCCTGATGTCTGTGGTTCATGTCAAAAGGGAAAACAAACAAAAGCATCACATAAAAATGTCCAACAATGCTCCACAACTAGATATTTGGAGATGATTCACACTGATTTAATGGGACCTATTGAAATAGAAAGCTTTGGTAGGAAAAAGTATGCCTTTGTGTGTGTTGATGATTATTCTAGGTACACTTGGGTAATGTTCTTAAGAGAAAAGTCAGAAACAATTGGAGAATTTAAGAATTGGTACAAAAGGGTTAGAAATCTTTATGGTCTTAAAACTGTGAGGATTAGGTCTGACCATGGCACTGAATATGAGAATCAAATGTTCACCAATTTTTGCAATTCTAAGGGAATCACTCATGAGTTTTCTGCACCAATCACCCCACAAAGAAATGGAATTGCCGAAAGAAAGAATAGAACTTTGCAAGAAATGGCTAGGGTCATGCTAAGTTCTAAAAACTTGTCCAAGAAATTTTGGACAGAAGCTTTAAACACTGCTTGCCACATTGGCAATAGGGTGTTCCTAAGGATTGGTAGCACTGTCACTCCATACCAAGTCCTCCTTGGAAAGAAACCAACTGTGAAATATTTTCATGTGTTTGGATGTGTTTGTTATATTCTCAATGATAGAGAATACCTGTCCAAGTTTGATTCAAAAAGTGACAAAGCAATTTTCATGGGCTATTCCACTAATAGTAAAGCTTACAGAGTTTTTAATCTCAAAACTAAGACCATTATGGAATCTGCTAATGTTAAATTTGATGACTCACTTGATCTTAACCTCAAGACTGCTGAGGATGATGTCTCAGGTTGCTTGCTGGACTGGAAGGATGAAGAAACAGGTGCTGAAAAATCAAAAGAAGCTTCCAGTGCTGATAAACATGTTGAACCTGATAAGGATGTAACCAAGGATGTGGACACATCTGCCTCCAATCTGAACTCACATCTGCTCCCACATCCACTCAAAATCCTGTAACTGAGGACAGTTCCTCTGATTCTGATCAAGATAATACTCCAGAAGGTAATGTGGATGGGTGTGTGGATAGATCAAAGGATATTTCTTCAAAAATCCAGAAAAACCACCCCACTTCACAAGTTGTGGGAGATGTGCATGCACAAGTGAGAACTAGACAAAAGGACAAAGTTGATTATAGAAAGATGGCTGGTTTATGGAGTTGCTCCTCAGCATACTCCCAGGTAAGTTTCTGTTGTTTTGTTTCAAAAATTGAACCTAAGAATGTTGCTGAAGCATTGAAAGATGCTGACTGGATTATGGCTATGCAAGATGAATTGATTCAATTTGAGAAGAATGAGGTATGGGCTCTTGTTCCTAGACCCTCACATGGTAATGTCATAGGAACCAAATGGATTTTCAAGAACAAAACTGATGAGCAAGGTGTGATCACTAGAAATAAAGCTAGATTAGTTGCTCAAGGTTATACTCAAATAGAGGGAATTGATTTTGAGGAGCCATTTGCTCCTGTTGCAAGAATTGAGTCCATTAGGCTTTTGTTAGCCATTGCACTTGAAGAAGATGATGAAGAAGAAGAGGTAATTGCTCCTCTTGTTAGGACTAGGGCTCAATCTTCAATTCCTCCTCCCTTAGTTGTTGATCCTGTCCCTATTATTACCCCTTCTGATAATGATCCCGATGTTGATCCCATTAATCCTGTTGAGACTGTTCCCCATGCTGAGTCTGTTTCCTTTCTTGATCCTATTGCTCCATCATCCTCTCCTATAGTGTCATCTGATCCCATTATCCCTATTACCACTCCTTCTATTGATGTTTCATCTCCTGTGGATAATGTTTCTGTCCCTATTAGCGATCCTTACCCCGTGGTTTCAAGTCCTGTTGAGGATCTTATTTCTTTTAATGATGAAGAACCCTTAGCAAATATTTTAATGGATTTGAGGGGAAAGAAAAAGGTGGCTGCTACTGATTTAGAGCCCATTGATGATGAATCTGATTCAAGCTATGACAGTGATGACACTGCATCTGATGAGAATTACAAGCTAGGGAGAGAAGAGCTTGACCAAGAGAAAGAGGACCAAGAGATAGATTCCTCTCCTGATGATGACACTGAGATTGAGTCCATCAAAGTTCCATTCCCTGTAAAGGATTTGTCTGAGGATGTGCACACATCCAGACGCACATCTACAAGGAAGAAAACTGAAAAGGGTATGTCTTCAACTCTCTCCATTACCACTACCCCTAAGCCCTTTTCCAAGAAATTCTTGACCAAAAAGGTATTTGATAGGTTTGGCCTAATTTCCTCTAAGGCTTTTATTGTGGAAATGAAAAAGGATAGGGAAACCTTTGTTAAGCTTGGTATGGACAAATTTTTTGAGGAAAGAGGATTATTTTTAACTGTGGATCATCCTCTCCCTTTCTATCCTAAGATGGTGTATGAATTTTATGCCAATTTGCCTAAGGGATTAGATAAAAGTTACTCCTCTCCTCCTTCTGTCTATGTTAGAGGAGTGTTTGTCCCTTTTTCCCCATCTGTCATAAATGATTTGCTTGGTTTGAATGATAACTTGGATGAGTTAGTTTCTGTTGATGATGATGAGCTTGTGATTGCTATTACCCATGGAAAAGTGACCTCTTGGCCTGTGAAGCCAAAGGATTTGGGTAGTGGATCTTTATCCTCTCTCTACTGTTTTCTCCATTATATTCTTGTTGCCAATCTTTGCCCCTCAAATAACAAAACTTCAGTTACTAGGGTGCAAGCTCTCCTTCTTTATAGATTGGGCATTAAGAGGCATATTAACTTTGGAGATTTCATTTTTAGGAAGATTTGTGACTATGGAGAGTCACCATCCAAAAAGTGGTCTTTGCCTTATCCTTCCTTGATTTCTCAAATACTGATAGCCAATGGAGTTAAGCCTGAAAAAGGAGAAGAAAAGGTTGAAAATTTTGCCCTGTTTAAGGAATTCAAAACCCTGCTCGACCCTAAGCAAAGACATGTGGATCTCCCTTTGGGTACTGTTCCTGAGCTTGGTATGCCAGATGTGGACACATCTGAAGCCACATCTGAAGATAACTTTGTTGCTCAAATGAAGGATTTGGATGCTGCAATTATAGATGCTGAATCTCAAGCTCAAGCCTCCATTGCCCATGCCAATAATCTCAAGGCCCTTAGGGATAATCTCCTTCGATGGCATGCTAAACTTTCTAGTCAAAAAGGGGGAGAATCAAGCTCTGAAAAATGGGATGCTGCTGTTGTTGCTGCTGCTGCTAAAGCTGTAGCTGATTTTAAATGGAGACATTTCGAACTTTAATTTAGGGGGAGAAATTTTTTTTGATTGTTTTGATGTTTTGATGATGGTTGTTAAAACAATTTTTAATTCCTGTTTTAGTTTTTAAACAATGGTTTGTAATAGTTTTAATTAGGATGTTTCTGAATGGTTTTTTGCTTTTGCTTAATAGACTACTGGTATTCTGTTCTAACATTGTTCTATGCAGTTTTTATGTGTGGATGTGTATACACATCTGGACACACATCCATTCAGGGGGAGTTATGTTTTTCTATATTCTGTAGTCATAAAATGTGATTGCTATAAATTTTTGGTTTTGACCAGAAAGTTCAAAATAGGGGGAGATTGAAACCGTGAGTTTTTGGGAACATATTTACGTTTTCTTATTTCATTATACTTCTATTATGGTAAGAAGATTTTGGGACTTTCATGGTAGATTTATGAGTTTCCTACTTTGACTAGGAATTGTAAATATAGTAAATATCTTTTATTTATGTGCATAGTTTTATATTAGGACTAACCTACTAATATTTGATTTCCTTGTGAGTGTGTTTTATGTTTTCATATAGGAAAAGAGATCTCACAAAGGAAGATGTCGATTGCATGAAGATCTTCTCCATGGTGCACTATATATACAAGGCATTCAGCACAAGAGAAGACACAGAATTTTAGAGAGAAAATTACATACTCTTCATTGTATTCGACATTATTGTTTTTAGGTTGTGAGTGAAGGTTGTGCCTTACATCCGTAACTCACATCTAGGTTTTCATAGAGTTCTCTTGTTTTACTTCTGACTAGAATATATCCTACTTGGGAAAGGGGAGTTGTTCTTGTCGTAGAAGGTGATTAGAACTCGTTTGGTATTTTCATATTTTAGTTTTTCACTTATTTGTTTTTGTAAGAAACAAAAGTTTTATAGTGAAAAGGTTTTTGGGCGTAAGCCTAGTTTGCTGATCACATTGATCAGTAAGCGTAAATAATTCTTGAGTTATTGCATTTAATTTGTTTTTAAATTACTTTATTATTGCATTATACGTGGATGTGTGGACGGTTGTGAGACGCGCACATCTCGTCCACATCCGTGTTGTGTGTGATTAAGTTTCCTAGCTACACAAAATTTTCAATAACCCCTCCCCCTTCTGGTCAAATGTCATAAGAAAACTTATACTCTAATTAACTGAAAAGGAATAACTAGAGGACGAAGAAGTAGCTGTCCAATGACATTCTCATCGGTGCAGCTAACTAAGGAAGAAGATAGGAGAAAATATAAAAAACCTTATGTAGGCATAATATTATTAAGAGTTAATACGACCATTTCAGTCGATACCATTTTTATAATAATTGTCATGCCTCATGCGTTAGAATTCATTAATATTAATGCTGAGTGTGTGAATAACCATTCTCTATACTCTCTCCGTCTCAATAAAATCTTCACTAATTATCCAAAAGAGCGTCCCTTTAGATGTTTCATTTTTCCTTTTTTGGCAAAGAATCTTTACTATTTTCTCCACTCATTCTCTCTCCTACATTATTTTAATACTCACAATACCATTATAATTTACTATTCTCTCCACTAATTTTTTCTCCTATTTTCAAATTACACTCACAACATTTTTTTTTTCCTTCAATTTTCATAATTTGCATGCCCACCCAAATAGGTGAAGCACTTATTATTGGGAGGCAAATTCTAAATACAGGGAGTTTAAAATACAGGGATCCCGGGAAATTACTAATTTGCCCCTTTATATACCAATTTTTTTTTTTTATCATTTCAAACACTCTCTCTCTCTCAGACTCTCCCTCTTCTCTGTGAACGAACGAGAGCGTCCTCTTCGACCGTGCCGCACTGGAGCCGACCCCGCCGCACTGGAAAAAGGAAAAATCGATAATGGTGAGAGTAAAAATCCCGGCGTCCCAACCCCGCCGCACTGGAGCCGACGCTACCGCCAAAGTAATCGTCGCCGGAGCGTCCTCTTCGACCGTGCCCGTAAAGAAGGTAAACTTAAACCTAATTTAATGGGACATCTCGAGTGAAACCACTCGAGATGAATCTCGAGTGGGTTTATACGAGATGTCTCGTATAAACCCACTCGAGATGCATCTCGAGTGGTTTCACTCGAGATGTCATCCCACTGTTGTTGTTGATTTGTGTTAGATTGTTTAAAATTGAATCCAAGTTTTGGCATAAACTGGGTAGCAATGAACTGGGTTTTAATGGGACATCTCGAGTGAAACCACTCGAGATGCATCTCGAGTGGGTTTATACGAGATGTCTCGTATAAACCCACTCGAGATGCATCTCGAGTGGTTTCACTCGAGATGTCATCCCACTGTTGTTGTTGATTTGTGTTAGATTGTTTAAAATTGAATCCAAGTTTTGGCATAAGCGGGTAGCAATGAACTGGAGGTTTTAATGGGACATCTCGAGTGAAACCACTCGAGATGCATCTCAGTGGGTTTATACGAGATGTCTCGTATAAACCCACTCGAGATGCATCTCGAGTGGTTTCACACGAGATGTCTCTAATGTATTGTCTCTCTCTTATTTGTGTTTTTGTAGGCACGTGAACCTATGACCGTTTCGGCTAGAAAGAGGAAGGGTGATAAGCGTTTGGAGAGAGAAGAAAACCGGAGGAAGGCCCTAAGACGAGGGAGCCACAGCTGATGATGAGCAGGAGGAGGAGGCAGCGGTCGATAGGGATAGTGGGGAGGAGGAGGAGGATAGTTCTGATGGGGAGGAGGAGGAGGATAGTTCTGATGGGGAGGAGGAGAGTGATAGTTCTGGTGGTGGAGGTGGAGGTGGAGGTGGAGGTGGAGGTGGAGATGGAGATGATGATGATGGTGGAGGTGGAGGTGAGGAGGAGGTGGAGGAGGAGCAGGAGGAGGAGGAGGATATAGTAGAGCCTCCTAGACCACTGAGACATGGGAGGAGGCGGGGTCAGGTTGTGGCTATCGGGCGGGGACGGGGGAGGAGGCAGGGTGTGGAGGGGCGACCATCATGGCAGCTTGAGAGGGACCCTGGTGGTGGCCCAGAGGATGTTTCCTTGCTATACGGGTTCGGTGATCACCGAGCCGGACAGATTTGGAGTGACATCTTCCTTTAATATTTTGACCAATGTCATAAGCATGAAAAAGTCTTAAAATGTCATCTAGATCTTAGAAAAAATTTAAAAAAAAATAAAAAACCTATACGTGTACCACTTTCAGATGCTCGGGACATATTCCTTAAAACCCTAAAAAATGGGACATTTTTGTAACTCCACTTCCTTTAATATTTTGACCAATGTCATAAGCATGAAAAAGTCTTAAAATGTCATCTAGATCTTAGAAAAAATTTAAAAAAAAATAAAAAACCTATACGTGTACCACTTTCAGATGCTCGGGACATATTCCTTAAAACCCTAAAAAATGGGACATTTTTGTAACTCCACTTCCTTTAATATTTTGACCAATGTCATAAGCATGAAAAAGTCTTAAAATGTCATCTAGATCTTAGAAAAAATTTAAAAAAAAATAAAAAACCTATACGTGTACCACTTTCGGATGCTCGGGACATATTCCTTAAAACCCTAAAAAATGGGACATTTTGTAACTCCACTTCCTTTAATATTTTGACCAATGTCATAAGCATGAAAAAGTCTTAAAATGTCATCTAGATCTTATAAAAAATTTAAAAAAAAATAAAAAACCTATACGTGTACCACTTTCAGATGCTCGGGACATATTCCTTAAAACCCTAAAAAATGGGACATTTTTGTAACTCCACTTCCTTTAATATTTTGACCAATGTCATAAGCATGAAAAAGTCTTAAAATGTCATCTAGATCTTAGAAAAAATTTAAAAAAAAATAAAAAACCTATACGTGTACCACTTTCGGATGCTCGGGACATATTCCTTAAAACCCTAAAAATGGGACATTTTTGTAACTCCACTTCCTTTAATATTTTGACCAATGTCATAAGCATGAAAAAGTCTTAAAATGTCATCTAGATCTTAGAAAAAATTTAAAAAAAAATAAAAAACCAGGGTTTATGGAAAATATGACATCTCGTGTATATTAACACGAGATATCTATATGAAATCTCGTGTATAACTACACGAGATGATATTTGAACATCTCGTGTAGACCTGCACGAGACGCGTCTAAATTTCCATAAATCGTTGCGTTGAAACATTAGCCTCTGATGCATATCTCGTGCCAGTCTACCCGAGATGTCCTCTTGTATCTCGGGTAGACTTACACGACATAAATCTCGTGTAAATGTACCCGAGATATGTCGTGTAAGTCTACCCGAGATGTAAGAGGACATCTCGGGTAGACTTACACGAGACGGGCAGGGGCAGCGATGGAACAAATTAGATCCCTGTATTTAAGATCCCTGTATATAAATATATCCTTATTGGGACGGAGGGAATATTTATTCCGGAATAGAGCACATCCACTCGAATGGAGGCAAAACCTTTTTTTCCCACGCGGCTTAAAAATGGCTTGAAAGGCTCCCATCAAACAACAGGGGCGATGCGAAGGAACGAGTCCCTTCATTTCAGCTCATATTTGAATAAATAAATAAATAAATAAAATATCCGTTTTCAGTTGAATCGCGTTGAAATTTTGAAGGAATTTTGTTTCGTCGATTGATAATTGCGTGTTAAAAATTATTAATTTTCTACACATTAAAATTTTTATTGAATTATTCGGTTCGATTTGTTCGTATGATTTCTACAATCGAACGAATTTGTAGAGGAAATGACGGGATGGAGGGGATCTAGATCAAGGTTGGGTGGCGACGGCGAGGTTGATCGTGTAACGTCCTCCCGTACTATTCAACTTGGCCGTGTACAGCCTCAAGCCCCCGGTTACCGTACCGTCTTTTGTAATGATCGCGAAGCCAACCTCCTCCCCAAATTCAAGGTTCCATTTTTGGTTTCATCTCTCTCTCTCTCTCTCCATCACGCACACAGACACACACATATACATGCATGCTTAAGTGGACGTTGAATGTAACGAGGGTTGAAAGAGGCTATTCATCGGGATATTACGTTTGTAGGTAATTGTTATTGGTTTAGCATAAATAAAATTTTAGTTTTGGCAAAGTGGAATTCGAGTTTTAGATGGATGATTTTTCGTGTCTGGATTAGTCATTTAGTTGTTGTTTTGTTAAATTAGATAAGATATAGGGACCTTAATGTTTTTACAATGTTAATGTTTAGAGGTTAGTCATTGTTTTACTCGATGGAATTTGAGTTGATTTGGTTTGAATTTGATATAGGGACTTTAGGGTTCTTTGTGGTTTTTTAGGTTTTGGAAAAAACAATGGAAATTTAGGTTTTTAGAGGTAAGTAATATCTTTTACTCGGTTGAATATGAATTGATATATGGTTGAAATTAAGGTTTTGAAAATAATAATGGAAATTTAGGTTTAGAGGTAAGTGAATGGAAATTAAGGTTTTGAAAATAATAATTGAAATTTAGGTTTAGAGGTAAGTGATATTTCTTACTTGGTTGAATATGAGTTGATTTATGGTTGAATTGGTCTAATTAGGATTAGAGCTAGAAAACTTTGTCTGTTTTTAGTTTTTGAGGTTTTGAAATTTAGGTTTAGAACACATGAACGGTATGCTCAATTTGAGTTAATTTATAGTTGAGTTGGTCTAAATTGGGGTATACTCCCTCCGACCCGGCCGACTTAGGACTTTTTGCCATTTTGGGCGTCTCACCCGACTTAGGACGGCCCAAAATGGAAACCTTAAATCACTATTCTCTCCACTCATTCCCTCTCCTACATTATTTTAATACTCACAACACCATTATAATTTACTATTCCCTCCACTCATTCTCTCTCCTATTTTTAAATTACACTCACAACATTTACCTTTTCCTTAATCCCCGTGCCATTTCAAAAAATCCTAAGTCGGCCGGGACGGAGGGAGTATATATATATATATATATATATATATATATATATATATATATATATATATATATATATATATATATATATATATATATATATATATATATATATATATGGAACTTAGGGGTGCTGGTGTTCTGCTAAGCTTATTGGAGATTTTGGTTAGGGGTAAGTCAAAATCCATGAAGAGTTGATGCAATGTTGAGTTGGTCTAATTGGATAGCAATAGGGACCCCTGGGATTATTTGTGGTTCTTGAGTTTTTTTTCTTTCTATTTGTTAATTGAAGAATTAGGTTGTTAATAGTTAACTCAGTGGTATAATTCATAGAGTTTGAGTTGAAGTTTAGTTCATCTTCTCATTGGAGATGTGATGGTGTTAATGGAGATTATGACGTAGATATGAAGAAGGTAATTGACTGAGTTTATTTAGAGTTGATTTCGAGATATGTTCATAGTCTGGTATTGGGAAGAAAATGGTTGAAATAGTCAATTGAAGAAGTGAAAGGACAAAGGGACTCGGAAAAGCAGGAAAGGATTGTATTCAAAAACCTTGGAGAGGTGATATCAGATACAAAGTTGTGGGTTTAAGACCATCTGATCAAGATTGCGTAGTGACAAAGCTAGAATGTTGGTGTATTCATATAGTGATAGAAAGCTACATTGCATTATTGAATTAAGCTAAAATGGGGGTCAACAGCATAACAATGTCATTTTTACCTAAAATAACTGGTTTCAGAAGTAATAAAATTATTATTCTAAGTGGTATAAACTAATACTCCCTATGTCCCTAAATGAATCAAGAAATTTTGGTCCCAAAATGAATGTCATTTTTGTAAAAAACTTTGTCCCTAAACGTTTTTTCACCAATTTTTTTCGCTATTCATTTTATTATCGTAAAACTAAATGTTTAGAAAGTGGATAACAAGAATATTTATGAAGTTTTGCCATTAAAATGTATAAAAAGCACACATTTTTCAGAGCGTCCCTTCAAATGAAATTTAGACATTCACTTGGGGACGAAGAGAGTAGTATTTTTTGAATATAAAGGTGCTAAAGTGACATATACTCAGAACCAAAGGGGATCAGGTAACTCCCAATAGCTGTACGTGGCCGCCACTGAGAATGCAAGTCTGCTTTTTTCGTAATAATGTCAGAATTCACTAGTAAACGAAGATTTTTCTCTCAATAGATAATATCTGATTGAAATTAGTTCTTTAATCTTTTTGATGTTATACTATCATCTTGAATTGATTTAAGCCAATTGTAATTCAAGGCATGCTTTAGGGATATTCTAAACATTCAGTGCAGATACAAACCATTCTGATCAAGGGCATTGTCTATCTTTTGTTCTCCCTCTTACCTAAAGTTTCTTTTTATATTCCCCGCCCTTAAAAAAAAGTCTATTTTATTATCAATAAGGAGGATTACAAGTTATTCTAGTGGCGCACAAATCTAATCTAATAGGTTCATGTTAGAAGTTGTGTGGGGTCTTGTCAGTGGCGAAGCCGGGATTTTACGGGAAGGGGATTGAAGTTATGATATAGTAGGATTTTACCAGAAGGGGATATGACAGTGATATTTTTCTCTAAACCAAAGGAGGTCAAAATTGCTAAAATTACCGTTTTTAGTGGTAAAAATGTTACTTTCCTAAACTTAAAGGTAGTAAAATTGACATAATTCCATAATCAAGGGGGTCCTCCTTGTGCATAGGGTGGCTTGGCCACTGGGTCTAGTGCCGTCATTCGAGAACAGATAAAGTTTAACTTGGCTCTTACTTGTTTTTCTAGGGGTGTTTTCTATGATCAGCGACATGGGAGAATATTCTTATGGGGATAATGTGAGGAAGAGGAATAATTTTAGTTAATCATTGTTGCTTGTGTATGAAGTGTGACGAGACAATCAACCATCTACTGCTGCATTATGATATAGCTAGTGGCTTATGGAGTATTTTGCTTTCCTAATTTGGGATCTTGTGGACTATGCCCAATTCAGTGAAGAGTTTTCTAGATGCTTGGTACGACGTTCGCATCCCAAAGTTTTTCTAAGGGTGCACAATTTTAATCTGGTAGGTTCATTTTGATAGTTATACCATGGGGATTATGTAGTTTGTGGTTTTGAGATGGGTGGTTTTAAGTTTCACCATCTGTACTTCCATTACGTTATGTTGTCCTCCCACTATAGCCCAAGTAAATTGTTGTAGTAAAGCTTCATCTGGGTGCATATGTGGCCATAAAGAGTATCTAGAATACATTTGCAGGTTATCATTGCAGAAAGGGTGCCTTTGAATCTCTATGTGCTACTTGGTTTAAATGGATCATAGGAATCTAGCATCTAGACTTTCAATCAGCCACTCTCCTCATTTATACAAGACAACACAATTCCATTTTTTCCCATCCCTTTCAACCCTGATCAGCCTTATTATCATCCTCCCAACATCCAACCCTGATTTTCATAGAACCAAAATGAATAATGATAAGATCTAAATGATTGTTCTCATTTCATCTTAAAACTACAAATCTCAACATTAAAATTAACTCAGATGCTGGCTGGCTGGCTACATCAGTTCGGTCCAATGCACGGTTGTCACACGAGCCACCACCATTCTTATATTTATTTATTAATGTCCATGTTATTTTTGGTCTGTCTCTACCTCTAGCATGGGTGTTGAATAGGGTGCACTATGGAGCCTACAGATATCTGTCTCAACCATCTTAAACGAGTTTCTCTCATTTATCCACTATTCAAGTGATTTGTTCCATATGAACTGTGTCTTGTTTAACAATATGGATATTAACATTTTCATTTTGGATAAAGTCACCTGTTAACATGTTCTTTGGTTGTTGCCAACATTCTGTTCCTTTAAGTTCTGCTCCATAAAGGAATGCAGGTCTACTAGCAATTTTCCAAATTACCGCTACATATATTAGGAAGTACTGTTATTGTTGTCTATATTGTTCTACTTTTCAGCCTTAAAATCAATGAATGACAACTGTAGGAAGACTGGTATCTTGAGACTTCACCTGTTCAGCTTCTGAAGAAACTACCAACATTTTTTCACTACATGGATGTCGAAACGGATGTGCTGTACTCTAGGTTCGGGTTTTAGCTAAAAAAGCGTACTGCTTCACTGCTACAGACGAGCATAACTGGCTGTATATGTGCTATCAGATGCACCAGATAGTAAGTCTAACAATGACTTGAAAAATGCAATGATGTGATTCATGTCAAGCACTCACCATCTTGGAATAAATTGCTAGCAAGAGCTTATGTGGTGTGTTAGGATGGATCAGTCCAGTTCAGCTGTCATAAAGCACATGCCAAATGTCCATCATTTTCCATTTTGTGTTTCTCATTTGGTGTATGAGTCTCTAAATCATATGGTAAACTTCAAATATTCTTAGGTCATCTTGTTGAGCCAGTGGGTAGTACCAATCCGATGCGACTGGGGACAGGTGGCACAAACCTAAAGAGCAGACAGCAGCACATTTTAAGTTGAAAAAAAATTCAAGTATTTTGTACATATAGATACATACTTGAGACTTGATAGTGTTTTGCTTATTGTTCCGCGAGGAAGTCTGTATCTTACTTTAGATGTAGTTAGCTTTCTCATATATTTAAGTTTTCGTATTCGTATAATTGGTTTTGATTGATATGAATAACTTGTTTCAGGGGAATTCCATATCGACAACAAAGTACAACATTGCTACCTTTTTACCAAAGGGGTTGTTTGAACAGGTAAATCATTTTCAATCCTCTTTACACAAAAGGAGTATAAGGTCTCTAATGCTATTAAAATGCAGGCGTTGTTCAGAGGTTGAATATTGGAAGGTCTATAGAGGGAAGGGGTAGGCTGGGGTGGATTTAATCTTGGAAGGTCAAAATTGAAGGGGTGGGGGAGGGGTCCTGGGCATTGTTGTTGAAGACGGGTACATTAATCATTTTCTATGGGCAGAAAGAATCTCCACAATCCAACAAAAATATCTAGAAGTTGTTTTTAGTGCAAGAATTCCTTAATTCCTACTCCTACATCATTTATTACTCTTCTTTGCGGCTCTTATATGTTTAATTTATCTAACAAAGTTATAAGGCATTCGTTATGAAAACCCTTCTCTAATGGGTTCAATGTTCAGATGCATTTCAAACTTGTCCAATCCCAGGTTAATCTTACTCACACCTACACTTGAAGTTATCCAATACATATCTGAGTACCCGCCACGACTCTGAGTACACTTGGCCTGGCAACTAATACATTACGAGTACCCGCCACAGCTCCCATTTGGAGTAGCCTTGCTCCATATGCTGGTGCAGATCTTCTGAAATTTTGAAGGGTCAAGGTTTAGGAAATATGAAAGATATTAAATGTGAATAAAATGCATTCAAAGATGTGCATTGTGGACAATATGGTATATCTAAAAGTTTTTTCTGCCTCAAGTTCATGGAAACTTGTAATACCCAATAAACTTATGGTTATATATCTCTCAGTAATAAATTTATCCATACACCTACTTGCACGCGTCCACAAGCTTATATATAATTTAAGTGTACGTGTATCTGTATATTTTGGTCACATGATTTTTGTTTACAAGTGATAATGCTTCCTGCCTTTGGTTATGTTTATGAGGATTGAGATGGTTTCTTGTATATGTACAACTATGACTTTTATCTTCCTAGAATTACAAATGACCAATGAAGACTAGGTTTCCATTCACCAGCCTGAAGCTATCCATAGATTTCTTTATCATTAATTTTTGTCCGATCAACAAAGTCAGCATCTTCTTGATATACAGACAAAATTATCGTGTTGATGATGCCTTACACCATGGTAGCTTTTCACTTTTATTTACATTTGAAGGTGTGTTTATGTCCTTCTTATATCCTTCTTTCTCCTTTTTGAGAGCAGCAATATTACGGGAAGGGATAATGAAATTTTCTTCAGTTTTGACTTTAGTCTTGACATTTACCTAAGATATAATTTTCTAGGGTAGAGTTGCATATCTTGAAAAATAAAGATAACACTATGATAGAAGCAACATATCTTTAGCTAAACTAGTTTATATAGCCACAATATATGCCAGTGAGCTTAATTGCATAAATGTTTCTTTGGTCAAAGTATACTTCAAAATATTTTTGTAAAATACTGAATATAAGAGTGGTGTATGATTCGATTCATGATAGCTTTAACTCGAAGAAGCTTGTTTATATGACTCATTGCTTGGCCTAGTTTGAACTCATTGAGTACTCAATTGTTAGCTTTCTCAACTTGTCATTTGTGTTTTCCTGACACATCTTTTTTCTTGCACTGACAGTTCAGGCGGGTGGCTAATTTCTACTTCCTTATGATATCTATATTATCATTCACACCTGTCAGGTATGTGAGATAGAGAATCAATCTTTGCCAAGTAGCATGATTTATCTAGAGCCGGTATTTTTGTTTTCACACAACTGTTTGTGGTGCGATCATCTATCTGAGTATATTTACCATTAGTTACTTATAGGGAATGAATATGGCTTGATATTGGTTTTAGATTCATAGCGAAATCCTCCCCCCATCCCACTACAAACTACACACTTTCCTCATAGGGCATCCCACTACAAACCACACACTTCCTAAAATGGAAATGTTTTATTACTTTTATATTAATGGGACCCACATGTCATACTCACACCATTCAATTATTGGTTCCTACCCCACTTTCTCTCTCCTACCCCACTTTTCATACTCACAACACCTACTCCACTAACACTTTTCCTTAATTCCCGTGGAAATAGTAAGTGTGTAGTTTATCTAGAGGGAATGTGTAATGCATTAAATTTTTGAAATATGCAGTCTATTCTATCTGATATTTCTAATCAGTTATGGGTCTAATCTTTTCTGTATGAACTATGAAGTATGGGAAGGCACTTAAGTCAAGCTACAATTTCAGAAAAACAACTTTGGGCATTCAGGACAGAGTATTGCATTTGCATTCTTATATTACTTATTTTTATGGCATCTAGAGGACTACATACTGCATTTACTCTTATTCTTTTTATGTACTTTCTTCAACTTCACTGTTCAAAAATTATATCATGTGCATTTATTGATGTTTGATATTTAGAGGTAGTCATCTCAATATGATTAAACTAGCTTGTAACTTCCTGAAACATTCCTACTTCCTGCGTAGTTATTCTCCATCGAGAAGTGCTTTACAAACAGAAAATAATATGCATAATTTTTACAGAATGCTTTAAGGTGTTGTACCGTACAACAATTTGATGCATAGAGTGTTGTACAGTACATCACCTTAAGCCATTCTGTACATTATTTTCTGTTTGTACATCATTTTCCATCACCATCTGACAGTAAAAATGATGGTTTTTTGGATGAACATGTATTTTGCACAGAATAGAGATCCTGACATACTTAATGAGGTGGAGGGAGTATGATTTCCAATGTATGGACACTTAATAGGGTGTTCATTAAGTTAAATATCTATGATGACTAAATCTTATCGTATTATGCATTCTGATTATGGTTATGTCTTGTGCAGCCCTGTAAGTCCATACACAAATGTGTTGCCACTGAGTATAGTGCTTATTGTGTCACTAATTAAGGAAGCATTTGAGGACTGGGTAAGTTACTTTAACTCTTATGTGTTAGATTTCTTTAATCTGTCCATGAGGTATGGTATGAAGAATTTATGCTACTACAAAGTGTAGGTATATACTTCGTTTACGATTTTTTAAACCTCAATGCATAAGTCTTCTGTCCCCGAATGAGGATCACGGTTTACCTAAGTATAAGGCATATATTATTCACAGAAGTTTTCATTAATTGATACGGGAGTTACTAAGATTAACAAGCGTAAAGCAGTCTTGTTGTTTATTTCTTAATGATGGTGACCAGAAAGGTTGACCAAAGATGCTCATTCTCCATTTGTATGGAAAGCAATTGATCACATTATGACGGGCCAAAATAGATTGTTGCTCAAATTGGGATGGAGGGAATATTATTTTGGCTTGCTTGTGGCTCTCAATAAAGTGCTGCATAATGCTTATGTATTTTTTTTTCCTTTTCATCGACATTTATCCATAACAGAAGCGTTTTCAAAACGACATGTCGATAAATAATTCTCCCATCGATGTATTGCAAGATCAAAATTGGGAATCGATTCCGTGGAAGAAGCTGCAAGTTGGAGATGTTGTTAGAGTAAGTGTGCTGCTATCCTCCCCTTTTCAGTTAAATTTATTTAATGCCTTCATATGTTGTTCTAGTACTGGTTTAGGTTTAGTAGTTTCTTAGCACACGAAAATGTCAATATGCTCTTCATTGTTTTTCCTTATGACTGATGAGTGAGTGTACCTTAATAACTGCCGCATCAAGGTTGCGTTTGAATTGTCTTTGTTTTCTTCTATATGTAGTTATTGGTAAGGTGTGATTTACTTTAAGATATTCTTTTCGGCTTAAACTGTTTGTTTGCCACTTGAATTAAACTAAGGGCAGGCGGAACCGTGCAGAGCACTCTAGCAATTATCTAGTTTGTAGCTCATGTCGCTCCTCTTTTATGAAAAAGGGTAGTGGGTATCTGCATGAGATCCGTGATTGTGTTGATTAATAAGCTGTATTATGTCTATTTTTGTCTAGGATCAGCTTTTAACTGTCTTTCTTTGCCATGAGCCAGTTGTGAGAGTGGTTAGCTTAAGATGGCAGTAGAGTACTTTTATGGTAATTTTAGCATACCAATTTAATTCCTTAAAACATGTGCTGGCAAACATACTATTTAAGCCACTTAACTTTTTTTTTTCCTACCCAAATGTGAACATTTTGAGTCTAGCTATCAATGTAACACTACAACCAAATCTGTAGACACATTTCTGTTATGTAGGAATTAAATGAAGAAATAGATGCTTCTGGAAACCTGAATAGATCTAGTCCCCATATTTGTTAGAGCCTCATTTGCAGATATTACAGCATATATGAGCTTTTATATTCTACATCATGTTATTGTAACTTTTTTTTTACTTGTTTCCCTTTACTTATTAATGAGAGAATCTTATTGATTCTTTATTTATGGAAAATGTGATTTTTTTGATGGTATAGGAGGAATCTAAATGTCCTGCTTGCAGGTTAGACAGGATAAGTTCTTTCCTGCGGATCTGTTATTCCTTGCTAGTACAAATCCGGATGGTGTTTGTTATACCGAGGTTTCTTTTCTCTCTAATTCAGTTGATTTATTTCCAGTTTATGTTTTTGTATGCCTTATCTGATGCCACATGAGTTAGAGATTTGATGTACACATATTTTAGATAATGACTTCCGTCAGTTGTGGTATTTGCTGATACAGGTTTCAGTATCCTATTCATATTCATTTATAGTTTGTAACTGAATTTTCTTGGGAAATTGTCTGACTTGCACTTGTATTTGATGATATTGATATGCTAGGAGTAGAATCTGTTTTTTGTCTGATATTTGAAGATTAGTAGAAAACTAAGTATCAGTTGTTCTATAGAAAGAAAGGACATCTGAAGCTAGAACAAACCTTCTGAGCTTGTGTCTCCACACTAACAATATGAATCTCTATATGTGTGTGTGCACGCTTGTGAAAAGCAGAATTTGATAACAAAGATAGTCACCCTTCCGGATTTGGTTATTCGTTATACTTTTCCCTAATCAAGTAACTTAATTTCTTAAAATTTGCTGTTTTCTTGTTTCATGAATGGTCCATTGAAATTGATAACAGAAAGTCAGAGCGATATCACATGACCCTTCTTTTAACTAATATATGAAAAGTTAATTAGCTACATATCAAAGGAAGGAACAAATTAGCCAACTATTCAACGGTTGATACTTACCATTTTATCTTATGGTTATTGTACCGTATAAACAAATTATCTGTGCTTATGAAAGCAATACTTTACGAACATTGGGTACATTCATCCTTGTTTCCCAGGCTAGTGTTCCAATATTCTCAAGTATATGTACGTTTTTTTTCTGTTCCCTTCCTTTTTTCTGTTTGACATTATGAAGTCCTTATTTTGCTTCATTGGTCACAGACTGCAAATCTTGATGGTGAAACAAATTTGAAAATCAGAAAAGCATTGGAGAAGACGTGGGACTATGTGACACCTGAAAAAGCTTCTGAATTTAAAGGTCTTTACATTTCTATTTTTATTTGTGTTTTTGGACCTATGCTCTCTATGAAATGATTAATAAAAGTTTTTATTCGCTTTTTATAGTTCACAAGGCTTTGAGGTTATTTTGCTTTCATTTATTTTTCATTTCCCCTCCTACCAGGTTAAGTTTTAATCATTAGATTACTAGCTTTTGTCATTTGTAAAAAATGCATATATGTTAAATCAAAATGATGTCTGGTAGTGCAGTGAGTTAACATGGTCATCGCCAAAGCTGTGTGTTATTCGACAAATCTAGTGTTGATCAGGTTGATTAGTTGATTGTTACTGCTGAGAATAAACATCGATCACAGTGTCAACATCGTGTTGCATAATGCATACATGCTCACACTGCACTCTCTTCACGGTTTTGTATTTCAATGATGCTATCTTCTTGTAGGTGAAATACAGTGCGAGCAGCCAAATAATTCACTATACACCTTCACTGGGAATCTGATACTCCAAAAGCAAACTTTGCCACTTGGTCCAAATCAAATTCTATTGCGAGTAAGATAATTATATCTATGCATGACCTACTAGCAAGTAGCACTATTCCTTTCTGATTTCCTCATGTTTGGTTTGAAGTTTAAAATGTATTTCTCACTTGTTTCTCTATCTATACCTCTTTATTTCGTTTTCCTCATGTCCCAAAATTTCTGTCTCTCTCAAAATCTCTCTTGTCCTCAAAGTATTACTTAGTCTGTCTCAGTTCAAAGCTATGCATATATTTGATTACTATCGTGTTCACATGTTATTTTTAAATAATATTCCTCATTCTCAATCTTATTCTTCTGTGGTCAATATTTCTTGCTTCTTGGAATGATTAAGACAGCCTTTTCTTGTCACTGATTCTTGTTCTACTTGCTTCTCAGGGATGCAGTCTGAGGAACACAGAGTTCATTGTAGGTGCAGTGATATTTACTGGACATGAGACAAAGGTGCTTTAACTAGACGAATTTAACTTGTGGCAAGCTGTATCTGGTTTTAACAATTAAAAAATTGCTAAGAACAATGCCACTATGCCAAATTATTACGTGGTCCCAATGCTGCTGCATGAGTAGCCCCCGTTTCTTTTATGTAGTTGGTGGGAAAATTCAATCCTGAGTGACTGTTTTGTTGCTTCAAGTCATCTAGTATGTCTTAACTGCAAGATGTGCCTTCATTGATATTGATCTTGTGTCTGTAACAGCTTATCTCGTGATTTAAAACAGGTTATGATGAATGCCATGAATGTTCCTTCCAAAAGGAGTACTCTGGAACGGAAGCTAGACAAAATAATAGCCACTCTTTTCGGTGTTCTCCTTTCTATGGTTCTCATTGGGGCCATAGGCAGGTGCGGTGACTACTCCTTTTTAAAAGTTCTAATACTAGTCTGTATTTTTTTTTATCACGTTTCTCTATTTACTCTTTGAAATTCTGTAGTGCTGTATTTGTGAATGTGAAGTATTACTACTTGGAGCTTTGGATAAATGGGGACTCATCACAGTTTGACCCAAACAACAGAGCTGCGGTAATGTTCTAGTTGCTGAAATAATATAATTATCATCTGATTTGCTGTTTTTATTGTTATTTTTATTACAATTGGCTCTAATTTTGCTTCTACAGGTTTTTGCTTTAAGCATCTTTACCCTGATTACGCTGTATTCACCGATCATCCCGATTTCTCTTTATGTTTCTATTGAGGTAGGTGTGATAGTCCGTATACTTGTTTCTCAGGCCTAGACCGTGCTTGATTGGACCACCCATTTTTTATATTTTCAGATGATAAAGTTTATTCAGTCCACTCAGTTCATCAACAATGACTTGCATATGTATCATATTGAAACCAATACCCCAGCATTGGCACGAACATCCAATCTAAATGAGGAACTTGGACAGGTAACTTCTCTCCTTCTTGGCTTTCTGTCTTAATAGGATGTGAGAAATCCTCACAAGGTCTTATTTGAATCTTAACTGCTCAAATCATTATTGCTGTTTGTGAAAAATCACTCTAGATTTGTAAGCACAAAGCTCTCCAATTTTGACAGGTTGAGTACATATTTTCTGATAAAACTGGAACTTTAACAAGAAACTTAATGGAGTTCTTCAAGTGTTCGATTGGAGGAGAGACCTATGGAACTGGTGTAACTGAAATCGAGGTGGGAGGAGCCCAGCGAAATGGCTCAACTATTGAAGAGGTAAAATGAGTTGTCATGAAATGAAAACAATAAAATTTGATGTAAAATTTGGAATTTTAAAATTAAAGCTGAACAGGTGAGGCAATCATCAAATGCAGTACGCGACAAGGGTTTCAATTTTGATGATGCTAGGCTTATGCGCGGGGCCTGGAGGAATGAACCAAATCCTGATATGTGCAAGGTCGGTTGCTGCTTTTATTGCTAAAAATGAAATGCAAATTTGTATTTTGAAAAGAATCTAGTGGTGATGCATTTTCCGATCAAGCAGTCAATATGGTTAGACATGAAGCGTGGATTTATTCATTTGCCTTTGTAATCTCCATGCATCTTCTTAACCAAAATTATGTAACTGGTTCTGAATCTAATTCTTGGTTTTCTTGGAGTGAATTTTGAGGAATAGCTATTTTGTGCTGTAAAGCTATGAGAGGTGGACTTTTATGTGTGGTGTTGATTTCTTATCTTTCAAATGCTTGGTTCATCTCATAAAGGGAAATGGATTAGAATTTCTATCGTGGGATCCTGCTTCCATGCTGGTTTCGGCTTTCAGCTGAGAGATCCTAATGGTTATGCTATTTGATAAGTTCGTTCCAGCACGTGTCGTCACTTCCTTACTGGCTCTAAAATAGATGGAGTGATTTTTTCTCTTAAAATTTCAGAAATAGCTTTATATGGAGTATAACCCAGGCATAGAGCTTACTTGGTGATGCATAAAACTTGCCTAACATGTCTGACATTCGTTTGGGGTCTTAATCTGATTGAAGCTCCTTATGACTTTGTTCAGTGGCTTTTGCCTATTAATCCTTTTTCTCAATGAGAACCCTCAGTATTTCTTTTCTATAAATTGTTCATGTACTGAATACACTACAAATTAAAGTTTTTGTGCATGTAAGATTGTTCTTGTTGTTCATCATATGCTTATTTAACTTTGAATGTAGACTCATGTTGTCTTGTCATTTCCGTTGCCCTTGTTGAAAGTGTTTTTTTCTCTTGTTTAGGAATTCTTTAGATGCCTTGCTATTTGTCACACTGTACTCCCTGAAGGTGAAGAGACCCCGGAAAGAATTCGGTATCAAGCTGCTTCCCCTGATGAGGCTGCTTTGGTAACTGCAGCAAAGAATTTTGGGTTCTTCTTTTACAGGTGATATACCAATTTGTTTCTAGCTGTTAAGGCATTATATGCTGCCTTTGATGCCTTGTTCTTTCTGGATCATATGATAACTTATTTATTCAATAGAGGTTGGAAATATGTAACTAAAGTCCATAATAGTTTGTGCAATGTGATTGAGAAGTGGCTGTCATTACGCCAAACCATAATATAAAGTTGAATTGAAAGTATAGTTCACAATTTGGTAAATATTCCTTTCAGGCGCACACCCACTAAGATCTATGTCCGTGAGGCCCATGTTGAAAAAATGGGAATGATTCAAGATGCGTCATATGAGATTTTGAACGTCCTTGAGTTTAATAGGTAAGTATTTGGTCTGTTTACGTTGCCTTTGTGTGTTACTGCTTAATGAATTTCACTGTGATCAATTTTCCTCCGTTTTTAGTACAAGGAAGCGCCAGTCTGTTGTATGTCGCTATGCAGATGGAAGGCTTGTGCTGTATTGCAAAGTAATAACCCTTATAGTCTTCCCATGTAATGAATTTCAGTCTAAGATGTAAACTGACCCTTAGACAGAACTTGTCTTTCTCAGGGTGCTGATACTGTTATCTATGAGAGATTGACTAGCGGAAACAACGAGTTAAAGAAAGCGACCAGGGTGCACATGGAGCATTATGGAGAGGCTGGATTGCGAACCCTTTGCCTTGCTTACAGAGATTTAAGTCCCGAGGCTTATGAAAGCTGGAATGAGAAATTTATTCAGGCCAAATCTTCTCTTCGAGACCGTGAGAAGAAATTAGATGAGGTTTGTTGGTCGTTCACATTCTTTTTTGCTTCACACTTTCATGACAACTTTGCCATTAATGTATATGGAGTGATATTTGTAATTTCAAACTTTCTTTTATATACCTCCACGGAACCATGCGGCAAGAGTTTAGCATTAACCAAGGAAACACCGAAGTTTCAAACTGATGAGGTCACAGCCATTGACTACGAATAGAGAACTTTCCTTATTCAGGACTTAAGATGAGACCTCCTTAGAAACACTTGCCAGGAGTCTTAACGTTAATGAAGGAATCACCAAAAAAATTCACTGACTGATGAGGTCACTGTTGTTGACTACGAACTGGGAACTTTCCTTATTCAGGGCATCTGAATTGTAAATACTACTCCCTCCGTCCCAAAATAAATGTCGCATTTGACTTGTCAATACTTTTAAAGAATGTGCTTTACTAGTTTGTACATTTCTTGTGCAATGGTAAAATTGCATTAAGTTTGTTTTTTTATTTAGAAACACGACATTTGTTTTGGGACGGACAAAAAAGGATAGTGTGGCATTTATCATGGGATGGAGGGTGTATCTTTTAGTCTTCGGCATTAGCTCTGTTTTGTGTATGACGAGCTGCTTTGGCCTCTTCCTGTCTCCCCCTCTCCATACACAGCTTGTCCATACTTTCACTCTCAGTCTTCTCCCTCCAGTTAATAATCCTTTGAAAACTAGGTTGATAACTAGCCACCTACAGGTCGCTATGGGTTTATCTTTTAAATTTTTAAAATGCTTTGAATATTGTACAATTCAACTATTGACACATTGTACAATAGTGTAAAGCATTGTAATGGTTAAAATGACCGCCCTAGTATGTTTGGTCAGCAAGAAAGATAAAATTTCATGTTTGTTGTGATAAGTGCAAGGTGGTGACATAAGTGTAAAATTGTGCTTCTACTGAGTGAAGAAATTTTTGGTAGCCACCCGATGAAGCTAAGGGTGTAAGGAATCAAGAAAGTATCTAATACTCTTGAGAGCTTGCTTTGGTATTAATTAGCTCAGATTACTTGTGCCAAGTTGGGATTTTTCACATTGTGTGGGGTCGGCTAACGTGAAACGTCATATGTACTCGTCAATGAGGTGAGAAAACAATGAAAATGTGGAGATATGGTAAATTACGATAGTTAACAAATTTATTTTTGAGTGAAAGCTAAGAAGATATTTAAAAGAGAGAAAAGTATGAAGAAAATTCAATAGAAAAAAATATGTTTACTCCATTAGTACTTTAGTAAATACTCCCTCCGTCAGATGTTCTCATCTTTTACTTTCGTTTGTCCCAAAAAGAAAGTCTCATTTCCAAATTTGAGTAATTAAAATAAGTGGACTTCCTAAACTATACACTTAAATGTTTGAATAGTCATTTGCTACATGCATATTGTTACTTTCATTAAGGTAATTCTTACTTTCATTAAGGATAATGATGGAAAGGAAAATATGCCAATAAAATGTTTGAATGGTCAAATAGGAACATCTTTATGGGACTGAGAGAGTAGTATGGTGGCGGAAGAGGTCTCTTCTCCTCTGGGTATTCTATCTCAGGTTCATCTACACATAATTTTGATACTAGTCCATGGTTGTTGGGGAAATCGGGTTATTTTTTTAGTAGATAAGTTTGCATTTGATGCTCTCCTAACCCATCATTCTTCTCTTATTTTCCTTTATATGGGAAATTTCGTGTTCTGTTCAAGGTTCGGGCTTTTGTTTGGTCTCTAGTGCTTAACAAGCTCAGACTAATAATGTCGGGCAAGCTTCGCATTATACATGAGTGCACTTCAGAAGATAAGCTCTGTTTTGTGGTATATTATCAGAGTCTATTTCTATGTAGATAGAGATGAAGGCTATCAATATTTATATTCACTAAAAAGTTGTGCAGGTTGCGGAGCTTATTGAGAAAGATCTCACGTTGATTGGGTGCACTGCTATAGAAGATAAACTTCAAGAAGGAGTACCTGCTTGCATAGAAACTCTTTCCAGAGCTGGAATCAAGATTTGGGTGCTAACAGGTGACAAATTGGAAACTGCGATAAATATTGCTTACGGTATGGTCCTCTTATCTTCTTAAATGATTTTTTTTTTTTTTTTAGTTTTCTACATTATGTAAACTCTCTGGTTTCTGTTTTCCAGCATGTAAGTTGATTAATAATAACATGAAACAGTTCATCATCAGTTCTGAAACTGATGCAATTAGAGAAGTTGAAAGCAGAGTAAGCAGCATTTCTTTACTAGCATTCTTTCACATATATAAAGTTGGAGTAGATTTTATATTTGTTCCCTTTTTCCCTTAACTGTACTTATTCTGTCAGGGTGACCAGGTGGAGATTGCTCGCTTTATTAAGGATTCAGTTAAAAATGAGTTAACCAAATCTTATGAAGAGGCACATAGTAGCCTTCGGTCTCAATCTGGACAGAAATTAGCACTTCTGATAGACGGAAAATGTCTAATGTACGCATTAGACTCAAGTTTGAGGGCCATGCTTTTAAATTTGAGCTTAAATTGCAGCTCAGTAATCTGCTGCCGCGTTTCTCCCTTGCAGAAAGCCCAGGTAAGAGTTATTGCTTCCAGTTTTTGTGGATTGATTTTTTTAAATGGAAATACTGTAAAATATTGACTCCTGTATGCTTTTAAGATATCTTATGACCCTTTTTTGATGTAATTGAGCATCTCCTGGAAACCTCCTATATCTTGGCCACCTTTTGAAAATATTCTCTCACTTACTCTAATCAGATAAATTTAACAAATATTCAATTTGTGTTTGTTTGATACTGCGATATGCTAATGGTTGATCGGATTTTTTCACCTTGAATACTGCAAAAATTACTCAGCAGACTTTTATTATGATATACTCCCTTCATCTAAAAAAAGACCCATTTTCTTTTTTAAATGTCAACATAAGACAAATCAAAGTAATATCTTACGTCCATTCAATATGTTTTAGATTCTAAAATTTTAATAATTGTACGAATATTAGGTAAATATTGATAAGTATTCTGTTAAAGTTTAAGCTGTTGACTAAGAAAAATCAAAATGAGACAGTTTATTGGGACACGGGGGTATAGGTTTGTAGATCTGGCTTTCATGGAGTTGATTCATTTCATTTATACTTCCTCCATCCCCATAAAAAGAGTTTGCTTTCTATATCGATAAATCAATATTTTAACTCACATTTATCGTCTTTTACTGCCGACGTCCCTAAATGAGCGTAGATCACTTTTGCTAGCACATGTACATAAATACCCTTGATGATCTCACCATATGACTGCAAGTGCAAATTACAAGATAGTTGACAAAGGTGGATTTAGTAACAACACTAGAAAATGAACTTGCATTTAGTTGCAGTAGTAGGTAATAAAAATATCAATGCAGCAATACTAACCTGCACGTTTAGAAAATCCTAGAGACGATAATGTTCATATAATCTTTGATCAAACTTTAATCAGTTTGACCAAGAAATATCTAAGTAGGATATATTTATTGGGTCAGAGAGTATCTTTCTTGTTTGGTTTCTTGACCACTTGCCCCTTGGAAGGCTTGTGCTTTATGGTCTGATAGGCGACCGCTTGAATAATTTGGTGAAGTTCAATTTTGGAATTGTGTCGGACAGTAGGATTTTGATGATGAAATCAATTTAAGATTGATTTGGACTCTATCCGCATGTCCAAATTGTAGATGAATATCATATCATATCATGACGATTCTTGTCCACCAAAAAACCATCAATCAACCTGTATTTTGCCTCCTATCAATTAACTCCAAGTGTATACTGGTAATGAGTCTTGTATTGATAAGTAATAGGTGGAACATGAAGCAGTGGAGGACCTAAGACTATTTATTTAAATAGTTTGTCTAGTTCAGTGGGTAAAGTTACAAGTGTTCAACTTTGTGGTTTTGGGTTCGAGTCCCGCAGCAATTTTTATTTTTTTTCACAATTTAAATTTTGAAGATTTATAGTGTAATTTGTGCACCCACTTTAAAAACTTCTTGGGTCCACCGCTGACATGAAGTAACGGCTATTTGCAGGTAACAAGACTTGTCAGAAAAGGTGCAAAGAGGATAACACTTAGCATTGGTGATGGTGCTAATGATGTAGGGATGATTCAAGCTGCCCATGTTGGTGTAGGCATAAGTGGCCTGGAAGGGATGCAAGCAGTGATGGCTAGTGATTTTGCAATTGCTCAGTTCCGCTTTCTCACAGATCTACTTCTTGTGCATGGACGATGGTCATATCTTAGATTGTGCAAGGTATTAATTATATCTATACCTTCCTTTTTTGCCCGTTTTGGTTTTCTTACCAAGTGAAACCCTTTTTTTTTTGTACAGGTTGTCTCGTACTTCTTTTACAAGAATTTGACATTCACCTTGACTCAATTTTGGTACACCTTTGAAGCTGGGTTCTCTGGTCAAAGATTCTATGATGATTGGTTCCAGTCACTGTATAATGTCATTTTCACCGCCCTGCCTGTTATATTTGTTGGACTACTTGATAAGGTTATTATTCGTCTTATACATAATTTATGAAGTTCCATTTGTGACATGTTTTTAATATCCTTTACTATCTATTGAACGGAAAGTGAACCTGATTATTAACTATTGTCAGGATGTCAGTGCCGCTCTTTCGAGGAAGTACCCAGAATTATACAAGGAGGGAATGAGAAATACCTACTTTAAATGGAAGGTTGTGGGATTTTTAGCATCCATTTCACTTTACCAATCGATCGTACTGTATAATTTTGTGATCACGTCCAGCTCCACGAGTTTAACTTCATCAGGAAGGATGTTGGGTCACTGGGATATCAGCACAATGGCCTTCACTTGTCTCGTGATAACTGTCAACTTGCGTCTTCTTATGATGTGCAACACACTTACAAGATGGCATCATATAAGTGTTGGAGGCAGCATTTTACTATGGTTCCTCTTTCTCTTTGTATATTCACTTGTATTTACAGAAAAGGTAAAATCACTTCCGAAGTATCTTAAAGATTCTGTTGCTTGTAGTGACAGAATCTTTAGTTATAACTGTTATCTAATTTCTCGGTATCCTAACTTTCTCAATTTGGATTGAACTGCAGGGGATATTTTACTCCATTTATGTCTTGATGAGTACACTCTACTTCTATTTTATGGTCATTCTTGTTCCTCTTGTTGCTCTCTTTGGTGACTTCTTATACTTGGGGTGAGCTTTTTAATTTCCTCCCTCCACTCTTTTCCTCTTCCAAGTGAAATCAGGAAATCTTATTACTCCCTCCATGCCATAATAAATGTCTTATTTGACTTGTTAACGATTTTAAGAAAAGTACCGTACTTGTTTTCACATTGCTTACATTGGAAAAATTGCAATAGGACTATTCCCTTATTTATAAACGCGACATTTATTTTTGGGATGAACAAAAAAAGGAAAGTGCAACATTTATTATGGGACGGAGGGAGTATTTTGTTTTGCTTGTCTTTCATGCATTTTATGTGAGGAATGTCTTTTTTACCCCTCTGGTCTTACTGCTGCTTATAAGGGTTTCATTTTTCTCCAATGTTGTCTAATATTTGGATTTAATGTCATTTATCAACTCCAGATTTCAAAGATGGTTCTTTCCCTATGATTATCAAGTTGTACAAGAAATGCACAGACATGAGCCGGATCACACCACCGCAGGATTGCTCGAGATTGGGAACCATCTCACGCCAGACGAGGCAAGGAGCTTTGCAATTGCACAACTTCCAAAAGAGAATTCAAAGCACACCGGATTTGCATTCGACTCCCCTGGGTACGAATCTTTTTTCGCTTCACAACAAGGGGTGTTAGCCCCTCAGAAGTCATGGGATGTGGCACGAAGAGCCAGCATGAAGTCAAAGCCAAAGACAAAGACACCTAGATGACCTCTCCTACTCACTTTTATGAAAGGAGGCATAAATCAGAAAAGTGCATAATTTATTGACTTAAAAATAGTATGCTTTGAGGTTGTACACAAAAACAGTTAGTTAGCTGGAAGGCAGCATTAGACTGACACATGAACCTTAGTTTTTGTTGTCAGAGAAGTGCATAATTTATTGACTTTCCAGTCTGTATTGGAACGGGAAAAACAGAAGATATGTTGAACTCTGAAAAAAGTTTAGCTAATGTGACCTTTGGAGTTAAAATTTCAAGAAGACTGATAGAACTCGAAATGTAAATTGAGAAGAGAGGATTGAATCATGATTTCTTTATTGAGAATTCTGTGTTCTGAAATGTTACAGCAAGCTATCTATATATATACATTACATTTGAACAATCTCTAACTGAACCTCTAACTGAATCTCTAACTGACTAAGAACTCACTCTAACTGAATCTCTAACTGACTAACAACTTCACAACAACTCACACAGCTGTAACAACCTTCAAGTTGCAGACCCTTCCTTTATATCCCCCCTCAAACTGGAAGGAGCAAAAATGTTGATCACATTCAGTTTGGTGAGTAAGAAATTCAACTGAGCAGAAGATAATGCCTTGGTAAGAATATCTGCAGGTTGCTGATGTGTGGAAACATGAACAGGAGTAATAAGACCAGCCTTAACCTTGTCTCGAATAAGATGACAATCAATTTCAATGTGTTTTGTACGTTCATGAAACACATGATTAGAGACAATATGAAGAGCAGACATGTTATCACAATGTAAATCAACTGGAGTAACAACATGAACATCCAGCATCTTTGAGGAGAGAAACCAACCAAGTGACTTCACAAGCCGCATTTGCCATGCTTCTATACTCGGCCTCAAATTTGAACTTCTTGAAAGCTGTCAACCGCTTCTTAGTTTTCCATGAAACCAAGCAATCACCAAGCATCACCGTATAACCGTAAAGAGATCTCCTAGTTGTGGGACAAGCTCCCCAACAAGATCACAAAAATTGACAACTCAAGAGAACTTGACCTGGCAAAGAACAAGTCCTTGTCCAGCAGTCCCTTTTAAATACCTCACTAGTTTCAAGGCAGCACTTAAATGAGGTTCCCTAGGAGAAGCCACTTAACCGACTTAATATATGAACAGAGTAGGCTATATCGGGCCTAGTGATGGTTAAGTAGATCAATCTTCCCACCAATCTCCTGTATTGATCTGGATTGGCCACAGGTGGACCTACATCTATAACCAAACCATGATGTTGTTCAATGGGCACAACAGAACACTTAGCAGAGGAGAGACCAACATCAGCAACAATGTCCAGTGTATATTTCCTCTGATGTAAACAAATACCCAATGAATTTTTGGCTATCTCAATACCTTAAAATATTTCAAAGATCCCAAGGCTTTAATATTGAACCGAGTATGCAAATAAGCTTTCACATCATTGATAGAGGACTCGATGAGGACCAAATGATAATGTCATCTACATAAACCAAAATAATCACCATTGTGGAAGCAGATTTGTAGGTGAACATAGAATGATCATTAAGAGACTGAGTGAATCCATAACTGATAAGAGCTGTGGAAAATTTAGAAAACCATTGTCTAGGAGCCTGCTTGAGACCATACAAGGATTTGAGCAACTTACATACAAGCTGAGGTGATCCTTTCATACAATCAACAGAGGAAGGAAGTACATAGCCTGGTGGTAACTTCATATATACCTCCTCAGACAAATGGCATTAGAAACATCCATTTGCTCAATGACCCAACTCTTGACAGTAGCCACAACAAGTAGAACCCTCACAGTGGTCATCTTAGCCACAGGAGCAAATGTTTCAAAGTAATCCAAGCCCTCAGTCTGTGTGAAACCCTTAGCAACAAGTCTAGCTTTATACCTATCCAAGGTACCATCAGCTTTGTACTTAACTTTATAAATCCATTTACAACCCACAGCTTTCTTACCAACTGGTAGTTCTTGTAACACCCAAGTATGATTCTCTTCTAAGGCTGCAATCTCACTAGCCATAGCAGCACACCAATTTGGATCCTTAACAGCTTGCATATATGATTGAGGTTCAACAATGGAGGAGATATTACAGATGTAATGATAATAAGAAGGAGAAATATGAGTATAAGAGAGAAGAGAATGACCTGTGGATTGAGACCTTGATGAGGAAGGTAGATTAGAAGGTAGCCCTGTGAAATCAGTGAATTTAGAAGGTAGAACTCTCTGTCTCTGAGGTCTGGAAGGAGGAATAGAAATGGGAGGAGACATAGAAGGAAGAGAGGGTGAAGATTCACTGATAGGAAGAGAGGGTGAAGAAATATGAGAAGGAACATGAGAAGGTATATCAGAAATATGAGAAAGATCAGAATACTCAAGATCAGTGAACAAGGGAATATGACATTCAGGTTGATTAAGAGAAGAATCATGAAAAGGAAAAATATGTTCATAAAAATGAACATCTCTACTGTAGAAACATTTGCCTGTGTGTATATCATACACCTTGTAAGCTTTCTTCCCATGAGGATACCCAAGAAAAATACATTTGGAAGCTCTTTGAGAAAACTTGTCCCTTTGTGTGGCTAAGGTGGAGGCAAAACAAAGACTGCCAAACACCTTCAAATGAGAGTAGGAAGGAGATTTCCCAAGAAGCAATTCATAAGGAGTTTTATGTTGAAGAATAGGTGTAGGAAACCTATTGATGAGGTAAGTGGCAGTGAGCAAACAATCTCCCCAAAATTTGATGGGCAGATTTGCTTGAAACCTTAGAGCTCTAGCTACTTCCAACAAATGTCTATGCTTTCTTTCGACTCTCCCATTTTGTTGAGGAGTTTCCACACAACTACTTTGTTGTTCAATACCAAGAGTGAACAAATGAGATGAAAGATCTTTATTGAAAAACTCAGAACCATTGTCACTTCTAATTTGTTTAACAGTAGTGCAAAACTGAGTTTGTACCATTTTTATGAAGTATTGAATGAAAGTGAGAACTTGAGTCTTGGATTTTAGGAGAAATATCCAAGTAGTTCTAGAATAATCATCAAGAATAGTGAGAAATGAATGAAACCCATCATAAGTATGATGTCTATAGGGACCCCATAGATCACAATGAATAAGACCAAAGAGTGACTGACAATGACTTGTGCTTATGGGAAAAGGCACTCTAGTTTGCTTGGCATAATGACAAACATCACAAACATGTTTATTCATAGAAGTAGATGAGAGATTACAAGGAATTTCAGACACCAATTTCATGGTTTGGACAGAACAATGCCCAAGTCTACAATGCCACAGATGAATATTAGCAGGTAAAGTTGAGGAACATGTGTTAACAAAAGAGGTAGAACAAGAAGAAGGTAGAACAAGTCTGTACAAACCACATACTAGTCTACCAATCCCCTTCAGTGTCTTCAAGGCATGGTCCTGTATAAGACAATGATCAGAGAAGAAAGATAAAACAAACTTGTTATCATGAGTAAGTTTGCTTCCTGAAATCAAATGAAATTTGAATGATGGAGCATATAGAACATTATGAAGAGTGAGAGTAGATGTGAGTTGAATGTTTCCTGTATGAGTGATGGCAGAAGTGAAGCCATTTGGCAAATGAATGAGAGAATTAATTGGAGTGGGATCAATGAGTAAATGAAATGAAGATGTAATATGGTCAGATGCACCTGTATCAAGAATCCAATCACTGACATTTTGCATTGAGTTGTCAGTGAGATAATTGGTGACACTACTAGTGAGAGAGTAGTGGATACCTGAGTGATTAGCAGAAGTAATCTCCATATTAGGTATACCATTGGTCAGTAAATGGTCATAAGAAGATGCAGCTAGAACTGGTGCAGCAACAATAGCTGAGGACTCTGTGACTGCATTGGTCTTGTTCTTGAGATACTTAGGCATTTTTCTAGGATCAGGTTTAACTCCATGAAGCTTGTGCCAATCTGGAAAGCCATGAATGAAGAAACACGTGTCCTTAACATGACCTGTACCTCCACAATGAGTACAAATCAGATTACTCTTACTGACTGCTCTATCTCCCCTTTTGTAACTGACAGTGCCTCGATTGTATGTAGAAGATTTAGAGATGAGTGCAGTGGTATTCTCATGAAATGAAAGAGGTGATAAACCAGAGGACAAAGTAGAACAGGCTTTGATCTTCTCATCTTGAGTCAATATGGCTAAAGCTTGACTCACATTTGGCAGAGGGTTCATAGTCAGAATTGTGCTTCTGATGGAAGCAAAATTATCATTCAATCCCATGAGAAACTGAACCAATTTCTGCATAGCTTCATATTCAGCAAGAGATTTAGCAGCACCGCAATCACAATTACACACACACTGAGGAAGATGACTCAGATTGACAAATTCATCCCACATGGACTTGAATTTTGTGAAATAAGCAGAAACAGTTAGTGTGCCCTGAACCAAAGATATCATATCTTTTCGAACTTGAAAAATTTGTGTAGCTGTGCCTTGTGTAAAACGAGATTCCAAATCAATCCAAATTTCACGAGCTGTTTTGAGATAGACAACACTTGATCTAATTTCAGATGAAATTGTATTCATAATCCAGCTAATAAGCATATTATTGCATCGCTCCCAATGAAGAAGATATTTAGAAGTAGAATTTGGAGGTTTATGCACACCAGTAAGAATTCCGAGCTTCATCTTTGAGGAGAGAGCAACAATCATAGCTCTCCGCCAGTGATTGTAGTTTGAATCATGCAAAACATCAGTAATTAGAATCATACCAGGATGATCATTGGGATGCAAGTACAGAGGATGAGTTGGATTGAGTTGGAGATTTGTATCAGCAATGTCATATTCGTCTGCTGGAGGAACTCCGCCATCCATTTGCTCGATGGTTGCCATGGAATTGATGATCAAATGAAATGAATATGTCAATCGAACAGAGATATGCTAGCAATTTGAAGAAACAACAATGGAATGTGCAGCGGAATTGATGAAATCTGCATAGCATCAGGCTCTGATACCATGATAGAACTCGAAATGTAAATTGAGAAGAGAGGATTGAATCATGATTTCTTTATTGAGAATTCTGTGTTCTGAAATGTTACAGCAAGCTATCTATATATATACATTACATTTGAACAATCTCTAACTGAATCTCTAACTGAATCTCTAACTGACTAACAACTCACTCTAACTGAATCTCTAACTGACTAACAACTTCACAACAACTCACACAGCTGTAACAACCTTCAAGTTGCAGACCCTTCCTTTATAAAGACCTAAAGAAGTTACATTAAGCAAGCTACATTGTAGAAACAATCTATGATTAAAGACACATAGCAACTTGTCTAATGGTAATCTAATGGTAAGTCTAAACTTGTGTGTCTAAGCACAACACCATTAAACAATTACTCTCAAATAATTTGATTATGTAAAGTCAAACAATAACTTGAAAGGAGAGTTAGTTGTGAAAGGGAATGAGACTAAAGCCTCTTGAAAAGTTAAATACAACGGATAACCCAACCTAGTTGATCGGAGATTCCAAGATTTAGGTTTTTAAAAAGACAACCTAACTGTTAAAAGATTTGCAGTGTCACTGTGGGGGAATCAACTCCAATCTCATTCTTTAAGTTACATCCCGAAAGGAAAGGTTAAGCTTAGAGTTTTTAATGCTTCTTACGCTTTGGAAATGCTGAGCGGGGTAATACGGGTTACTTATAAAAATACCTATGTGAGAAAAGTCTGTCCGCTTTGAGAAGAAATGCGTGATGCTCAATTCTTAAACTCTCTCACAAAACCATACATTATGTTCAGAATCGTGAATGAACATAGCTATGAGAATTAAGGTGTATTAAGGAGAGATACATGTGTAAAGTATATGACCGGCTACACAAAAAGTTGAACAGTTCAATGACATCGTATCGACCGATTAACGAGTAGAGTAAGTATATTCACAAGGGAAGGTTCAAAAGGCAAACCCATACCTATCCTATTAAGGTGTCAAATTCCTGACTTTATCACCGTTCCCTCGTGATTTCCTTCAAGTGGAAGATTGTTTAAAAAATAAGTAGGTGTGAAGGAAATTTGGAATTATTTCTTAAATGGGGTTATTTGTTGAATGACCAAATTGAATGTAGAATTGTGTTTTAATCCGTGAGAACATTGAAATCAAATATTTATTTGTTCAAAATGGTTGATAGATGAATGAGATATTAAGGTTAAAAGTTAATGGGTTGGAAATAGAAATGTGGTTATTCCACATATAATGAGAATGTAAAAGATAGCAAGTTTAAATACTCCTACACTTAATTAAATGGTATGATTGTGTGACAAACAAGCTCTCTCTCGCTCACGGGTGTGTGTGTGTGGGGGGGGGGTTGGTACAAATCAAGGTCTGAAATGTGCTTCAGACTACCAAACTCATTTGTGTACGTGTCTTTCGTACACGAATGTAGTTTCAAGTTCGTCTACTCGCGATAGCCCACCTTTTGCTATTATTTTTGAATTGTGATTTAAAAATTACTCCCATTATCAACTACTGTAACTCCACTTGGCCTTATTAATAAGCAAATTGATTTCTCTGTTAATTTTCGAATTGTAACTGCAAATCATAATCAACGCGAAGTTAATCTTGGTTTTAATTTCAAACTATTGATTGTAATTGTAACTGTCAGTTTCGTTCATTGCAGTTATAAAATGGAACTTCAAAAACTATTTGAGACACCAATTTCTAGCAACTCCTCTCACTCTAGTTTCGTTGCATATTGTTATCTCTTTCCTTTGGCCTCCTGGATATATACTCATTGTTGTTAGAGATATTATTTCACATCGGGAATTAACAAATCTTGCCTATAATATATAAAGATCCTGGGCCGCTCCCCTTATCACCAATTGGTTTTAAGGTGGAACCTCAGACTTTAACATGGTATCAGAGCATGTCCATTACACGTGCAGGCCCAACGGCCCACGATGTTACTTCGCGTCACCCTATTAATAAGTCCACGTTGTAAGCTTGGCAAAAAGTCGAACCTTGCCTATAATATATAAAGATCCTGGGCTACTCCCCTTATCACCAATTGGTTTTAAGGTGGAACCTCAGACTTTAACAATTGTGATACTGTATGTATATGCACACTGTCAATTCACCGAAAACTTTTGGTGCAAAGTGTACGCGGTTCGCACGATATATCTTGGGAGAATCGCGTACAATACAGTCTCAAGCACTATGATACTGTATGTATATACACACTGTCAATTTATCGAAAACTTTTGGTGCAAAGTTGTAAGTACTCCAATTTGAGTTGTTGGCATTTTCGTAAGAAAATTAACGGAAGTTTTAACATTCCTAACATTTCTAACATTTCTAACATTTCTAACCAACCAAGGGTAGATTAGGGTTTGCCATTTAAAGATAAACCAAGAAAAGAATCTCAAAAAGCAAAAGAAATTGGAAAAATCCAAATTGGGCAAGTTGAAAAACATAAACTGCTGGAATTTTTGAATTTTATTCTTCCTGTCCAAAGCCTGGAGCTGCATTTAATGAACAGTGCACGTTTACAACCCAATTCGCGCGGACATGTTTGTCAATTTCAGAGGGCTATAAATTGAACCCTCCTCTCTACCCTCCTCTCTCAGTTTACATAACACAATTGGCTCACAGAAGCTGTATTCTGGCAAAAAATAGGGAGAAAACAGTGGGAATTCACTAGAATTGCCACCATTTTCTCTTCAATCTTTCCCAAACCCCACTCACTCAAAATACTTTCAAAACACTCTCATACATACTCTCATACATACACCAATCCAAGCTCAAATCACCCCTTAGGAGGAGGATTAGAGAGAAAACATAGAGGACTTAAGTGTTATCTACTTGTTTTCTCTTTGACCAACTCTATCATCAAACCCTAAACACATTCAAGCCTTGAATCCACCCAAACACAAATACAAACACCAAATATTGATACTCCTCAAGTCAAACACCAAATCTTGATACTCCTCAAGTCAAATTCCAAGCCTAGGAAGATAGGGTGTCACCATTGGTAAAGCCCTCCTTCTCTAAACCCTAAAACTCCCTTTTAACTTCTTGTTTATCTTGTTCTCCTTACTTTGATTTACTTTATGTCTAGTTTAACTTAAATCTTGACCTAAGATGGTCATCTTGAAGTTCATCTTCATGAATGACCATCTCAAATGGTCCACATTTTAAATCTCTAGTTGATTTTTCTCTTTAATTTCATCTCTACAAAATTCCCCTTCCCAAGCAAATGAAATGCTTAAGTCCTAATGTATCCCAAGGATGGTTTGATATAGTAGATCACCACTAAAATGTCTAGTGACTACTAATCAAAACCTAGGGAAATGGGGATAAGCATGGATGCAAAACCCCCTTTAAAATCACATTTTCCTTCTTGAGAAGTTGCTGTCCAGTAGCAATTTTCTAAGACCTCAGTCCATTGTCTAAATTTTTGTACATAGATAAACTTGGAATTTGGTGTTGACTACAAAATACTTTTTGTAGCCAACATCCAGAGCTTTCCAGAAATATTTTTACTTTATTTTTTTCGTGAGTAAAACTCCATTTTTCAAATTTTCCTTTAAAGGTCAGTTCATCAGTCTCTGGAAATCCAGATCTCACATCTGAGATTTACAGAAGGTTTTGGTCCCTCAAATCATCTCCAAAATGGGAAGTTCTTTTACAGAAACCTTATTTAAGGTGTTTTGAACATTTTTCATTCTCGGAATTTTCCCAGATTCTGGAGTTTTCAAGCCCTAAAGTCCATTTCAAAATCAAGTGTCCACTGCCTTTTTCATTCTGGCAGAAATGGTTTTCAACTTCCAAAAATCTTTTGAGTGTCAAATCTCAACCCAAAAATCACACCAAAAATCATGGGATCTGTACAAAGTCTAATAAAGAATTCCCAATTTTTACTTTCCTCAGTTTCAACTTATTTTGGCCAAAGTAACACACACACACACACACAAATGGTTTTTAAGCTTGGAAGACTCGTTTCACGAGGCATTCCGGGTGCACACTAACGTCCTTCCCGGCGTGTAACGTGACCTCCGAACCCAAATTTCTAATCTCGGGCATTTTTCAAAGTTTTGGCCCTTAAAACAAAAATGGCGTGGCGACTCCGTTTGATTTCAAAAAAAATCGGGTACATCACAGTGGCGACTCCGCTGGGGATAAGAGATGTTTTATCTTTTCAAAAAAAAAAGAAAAACTTTTGAGGGTCAAGCTTCCGTCCCGGCATTTGAAACCGTTTGTTTTGTGTGTGTGTGTGTTGATTTTGCACATTTCGTGTTGTTTTGGCCGCCTCGGAAAAGTCAAAATTTTGACTGTTGGACCCGTTGCCTTGGACTGTTTGAATTTTGAATTATGTGCTTATGTGTTCATTTGCTTTCAAAAAAAAAAATTTCAAAAAAAAAAAATTTCAAAAAAAAAAGATTTCAAAAAATTTTTTATCAAAAAGAAAATTTTCAAAAAAAAAATCATGCATCATGCTTTTTAAGACACATGAAAAATTTCTATTTTACTCAGAAAAAGAAGATAGACTGCTTGCACACTACGCGCACGTGACCTTACACTGCACACTACGTCCCTAACCCGGGGAAATCCTTGTCGCGGCCTGTTTGGTCTTATTACGCCTCTCGGTGCAAGCACAGGACTACCCAAACATCCCATGGAGCCTCGTGTCGACCATGCACTTGTCCGTGATACACTTTGTCCGAGACCCGGTTGGTTTTTAGTCTGGTCTGTGTCATGCCCTGTCTGTGTATAGACCTTTCCTTTCAAGCCTTAGTCGGCATACCAAGTCAATATCTTTCGGGCCCCTAATCAGTCGAAGTTCTGCCGGTTTTCCGTCATGGACTTTGACCAAGATATTGACCGACGCCTTGACTTCGGCTCTGACTGGCACAAATTATACACCGACTCCCAGCATGACACTGAGTCATCAAGGATTAATGATTATTTCATGCCTAATTACGGCCTAATTGACGACAAGTCAAGATCAATTGTGGACATTCATCAGTCCAAATCATGCCGACTTTTCGTCGAGCCCTCGGACATGATCTTGACTTTTGACGTCAGCTTTGTCCGTAATTTACATTGAATGCTCGTTAAGACTCGATTACTTGCCAGAATTTTAGGATCGTTTTTCTTTCGGTCGGTGGGACCCGCTTGCCCTATAGGACCCTCGTCCGGGGCTGTCCACCCTGGGAGGTCGAAATACAGGTGGAATACGAGGGGCTTATAGACGTAGTGACGGGGCCCACTGATCCAGGATCCAGAGTAGTTTGCGAAAAAGAAGAGCAATCTTTTCCAACCGATTAGGTTAATAAAATATGTTTTAAGTAAACTAGAACAAATAACTGCATGTTGCATGAGCCCAAGGCCCAAACACCTACCCTCCTTCATTCCCAAATCTCTGAACCCTCGTGCCTTTCCCCCCGCAGCTCCTCACAAAGCTTGGTTTCGGGCACCGGGTCACCGTTTGATTAGCTGGGAAGAGTCAAGCGCATCATCGCCTTCGCCGTTTGTTCCGACTCCGGGTTTCGTAATGTCCGCATCGCCCGGTAATGATGGGGACAATGTCACTCCGCCTCCCGGACCCCTCATGTAACAACAGTGGAATCGGTTAGCGTAACATATGAGATTGCGACAGAAGCACACCTGAATAGCCTTATGGAGGCTATCAAAAGCCATGGTTTGGCCGCCGGCCTCAATCCCGATGGCACCTTCACCGTGGAAGAAGACGAGGATGCCAATCCCACTCTCGCCGCCCGATTACTCCAGTTGCCACCACCCACCTCCTATGGTACCACTACCGTAACCCATGCTCCTCGATCTTCGTGTCGCCGGCTCCCAACCACGAGACCACCGGATCCACGCACTCGACGGCACAAATCGGTTCACGCTTCCTCGGTGGGACAAAGTCCGCACGAAATGCCTTCCCATGGTTGGGGATACCCCTAATGCCACAAAGAATTTGGGATCCCGCCTCGGTTTGGGACCAATCAATCCGGACTTTCGCAAAGAATGGTTTGGAATGCCACCACGCTTTGGTTCGGGGCAGCAGTCAGAGCCCCTCCTCGTAATGATGCTAGCTCACCGCTCCTCACACAGCTTCCGCAAACCCATTTCTCACTCGGGGTTCAATGGGTTACCAAGCCCCCATCCCAGTTTCATCGTAATCACCAGACCACAAGTATCCTCTCGGTTATGCATCCTCGCCACAACCGGCCATGCAATTCAACAACCAGGACAAGCAGCCCGCACTTAAGCCTACTTATGGGCCTCACTCCGACATCCAAGCCATCTGGCTACCTCAGATCCGCCTCCATCTTCTCTCGCCGATTGGAAGTCAACAAAGAAGTCGCCGGGTTCTATCCCTTTGCCCAAGCTCCTACCTACACTCCCTGTGGTAATTTGGGCCAAGGACGGGTTTTCACCTATGCTCCGGGATATGGTATTCCTTCCACCAATGCACCACCAACGCTAGTCCTCTTCCTGGCTCAAATATCGTCTCGTGCATTCCCGCTCCACCTTTGGATCCCCAATTGGCTTGGTTTATGGAGCAACACAAGGAAATGAAAGCGCAGATCGCCGAATTGACCGTCAAAAGGAACACCGCTCTTCGGCCTACTGTATCCCGACTCAATTGTACCCCTCGCTCACAAGTTCGTGATGCCCAATCTCGAATCGTTTGATGGAAGTGCGTGCCCTAAAACTCACTTGGACACCTACACTTTGGCAATGAAAGCTAAGGGATGCACAAACCGGCGGTTGGTGACTACTTTGATCTCTCTTTGAAGTCGTGGGCTTTGAAATGGTTTTTCCGATTGCACTGAAGCTAGGGCTACTTGGGAACAGATTACCGTACTTTCACGGATAAGTATAAAGCCAACTTGGAATGGGAAACAAACAGAGTTGACCTGCAGACAACTGCGGTGCCCGATGAGAATATTGGGGATTTCTATAAAAGGTGGAACCCGAAGCTTAGTGAAATGGCCATTCCTCCCTCTCGACGAGGAGCAGTTAGACATCTTTCGGTCATGCTTGAAGCCGCATTTGAGAGCTTCCTCGCTCACTTCCCCTACGCCGACTTGCGTGCAATGGTTAATTCTCGGGCGAAGTTCGAAAAGGCTTACAATCGCAGCTCGACCGCCGCACTCGCAGCATACCGGGTTTCTTCCACCTCCAACACGGCTCTCCCGCCCAACCAAAAGGTAAAGAAGTGATTAGCTATGCGGGACAGATCAGAATAATGCCGCTTCCTTTGTTCCCAAGAAACTTGATGCATCCAGATCCCGGCTCCAAGACTTGAGAAACTTTGGGATGCCTTTGAGTGATATCTTCAGAGGTTTGGTGAGAGAAGGTTTGCTCCGGCCTTTGGAAAATTATCAGCCTAGAAACCTCAATGCTCCTTTGGATACCTCCAAGCATTGTGCCTTTCATCGCACTCATGGGCACCCGACAGATGATTGCGTCCCCCTGAAGAAGGCAATCCAAAGTTTGATTGAACAAGGGAGGTTAGAAGTGCCTGAAGCGCCCAATACTATCAGTAACCCATTCCCTAGAAACAACAACCCAAATGTCAACATGGTCGAGCCTTGTGGGCACAATGGAGTTTGACTCGTCCCTTTGCGAGGTCAATGAACCAGTCATCGCAGGCAATGAAAATGGTTGGATTGAGCAAGAAGTTGACAAAGAAGTCCCGATGGGAAGACCTGCAATAGCTCCCGTCTCCAGCGTCGAAGAATAGATGCATGATCCAACAGCAAAGAGCAGCTAGACTAGGGGCTACCTATCTCTAAAATAGTCTTTTAGTCAACCTTCGTAGGTTCTAGTATTTTTCTTTCCCCTAAGTCCGTCTTGGACACTTGTCGGTTTAGTTCACCTCGAATGTTGTGGAAAGATAGCTTAACTATCATTTAAAATTTTAATATATATATATATATATATATATATATATATATATATATATATATATATATATATATATATATATATATATATATATATATCTTTTCTTCTTTTCTTGCTAGACTCGAGACATCACTTACAGACCCACATTACACTCAATTGAAATTGTTTTATCCTAGATGATCACTTGTGCTGCTCAACCACTAATTCTTCGAAATGATTAATATTTAAACTAATCGGAGTGAGAAAATCAATTGATATCCTTCTCAAATTGGGGCTTACCAACTCCCAATCTTGCATCTCATATGCTCACATCATCCTCGTTATTTCATTGCTCGATGAATTTGCACGGATCTTTTCTCATTTAAAGCTTAAGCAAGCAATGAAGACTTAATCTCGTTTAGGTCATCAGGTAGGGACTGCGGTTGAAACCTTTCACCCATAGGAAAGCCATTACCTCACCCTCACCAAACAATACCTTTCATTTCAAGATAGGCGTGTTTTGAAACCCCGTTTAGCCATCATTTTTGCTCATTGCTGAGAGAAGTCCAAGCAAGGCCAAGAAGTTAACTTCAAGAGTCGGCAATACGCAAAATATCTCAAGCCATGAAGGAAGGACAAAGATAATCCTCAACTCCTCAAGAGGCTTTCCAAGTCAAAAAAAAAAAAAAAAAAAACAAAAAGAAGAACTGTCGATCCTCAAAAGTCCCCGACTTCTCAAGAAGCTCTCCAATGATCAAAAAGGAGCCTGAATTCTCGCAAGATCGCAAAAAGTTATCGATAGCTTGGACTTCCTCTCACCATTACCTTAAATCAATCCCAAGCCTTCCTCTCGATTTTAGAGGATACTCCCATTACCCTCGCCTTTGGCCAAAGTCAAAATTTGACCTCTCATTCTTAGAGGGAATCAATCTTCCCCGCCATAGATTTCCCAAACACATCCCTGCAAGCCAACCTCTCACCTTTAGAGGTTCGCCAATAAAAGGCCCAAACCGACCTCTCACTTTAAGAGGTCATAACTTCCAAAATTACCCGATGGCCGATCGAAGCCCTAAACCCAAACTGCAATTCCTATCGGATAGCAATTTCATCGTAAAATCTTTAAGATCTAAATCAAATTAATGCATCATTGCTTGCTTAAATTGGAATCTAATTCATCTTGGTTCAAAATCATCAATCAAAGATTGTGCAAATTCAAATCTGATGTGAGCATAATTCATTTCTACTCCACAAACACTTGTCGTGGATGTCCCACTGGGGCTTCGCATCTGTGTCTTTCATGGACACTCTAAGGGGATATGTTATTCAATCCTCCAAATCCTCAAAATCTCCAAAGGTCCTCATCCTCGAATTTCAACATTCGTTCTCTTTTCATTCGGGATAGGCCCGAACTACGGCGACTGAGCTCTTCATAATGAAGGGAACGTAGGCAACCGTAAATGGTCCTGTCGAAATCACAAACAAATCTCGAAAAAATCCGGTCTCATCAAGGATCGTCCCTATACACTTTCCGAGCTTGATTCTCGATATCGCTGGCTTTCTCCTTGTGATTAATCAAAATATTTGTTCATATCGTATTTAGGGATTGAATAACCCGAACATTAACAAAGGGTTTTAAGCAGCCTTGTGATCATCACGAGTAAAACAAGTTTTCGAGTGTCTCGACAAGTCTTCTCTCTCCATTATAGGGAAATAGAGCCAAACACCGTCTTTCCGTCGCCAGGGCTTCCATACACTTTTCCACACCTTGTGATGCTTATACTCTCTCAAAAGAGTCAAACCAAAAGCGAGAGTGTCATACACAAATTCGGGAGACATTCCCACCTTTCAAAAGATATGCCCCCGCACGTAAACATTTCGAGTCTTGTCCAAGGACTGCCGACTAAGGTCTGAAAAGATGGGTGCCTCCTTTGTAAGACTACTCCGAATTTCTTCACGCCGGGGCTTGCTAAGCGGTTCTCCTGTGTTCTCCCAGTACGCCTCTTCAAGCTGGGGCTTCTATAGTCATCTTTGGGTCCACATTGGGTTCTTCACTACAAGATAGATTCACAAGACACTTCTTCAAAATTTGGACTTTGCCTACTCAGGATCCGGGGGGTTTATCAAGCTGGTCCTCTGGACCTGAATTTTATCAAGTCACAAGAAAGGTTTAGTCACATCAACAACTAGATTTTTCGCTTCAGTAACTTGGTACATAGCAGCCTTCCCGTAGCGTCGGAATCTAAGATCCGGGTTTCACCCGCATTAGCAATTTCATCAAATCATTCTCCGAACAAGGTTTCGCCAAGTCACTGGCTCACCCAAATGAAAGAAGTTTCACTCATATCAACGTGCCCTAGAGCCTCGTCAAGCACGCCTTCAAATGACCAAAATTGAGAGGGAAAATTCCAAACAAGACCCGGGATCCGAATCCAATCTCATCAAGATTGAGGTCCATGTGATACTGTTAACAAAACCTCATCAACAACCACTGTTTAAATCTTAATCGAGGGCTCTCACCTCCCCCACTTGCTCAAAACTGTTCCAAACAGCTTCCGCACACATACGTCTCAATGTATCCCCTCTCATCACCATGCATCCCCACAAAAATATCCCAAGGGCTCATGTAGCATGCACAAAACTTGAATCAATAGGAAAAATCCTAAGTGATTGAAGATCATAAATCATAATTTCCCTGCCAAAAGCTTAGGCTAAGTGCATCTTCGAAAGCAAGTAAATGCATTATCTCACGAACATATGCAAGGATACTCATAATCATTGATTCTATGCATGCAGCTGTCATCATGAATGTCATATATACATCTTCCTCTCTACTAACCAATGCAGGGATTCGAACGTGAAAGACCATTTTCCTTCGCTATTGAGACTTACCCTCAACAAGGAAGATATTTACCAAAGTCCAAAATCAATGGTTTCAACAAAATCGCAAGAAATCAAATGCCCCTTTTCGGCAAGAAATGATTCCGGGCAAAACATGTGCAGATCACCTCCAGTGTCTACAAATCGGTCAGAGATGCCAAGTTCTCAAATACAGTTCGGTCAGAGACGCCAAGTTCTCAAATACAGTACGGACAGAGACGCCAAGTTCTCAAATGAAAATCGGTCAGAGACGCCAAGTTCTCAAATACAAATCGGTCAGAGACGCTAAGTTCTCAAATACAGTTCGGTCAGAGACGCCAAGTTCTCAAATGCAAATCGGTCAGGGACGCCAAGTTCTCAAATGAAAATCGGTCAGAGACACCAAGTTCTCAAAAGCAAGAAGTCCCAATGTGAAGACAAGCTCAACAACTTCTACAAGGTTGACGATCACCAGCAAGATGCAGACTCAACCAAACTCCCCCCTTCAGGTCAAAATGCCTCCAAAGACAAAGAAATCGTCGGCGAAACCGCAACCCAACAACTCTTCATCAACATCGCCCGTAGCCTCGGTCCTTCGGCGGCTACGAGTGTAAGCACAAGACGGAGTATGAAAGCATATCTTAGTCAACTACTTTTCTAAAAGAACATTATCATCAAATCTTAGGGTGACTTCCCAAAAATAGTCAAGTCTTAGGGCGACTTCCCAAAAATAGTCAAATCTTAGGGCGACTTCCCAAAAAACAGTCAAACCTCGGGTGACTCCCAAATACCGTCAAACCATCAAAGACCATCCCCAACAGTTTTCGAACTACGTCCAGGCTTGATTCCCACTCGGGATACGTAGGTAACCTACCTTAGGTCCAGCCACTTGACCAACACGGTCACCCTTTTCCCCGATGATCATCGTAAGCTCTAATCTTCCCCTGCGAGAACGCCCTCAAACAGTCTCCCTCAGGTACAAAACCTCGACTTAGGATCATACTCCTGAACTGAGTCCCCATTTAGGTTCATACTCATGAACTAAACCTCGACTTAGAATCATACTCCTGAACTAAGTCCCCATTTAGGTTCATACCCCTGAACTAAACCTCGACTTAGAATCATACTCTTGAACTAAGTCCCCATTTAGGTTCATACCCCTGAACTAAACCTCGACTTAGAATCATACCCCTGAACTAAGTCCCCATTTAGGTTCATACTCCTGAACAAAACCTCGACTTAGAATCATACTCCTGAACTAAGTCCCCATTTAGGTTCATACTCTGAACTAAACTCCAACAAAGGCTAACAAAATCCTCAAATAAGTTAACGGAATCCCGTTTCTTTTCCCATTATCATCCATTTCCTAAGAAGAACATAAGACCGATCCCTTCAAATGAAGTCCACCAATATACCATCTATCCCAAACCATCAAAGGGAAATCATTTCAAATCAAGGTTCGAGGCACCTAAGACGCCATCTCCAAGGTTCGAGGCACCTAAGACGCCATCATGAAGGTTCGAGGCACCCAAGACGCCATCATTAAGGTTTGAGGCACCTAAAACGCTATCACACACAACACGAGGAAAGCGATAAATCGCAATCATTCCCTAATTCGACAAACCGAAGTCATTACCAGGGCGACTTCCCAAAAATAGTCAGATCATAGGGCGACTTCCCAAAAATAGTCAGGTCTCAGGGCAACTTCCCCGAAAATAGTCAAATCATAGGGTGACTTCCCAAAAATAGTCAGATCTTAGGGTGACTTCCCAAAAATAGTCAAATCATAGGGTGACTTCCCAAAAATAGTCAGATCTCAGGGCGACTTCCCCAAAATAGTCAAATCATAGGGTGACTTTCCAAAAATAGTCAGATCTTAGGGTGACTTCCCAAAAATAGTCAGATCATAGGGCGACTTCCCAAAAATAGTCAGATCTGAGGGCGACTTCCCCAAAATAGTCAAATCATAGGGCGACTTCCCAAAAATAGTCAAATCTTAAGGTGACTTCCCAAAAATAGTCAGTTCCTAGGGCGACTTCCCAAAAATAGTCAGATCTTAGGGCGACTTCCCAAAAATAGTCAGATCTTAGGGCGACTTTTGAAGATAGGCAAAAGACCCGAACTACGACTGGCTTGATTCCTCTTAAGGATACGTAGGTAGCCTATCAAATAGGTTCAGCCACTCGATCACTTGATCATCCTGTCAAATTTGGAGCCTTACTCTTATCGACGACCCCTCTTCCTTCGAAAGCGCCGTCGCCGAGGGGCTACTGTAAGTACTCCAATTTGAGTTGTTGGCATTTTCGTTAGAAAATTAACGGAAGTTTTAACATTCCTAACATTTCTAATATTTCTAACATTTCTAACCAACCAAGGGTAGATTAGGGTTTGCCATTTAAAGATAAACCAAGAAAAGAATCTCAAAAAGCAAAAGAAATTGGAAAAATCCGAATTGGGCAAGTTGAAAAACATAAACTGCTGGAATTTTTGAATTTTATTCTTCCTGTCCAAAGCCTGGAGCTGCATTTAATGAACAGTGCACGTTTACAACCCAATCCGCGCGGACATGTTTGTCAATTTCAGAGGGCTATAAATTGAACCCTCCTCTCTACCCTCCTCTCTCAGTTTACATAACACAATTGGCTCACAGAAGCTGTATTCTGGCAAAATAGGGAGAAAACAAAGTGGGAATTCACTAGAATTGCCACCATTTTCTCTTCAATCTTTCCCAAACCCCACTTACTCAAAATACTTTCAAAACACTCTCATACATACTCTCATACATACACCAATCCAAACTCAAATCACCCCTTAGGAGGAGGATTAGAGAGAAAACATAGAGGACTTAAGTGTTATCTACTTGTTTTCTCTTTGACCAACTCTATCATCAAACCCTAAACACATTCAAGCCTTGAATCCACCCAAACACAAATCCAAACACCAAATATTGATACTCCTCAAGTCAAACACCAAATCTTGATGCTCCTCAAGTCAAATTCCAAGCCTAGGAAGATAGGGTGTCACCATTGGTAAAGCCCTCCTTCTCTAAACCCTAAAACTCCCTTTTAACTTCTTGTTCATCTTGTTCTCCTTACTTTGATTTACTTTATGTCTAGTTTAACTTAAATCTTGACCTAAGATGGTCATCTTGAAGTTCATCTTCATGAATGACCATCTCAAATGGTCCACATTTTAAATCTCTAGTTGATTTTTCTCTTTAATTTCATCTCTACAAAATTCTCCTTCCCAAGCAAATGAAATGCTTAAGTCCTAATGTACCCCAATGATGGTTTGATATAGTAGATCACCACTAAAATGTCTAGTGACTACTAATCAAAACCTAGGGAAATGGGGACAAGCATGAATGCAAAACCCCCTTTAAAATCACATTTTCCTTCTTGAGAAGTTGCTGTCCAGTAGCAATTTTCTAAGACCTTAGTCCATTGTCTAAATTTTTGGACACAGATAAACTTGGAATTTGGTATTGACTACAAAATACTTTTTGTAGCCAACATCCATAGCTTTCCAGAGATATTTTTACTTTATTTTTTGCGTGAGTAAAACTCCATTTTTAAAATTTTCCTTTAAAGGTCAGTTTATCAGTCTCTGGAAATCCAGATCTCACATCTGAGATTTCCAGAAGGTTTTGGTCCCTTAAATCATCTCCAAAATGGGAATTTCTTTTACATAAACCTTATTTAAGGTGTTTTGAACATTTTTCATTCTCGTACTTTTCCCAGATTCTGGAGTTTTCAAGCCCTAAAGTCCATTTCAAAATCAAGTGTCCACTGCCTTTTTCATTCTGGCAGAAATGGTTTTCAACTTCCAAAAATCTTTTGAGTGTCAAATCTCAACCCAAAAATCACACCAAAAATCATGGGATCTGTCCAAAGTCTAATAAAGAATTCCCAATTTTTACTTTCCTCAGTTTCAACTTATTTTGGCCAAAGTAACACACACACACACACACAAATGGTTTTTAAGCTTGGAAGACTCGTTTCACGAGGCATTCCGGGTGCACACTAACGTCCTTCCCGGCGTGTAACGTGACCTCCGAACCCAAATTTCTAATCTCGGGCATTTTTCAAAGTTTTGGCCCTTAAAACAAAAATGGCGTGGCGACTCCGTTTGATTTCAAAAAAAATCGGGTACATCACAAAAGTGCACGCGGTTCGCACGATATATCTTGGGAGAACCGCGTACAATACAGTCTCAAGCACTATCGATGAGTGGACGAATAAGTATTAAGGAAACTGATTCAATAAATCTTGTGAAAACAATAAATTTACTGTTTTCATTCCATTTATATTTTCCGTTCTAGTTTATTCATGAGTTGGTCTTATAAAAAACGCGTTTTTTCTGGCATTTAGAAAAAACGTGTTTTGTGTTTTCCCGTTTGTGCCAGTGCCAGTTAAACAAAGTGCCAGTGTGATAGAGTGCTAGTGCCTGTGTAACAAAGTGCCAGTGAAAAAAGTGCCAGTACCAGTTTGGCACTTTGTTAAACTGACACTGGCGCTTTTTACACAGACACTTTTATATACATGAACTGGCACACTGTTACACTAACACTGGCATTTTGTCACACTAACATTTTTGCTGGCTCTCAAAAACACAAGCACTGACATTCAAAAACACATGCACTGGCATTCAAAAACACATGCACTGGCACTCAAAAACACATACACTGGCACTCAAAAAACACTGGTAATTATTTTTGCTGGCATTCAAAAAAACATGGACTGACATTCAAAAAAACATGGACTGGCATTCAAAATTAGTAATCATTTTTGCTGGCATTCAAAAAAACATGGACTGGCATTCAAAAAAAACATGGACTGTCATTCAAAATCAATTACACTGGCATTCAAAATCAAACAATCCTCAAATTCCAATTTCTCTCTGGTGAGCACTGATTTTCGTTTATCAATCCTCTTTGTTCAAGAAAATTTGAATTGCCCTATCATACGCCATCAACAATATAATGATTTGTTGAGGGCTCTTAATACAGCATGTTTTAAGTAAACGTGAACAAATAACTGCATGTTGCATGAGCCCAATGCCCAAACACCTACTCTCCTTCCATTCCCAGACATCTGAACCTTCGTGTCCTTTCCCACACAGCTCCGCACAAAGCTTGGTTTCGGGCACCGGGTCACCGTTTGATTAGTTGGGAAGAGTCAAGCGCGTCATCAGCTCCGCCGTTTGTTCCGACTCCGGGTTTCAGAATGTCTGCATCAGCCGGAAATGATGGGGACCACATTGCTCCGTCCTCCAAAATCCCTCAGACAGACCAGTATTGGATCCAGTTGGTAGAACAGATGAGACTTCGACATGAGGCTCAAATTGATGACCTTCTGGGGGTTGTCGCAAGTCATGGTTTGACTATCAGTCTCGAGTCCGATGGCACTTTTACCGCAAAGAAGGAAGAGGGTTCTCCTCCTCTTCTTAATCGTTCCGGATACATCAAGATACTACCCCAAGATTCCTATGTTTCCACCGCCGGGACTCCTGCCCGTCGACTTACAGTGTGGCAACCGGCCCCCAAACAAGCCGTGTGACGAAAGAGTTCGGTATACCGTCGGTTGTCCCCTCTCAAAGTGATGATCCCACAAATATCGGCCGAGTGATGAAAATCGTGGAACAATTGAAGAAATATGGTCGGCCATCAAAGCCCCGGAAGAACGCTGCACGGAAAGCAGCCTGGATTGAAGAGGCCACACGCCACTTCGGGACCTTAACAATATCCCAACCGACCGGGGCTACCACGAAGGACAAACATATGCCCGTTCCGGGACCTCAATATCTCTCATTATCCGGCGGAGTCCAATCACTCGCTACCGAGATGAGCCGGCCAGATCCCCTGACCCGCCCACCCAAAGTCATTCCAAGAGCAACACGAGGTCCCAAATCCGCCACCACCGTAGAACACATTTGGTGGGATATTTGTGACTGTCCCGATTGCCTTGAAAGGGACTATCGGGAGGCTGGATACACGAGGACCGTCCTCCTAAGAAAAAGAAAATTTCCTCCCAAAGAAAATTGAAGGAGAGATTCGTGGCGGTGATAACAGTGTGGGAACGCTCGGGGAGCCATCTCGGGGATTTGATTATTATGTACTCTACTCCGGTCGAGTCTCCCCCAAAGCAAAAAGGGGTGAAAGAGCGAAAAGCCTTGCCAACGACGGGTGAGACCTTCGGATACCGCAGTACTTTGCAACGTAAGTCCAACCCCCTCGGGGTCGCCCAAGGTTCGGTTTGTCCAGCTCAGTATACGCCGATGAAGAAAAACCGACGCGGTTGGGCGCTCCCACTCAATCAACATGTTGACCGGAGATGGCAACCGCCACAAAAGGCATCGGTATAACCCGGGGGCTTCGGCAAAGGCTCTACCTCGCAAGAAAAAAAAGCACAAAGTGGCCCGGCTTGATGACTCTCTATCCCGAGACAAGGACCAAATCTATGATCCTCACCTATATGGGAGTATGATCACCTTCTGCGATGAAGATTTGCCAAGAGATGTCTCCCAACACAATGAAGCTTTGTACATAACTATTCGGCTCAACACCATATCACTCCTGGGGTATTAGTGGACAATGGATCATCGGTAAACGTCCTTCCCTCGGCATGATGAAGGCCTTCCGCATAAATGAAAGGCGTATAATCCCATCTACCCGTTGTCAAGGCCTACGACGGTTCGTCTCGTTCCATGCAGGGACGGTAACTACGGAACTACGGTTTGAAACCCAAATGGTGCCCGCAAAGTTCCATGTAATGGATATCCTCCGAGTTCACGGCCCTACTAGGGCGCCCTTGGTTGCATCACATGAAAGCCATAGCCTCCACTCTCCACCAATGCGTCAAATTCATCAACCGGCGGGGAGACCTTGAAGTCATAAGGGGTGACGGTTTTCTCATAGGGAACGAAGGCTGAAACAATAGCCAAGAATGCCCACATCAAACACCGGCGCTACATCCTTCAAGAGGCAAGTCTTGCCCGGCATCCTTTGGAATCCGGCAAATGCCAACTATGCCAACACACGCTCAAGCGAGCGGACTCAGAAGAAGTTCGATTCATCAAATTTAATTGCTATTTCCAACACTTGGAGGCGTCTTGGAAGGAAACGGCGAACACCGCCATGATACGAGCACACAAGTCACCGGTCCTCAATCACAGATTTGTCGGCATTACGCAAACCCATTCTTTGGCCTCTCAGGGCGAGGAGATTTTCATGATAAAAGTCGACAAATACCGACAGACTCGGCTCGAATCTATGAACGTCGTGTGGGACGTCCTCCTTGCTAAACTACTCGCCAAGCCTTTCCGCTCGAGTATGGGACATGAGATTTTTCTAGCAAGACACCGAGACGCAATGCGTCCTTACATACGGATTGAGCGGTCGGATTGTGACGAAATGGAAATCCCAGGACTGAGGAAGATCCCTACATCCACATGCTCGGTTTTCGGACGCCAAACACAATTGATTACGGTTCGAGACAAAGAGATTATAGCAACGGCGAAGAGGGAGCACAGAGACCATGCCTTCCCGAGTTGTGAAGCCGCAGACGGCGATGCCGCTAAAGAATTGGGAAACTCTCTCGGGCCGTCCGCGACCAAAAAGGAAATGATCACCAAGCTTGGATTGGTCCCCCGTCCTTTCGTGTCAACCTTTGTAAAGTCCTCCGAGTCTCTCATTGTTGAGTTTGAGTCTTCCGAATCGTCCGATGGCCTCACGCCTGAGGACCACGAAATTGTAGCCAATGCTGTATTCCCTCTTATTCTCAATGAAATGACGAACCTTTCTGAGTATCCCTTGATTGCCACTTTAACTAATGACGAATTAAAAAAAAACACTTAATAATAATTCATTAGATAAAGAAGCAGACACATTAAACGAAAAAAAAAATCAAACAACAAAAAAAAATAAAAAAAATCTTTAAGCAGGTTGTCCGGAAAGAGGAAAATCGAGCCCAAGCTGCCGAAGAGATTTTGACAAGTGTGAATTTGGGAACTGCGGAAGAGCCTAAAGAGACGCAGATTTGTGATTTCTCCGAAGGAATCGGAAAGGATGCTCTGCAAAGTCCTACAAAATCCTCAACTCAAAGAAAGTTGCCCTCTTCATCAGATACGGGTTGCCAGCCGAAATCATCTCAGATAACCGATCCCACTTCGAAGGGGAATGCGACAGACTGCTGGCAGAATTCCGAATAACCCGTCACAAGTCATCTCCTTACAGGCCCCAAACCAACGGAGCCGTCGAAGCAGCAAACAAGACTCTGGAAAATATCATCCGGAAAATGGCTGTTCAAGGCAGAGATTGGCCCGAGAAGTTACACTGGCACTCGGGGCTACTGAGAACATCGGTCGAACGGAATCGGGGAAACACCGTTTGCCCTCACATACGGAAGGAAGCCGTGCTCCCAATCGGAGTGGAAATCCCCTCGCTCAGGTATCTTCTTTGGAAAGCCGGATCAACGAGGTCGAATGGCTCAGTCGCCATGACGAATTGGCCCTACTAGATGAACGCCGATCGAAGGCCATGGAACACATCCGGGCCTACCAAGGAAGAATGGCGAGCCTTCGACAAGAAAGTAAAGCATCGGGAGATCCGAGAAGGTGATCTCGTTTTGAAAGAAAAGCCCCCGGTCCGTATCAACCCCTCGGCAAATGGGAGCTGTATGGGTCGGGCCGTATGTCGTCCAGAAGATCTTCTCCGGAGGAGCCATGCAACTTGCGGACCTCGACGGGAATCCCTTTGTACACCCGGTAAATGGTGACAAGGCTGCGCAGATACTACGCGTAAAAAAAAAAAAAAAAAAAAAAAAAAAAAAAAAAAAAACAAAAAAAGAGAGTGCTAAAAGAGTAATACCCAACTAGGTAGAAAACCCAAGAAGGGCGGCCTAGGTAAAAAACAGGGTTGCACCAAAAAAAAAAAACAAACAAAAAAAAAAACAAACAAAAAAAAACAAACAAAAAAAAACATCAAAAAAAAAAAAATCAGGTTGAACTACGAAGACCTGAGCTCCTCAAAATGAGGGGAACGTAGGCAGCCGGAAACGGTTCGGTCTAAAACACAAATAAAAGCCATACTTTGGCATCAATACAACTGATCAGACCATGAAAGCGTCTTGAAAAACTCTAAAGCAATTCAAATATTCATTACAAATTAAAAGCTCTTTGATGAGTCTAAGCTCGATTCATTCCTACAACTGGCAACCTGCTAAAAGAAACTAAGATACATAATCAAACTAATGTGTCTGCCATGACAAGAAAGGGATACTCGGAAACCTCAGAGTCACTCCAAGCCACTCGTACTGGCCTCTCCCCTCTTCTTCCCCCTTCGAGTCTTCTTTTTCTGAACCGGAAAGATGTCAGTGTTCCTCCTACCAAGCTCTGATATAGGGACAAGATCTATCAAATCAGCCTCTGTCAGGGCCTTAGTAGCCCTAGCGTCATCTTTCATCTCCTGTAGCCTAGCTGGTAGCATAGGAGCCCTCCTCTCCTGTCTCTTGACGTAAGCCTCATAGTCGGTCACAGCGTCTCCGCTCCTATCATGGGGGTTGGCCCTCGCCTCGGCCCTCCTCCTCTCAGAAACAGTCAGGTCCTCCACACCCACAATGGCCTCACGCCGTCTGAAAATAGCCACCTGAGTCTCTCCCAGATGCCTCTCATACCAATCCAGGTACCAAGTGGTCAAGAACACCGGTCTCGGACGCCTGAGAATAACCCGAGGAGGAAAGGCATCATACCTCCATGCTCGGGAAAGAAATGGAAACACTGAGGGATCATCCATAGAAGCAGGAGCCACCACTCTGGTGGCTATATCATCAAAGCCCTCCAAAGGAACCTGCTCCAAGCCGAACTGTCTCAGAACCAAGGACGGAATATAGAAGCTGGACTGAGAAAGCCCCGGAAGCATAACCACATGAGACCCGTCTGAAGCACTCTGCGAGTCTCCACCCGCCAACAAGGCACCGACCATCGATGTCCTACTGTACGAAGACCAGCCATCCAACGCTCCCATGAGCCACGATCATCAAAATCCACAAAGACCCCCCTCTGGCAAATGTCCAAGGCTTGATCATGTCGGGAGTTTCCCGAAGAATCCCCAAACGCTCCATCGGCCCACGGGGTCAAGAGGAACGGGCGCCCCGTGCATATACCGCTTCCGGTAGCGCCTATCTAGAGCATGAAAAGTCTCCCCGTAATCAAAGGAACGACATCTACGCCGGGCGACGGTGAACGACAACATCCAGCAAAGACCGATGGCAAATCCCAAAGGAATAGACCATGAACAGGGTGCCAAACATACAAAGTGCAAAGGCATCCCAATAGGCATCATCCACCAAGCCTAGGCCCCTAAACCTATCAGGAAGGCCGGATATATCAAAATGATCGGGACCACGGATCATACCTTGCGCTTCCTCCGGGGAAAGATGAAGGAGGACGCACAATCTGTCAACAAAAGAAGCCCCTCCGGGCAAAGGAACCGCTATCTCTTCCACCTCCGGACCTCCAAGCAAGGCCCGAAATTCTTCCACAGTCGGAACAATCTCGTCGAAGGAAAGGCAAAAGACATGCCTTCTAGTGTCCCAAAATGAGGAAGAAGCCCTCAAAAGCTCATAATCCGGAATCAATTCCTTGAGAGACCATAAGCACTTCACCTTGTACCTTTCTTCAAAGAAGGACCTCCTCTCATGCATAATCTCCCGGGACCAATCCTTGAACTTGTTGAAGAATGACATTTGGGATTCTTGGGACAATTTTAATGGAGCTTTTCTAAAGTTTTCCATGGTTTTTCTCTCTTTCTCCCCGAAAATGGCTGTTTGGACTGGAGGTTGAAGAGGATATTTGAATTTGAAATAAAGTGAGACCAGATCTGTAGCAAAATTAAAGGACAATGTCAGATGCAATCCCCATCCGCGCGGATAGGTTTGTTTTCCATCAGAAAAATGCAACAGTCAAGCCGCTACACCAAAAGAGGAATATTCCGTCCGGTTGCTCGAAACCTCGTGCAAAAACCTCCCCAAAACAGTCCATATACCAAACACCCTTGCAAAAAAAAACCAAGGCTCATGCACATCGCATTCATACTGCATTGCATTCATAAAATAAAATCCTAAATTATTACATTCCAAAAAAAAAAGAGAGTATACAGAAAAAAAAAACAAACAAACATCAAAAAAAAAATCCTAAATCATTACATCCCAAAAAAAAATGTGCATAAGCTGTACAAATCTCAATCTCAATCTCAAATCTCAAAAAAAAAAAATCAATCGGAGTCTCCAGCGCCCGATGTCTGCCCTCGGCCCCTCTTGCGACTCGGGCCCGCCTCCTCAGGAGCCCTGAAAATCTCGGGCTCGTAATCGTCCTCGTCTCCCGAGAAAGAGGCTCATCGGGACCAACCGGCACGCTCGATAGGGCAAGCCGAGATCTGCGAAAAAATCGTATCCGAAGGTGAAGGCATCGGACTCACAGACGTACGAAGATGAACCACCATGCCGCCAAACGTGTCCACTGCCCGTGTGGATCCTAGAGAATGACGTGATCCGAAGGCGGCATCGCGCGGGGATCAAGGAGAGGAGACAGAGGAGTCTACTGAAGAAGTCTACGAGCGAATAGGGGAAGCCTCCCGTCTCGACGGGCGCCGGCCGTGGTCGCCTCGCTCTAGCTCGAGGAGCCCCGCAAGCGACCATCCTCCCGATGAATCTCTTGGCTCCGATCACTTGCTTCGTCGGCTTCTCGACGACCACCTCCGAAACCGCACAAAAGCAAAAGCGTCAAAAAGGAAGTGATGCTAAAGATGATGAAACAAAAGAAAGAAAGGAAGAGGCGAAAGCGTAAAAAGCCATACCTTTCATACCCTGACGAGGCCGGAAAGCTCGTGGAAGCCGCTCAGCCGAGGGATCTCGCACCCTCAATCGGACCCCATCCCGGATATATGAAAAATCCGTCCGAGGATACCGCGGGATCCCAAGCCCCTCTCTATCCGTAACCCGAGGCATCCTCGGCCTCCTCAAGACGAATGTCGCATATGGCTCAATCGCCACGAAATCCGAGAAGTGCCGGCCGGCTCAGTAATCATCCCAGTCACGGACCGATCGCTCGGGTGCATCATATCGGCGGGAGGCTCCACCGGTGTCATCAAAGGCGAATTCACGCCATGCCGGCGCGTCACCCTCTCTCCCCATAGTATGCATCGCAGTCGACCTCTCGTAATCCTCCGCCGCACACCCAAATCTCGGCGCCCTTCACTGCGCCACCTCGAAGCGATCCTGTGGGAAGAATATCATCCCCTCATCCGTCTCGGTCTCCGTCAAAGGAAGGCAATCCGTGTACTCGAGAGTCGTACGCCCCCTGGAGCTTATCTTCTCCCGGCATGCTTGGACCAAGACCGCATAGCCGGATACGCCCGACGTACTCCGCCGGCCGTCGCCACATCGTGACGTGGAAAAACTCCAACGCCCATACTGCGAAAGGTAAAAATCAAATCAATCCAAAGGTCAAAAGAAAAGTGTGTGCTCGAAAAAAAAAAAGAGAGGGAAAGCAAAAAGAGAGCTTATACCTCCAGTGGCAAACTCAAAGCAAGACAAGGAGCTCACAGCCTCTTCGCCGTACTCTATCGAGAGCAAAGTAAAGCTCGCCACCCGACCTCTCCCCACGAGACATCTCCGACCGTCTCCATGTCCTCCAAGGACCTCAACAAGGCAAAGACCGCCGTCCCCTCGGCATGTCCAAAGAGCGTGCTCGAAAAAGCAAACCACAAGAAGGCCCTAGCGACCGCTTCGGCGCCTATCCTCTCCTCCCCACCTCATAGCTCACAATGGTCTCCACGATCTTCCCGTAGACCACCGCATACTCCATCCCCATCCCCTTTTTGGGAATAGGGGAAAATCCCAGAAGAGCCTGTAGATCCGCATCGCTGTAGCCATCCCGCCACTCAATGCTGCGTCCATTAAAGGACAAGCCCGTGATCGCAGCGTAATCGGAGGGCGTAACCGTAGCCTCGCCCGTAAGAAGTGAAAGGTGTGGGTCGCATCCCACCGTTGCCGCGCCGCAGCAAACATCAAGCCCTTGCTCTTAGGGAACTTGACCTCGGTCCCTCAAGCACTCGACAAACTCCCAAAGCCCCGTCTCGACAACAACTGCCTCTCGGACTCGGCAAAGCTCCTCGGCCCGCATTCGAAAGCCGGTCCCACAAGTCAATCACGGACTCCACTGATCCTCGAGTCTTCATTTTGTTCAGCTGCTCCGTCACAAAACGGTTTCCGCCCTATAAAAAAAAAGAGAGAGAAAATGTCAAAAAGTTGCATTTGCATTTGCACAAAAAAAGAGCATACACATGCATTAAAAAAAAAAGAGAAAATTTCGGCAAGAAGATAACGGCATGCAATAGACATAGCCCCATTTTTCTCACAGAAGAGACAGTTTTCAGCAAATCCCATTCAACAATTTTCAAAAAAAAAATGCATACATGCATATCCTACAAGAAGTCGACGGAAATAAAACTCCGTCCCATTTTCAAAAAAATGCATACATGCATATCATCCATCTTACATGCAACGGGAGGAAAAATCCGTCCCACTTTTCAAAAAAAAAAATCCTAAACATACATACATCTCATATTGGCAAAATGCCCATTCTTTCCAAACAAAATGCATGCATTGCATCATTCATCAATATCAATATTCAATTTCAAAAAAAAAAATCATCATCACAATTTTCGAATTTTTACATGCAATTTTCGGATAAAAAAAAAATGGCGAAAAGGCCAATTCTTTCTCCAAGCAAAATGCATATTTTGGGATACCCACATAATCATTGCAACATGCAAAGCATCAAAATCAAAATTCAAAGCCAAGAATATCAATCATTCGAATTTTCAAAAAAATAAAAATAATAAATTCAAAAATCACCCAAAATTCAAATTTCAAACAAGAAATCAACAAAGGGATCAAAGGGTTTCAAAGTATACCGTTCGGAGATTCGAATCCGAAGCCCAATGTTGCCAAGCATCAGGGTAGGGCTCCTCCGCAATCGATTGCGAAAGGGTGTAATGCCTCCTCATCCGGACGAGCTCCAATCGTCTCTCCGCTGCCGGGCCACGTCCTTGGCCTTGAAAAGCACCTTCCCCGTGTTCCATTGCTCAAAAAATCGAAGAAATCAGAAGATTTTTGAAGCTTTTTGGACAACAATGGCGGATTTGCAGATTTTCTCTCTCTCTCTCGTAATTTTACGTAAAACCGAATGGGAAGAAGAAAAGGGCGTCGCCCTAATTAATACCCCCGGTTTTCAAACCCTCTCCGCGCGGACAGGATTGCAAGGGTCAAAATGACCCTTTTGCCCCTTAAAATTCCGGGACTCGCAATTCGGTCCCTAACTTGACAGAGTTAACAAAGTTAACCAAAGTCAGCCCCTTGTCAAGAAAATCATTCCCCGGCAGTAAAACGTAAGACCGAGTGCCCCGAGAAAGATAACGAAATCCCGTATCTTTCATCAAAATCATCCCCGGCAGTCAAACGTAAGACCGAGTGCCCCGAGAAAGATAACGAAATCCCGTATCTTTCATCAAAATCTTCCCCGGCAGTAAAACGTAAGACCGAGTGCCCCGAGAAAGATAACGAAATCCCGTATCTTTCATCAAAATCATCCCCTAAAACGTAAGACCGAGTGCCCCGAGAAAGATAACGAGATCCCGTATCTTTCATCAAAATCTTCCCCGGCAGTAAAACGTAAGACCGATTTCCTCGAGAAAGATAACGAGATCCCGTATCTTTCATCAAAATCTTCCCCCTATAGAAAACGTAAGACCGATTTCCTCGAGAAAGATAACGAGATCCCGTATCTTTCATCAAAATCATCCCCTAGCCAAACGTAAGACCGAGTGCCCCGAGAAAGATAACGAAATCCCGTATCTTTCATCAAAATCATCCCCGGCAGTCAAACGTAAGACCGAGTTCCCCGAGAAAGATAACGAAATCCCGTATCTTTCATCAAAATCATCCCCGGCAGTAAAACGTAAGACCGAATGCCCCGAGAAAGATAACGAAATCCCGTATCTTTCATCAAAATCATCCCCGGCAGTAAAACGTAAGACCGATTGCCCCGAGAAAGATAACGAAATCCCGTATCTTTCATCAAAATCATCCCTAGCAAGAAACGTAAGACCGATTGCCCCGAGAAAGATAACGAAATCCCGTATCTTTCATCAAAATCATCCCCCATAGCCAAACGTAAGACCGATTTCCCCGAGAAAGATAACGAGATCCCGTATCTTTCATCAAAATCTTCCCCGGCAGTAAAACGTAAGACCGATTTCCCCGAGAAAGTTAACGGAATCCCGTTTCTTTCATCAAAATCATTCACCGGCAGTCAAACGTAAGACCGATTTCCCCGAGAAAGATAACGAGATTTCGTATCTTTCATCAAAATCAAACGGCAGTCAAACGTAAGACCGATTTCCTCGAGAAAGATAACGAGATCCCGTATCTTTCATCAAAATCTTCCCCGGCAGTCAAACGTAAGACCGATTTCCTCGAGAAAGATAACGAGATCCCGTATCTTTCATCAAAATCTTCCCCGGCAGTCAAACGTAAGACCGATTTCCCCGAGAAAGATAACGAGATCCCGTATCTTTCATCAAAATCATCCAACGGCAGTCAAACGTAAGACCGATTTCCCGCACGAATACGTCTCGATTTTCCCCAAAGAAAGGCTAACAAAATCCCCAAAGAAAGTTAACGGAATCCCAAAAGCCAGCGGAATCTCGAGTAAGACTCGAACTACGAAAGGGCTTGATTCCCACTAGGGATACGTAGGTAGCCTATCATTAGGTCCAGCCCCTCGACCAAAACGGTCACCCCCTCCTTCGGCAGCAGACGAAGTCCACCGAAAGGCCATTTCAAATTAAGGTCCGAGGCGCCTAAAAAGCCATTATCATCAAGGTTCGAGGCACCTAGGTCCGAGGCACCTAAAAAGCCATCATCATCAAGGTCCGAGGCACCTAAAAAGCCATCATCATCAAGGTTCGAGGCACCTAAAACGCCATCTCCAAGGTTTGAGGCACCTAAAATGCCATCTTCAAGGTTCGAGGCACCTAAGACGCTATCACTAGGAAAGCGATAAAACGCAATCATCCCTCGAGAGACCGAAAATGGTCATTCCTATCTCAGCCGAGCGGATAACCATCAGACCGAAAATGGTCATCTCTTATCCTCAAAGCAGAGTTTCTTTCCAAAGAACCGACCGCGTAACTCGTTCATCGTGTTCGAGGCACCTAAAACGCCATCATCTCTGTGGTCAAAGACCCGAACTACGATCGGCTTGATTCCCATTCGGGATACGTAGGTAGCCTATCACTAGGTTCACCCACCCGATCACTCGATCATCCCGCCAAATATGGAGCCTATTCTTATCGACGACCCCGCTTCCTTCGAAAGCGCCGTCGCCGAGGGGCTACTGTAAGTGCTCCAATTTGAGCTTGTTAGAATTTTCGTTAGAAAATTAACGAAATTTATAACATTTCTAACAATTCCTAACTATCCTAACTTTTCTAACAAAGTGAGGGTAAAATGGGCATTGTTATTTAAGGTTAAACCTCAAAAAGAATCTCAAAAAGTAAAACAAAAGGAATAAAACCACAAATAGAAATGGCTGGGAACAATAAACTGGCTGTTAATTTGAAATTTCAAAAAGATTATTCCTCTTGTCCAAAGCCTGAAGCTGCATTTAATGAACAGTGCACGCGACTGGATCCATCCGCGCGGATGAGTTTGTCATTTCAGGAGGGCTATAAATTGAGCCCTCCAGTCACAAAAAAAAGGGGGAACAACACCAATTGCACCGAACCTCTGGCGAAATATAGAGAGAAAACAGTGAGAATTCTTCAAGAATTGTCACCATTTTGTCTCCAATCTTTCCCAACTCACACTCATCCACTCACTCTCATACTTAAGCCTTAAACACTCATACACTCAAGCCAAAAACTCAAGAACACAAGGAAGATTGGTAAACCCTCCTTCTCCTTACCCTAAACTCCAACCATGCATGCATTTGCAAACTACAAAATGTTGTTCTTTCATCTTCTTGCTCTAGATCTAAGAAGATCACCATGGAAGACCATCTCCATGGATGATCTTCTACAAAGATCAAAATCATTTTCAAGTTATCTTACTTTCTTGCAAAGAAAACTCATTTTCAAAACCCTAAAAACCATTTTCAAGCATAAAATCTCATTTTCAAAGGATAAAAATCCCCTTCCCAAGCAAATGAAATGCTTAGTCCTAATGTACCCCAAGGATGGTTTGGTATAGTTGATTCACCACTAAAATGTCAAGTGATCACTAACCAAAACCTAGGGAAATGGGGACAAGCATGGATGCAAAACCCCCCTTAAAATCATATTTTCTCTCTTGGGAAGTTGCTGTCCAGTAGCAATTTTCCCAGACCTCAGTCCATGGTCTAATTTTTTGGACACAGATAAATGTGGAATTTGGTGTTGATTACAAAACACTTTTTGTATCCAACATCCAGATCTTTCCATACATATTTTCACTTTATTTTTTGGGTGAGTAAAACTCCTCTTTTCAAATTTTCTTTCAGAGGCTAGTTCATCAGCTTCTGGGAATCCAGATCTCATATCTGAGGTTTCCAGAAGGTTTTGACCCCTCAAATCTTCTCCAAAATGGAAAATTCCTTCGCACAAATCTTATTTAAGGTGTCTATAACAACTTTCATTCTCTGAGTTTATCCAGATTATGAAGTTTTAAGACCCTTGAATCCATTTCAAAATCAAAGGTCCACTGCCTTTTTCATTCTGGCAGAAATGACTCTCAACTTCAAAAGGTCTTTTGAGTACCAAATCTCAATCCAAAAATCTTCCAAAAATTCATGGGATCAGTTTAAAGTCTTAAAAAGATATCCCAATTTTTACTTTTCTGAGTTTCAACTTATTTTGGCCAAAACACACACACACACACACACACAAATGATTTTCAGCTTGAAAGACTCGTTTTACGAGGCATTCCGGGTGCACACTAACGTCCTTCCCGGCGTGTAACATGACCTCCGAACCTAAATCTATGATCTCGGGCTTTTTTCAAAGTTTTGGCCCTCAAAATAAAAATGGCGTGGCGACTCCGTTTCATTGAATTTTTTCAAATAAAAATGGGAAAATTTTCGGATACACATCATCACACTTGTGCATACTACTACATCGGTAACTTGTACACTTGCAAGGTATTTTATTACAAGAGGATTTTTATCCATCACCAAGTATCCTCAGTCTTTCTGCAAAGCTTTTGACAAGTTTGACATGGTTAGAGCCATCAAAGAATCTACCGGTAATCCAACTGGTAAGTCTGCTGAACCTGCTACCAGTAAACCAGTCGGTAAACCAACCGGCAAACCAGCTCAAAAGAAGAAACTCTCTAGCCGACCAAAGGTTGCTCAATTTGCCGGTGCTCCTCCTGCTCCCAAACCTTCTTTGCCAGTAAAGAGAAAACTACTTGAGTCTTCTTCTGATGATGATGATGATAAGCCTATCTCTATCATTCTTTCCCCTACCAGAAAGCAAAAAGCCACAGCCAGAAAATCAGCTCCTCCCCCTTCCAAGAGATCCCAACCTATTCCAAAATCTTCCCAACAAATTGCCAAAGAAAATGCTGAGAGAAGAAGAAGAATTGAAACAGACTTGGGAACCTTCATACCTTTCATTCCCAAAAGACTTTTTGATCACAACTTTCTTAACGACAAAATCCCATTTACCGGTCAATCATCAACCCGACCGGTAAGTCACTGCAAACCGATCAGAAATCCAACCTTTCACATTTACCATTACAATCCCTGGCTAGTCAATCCTACCTTTGAACCATCTCCCACTTGGTTATATCCTATTGAGCACTTGCCTCCTTTCCTTCGAAAGCTTTTGCAATTCCATGAGATCAACAAAGACTCGGGCCCCCGTCGGTGACATATCTGATTATGTGGATTTTGACAACATCCATGAAGATAAAGGTCTCTATTATACCAAGCCATGTTTGTTGAGTGACTATGATATCTCATTGTCCAGAGATAGTCTACTCAAGATTTACAATCGGTATTTCGAGTTGCTGCCTCCTATGTGGAATGCCATCTACTTGGCTCAGGACAGGCTCCGGCAAGACATGATGATTCAAGCAGTATGGTTTGATTTTGCCATTCTCTACAATGCTCAGGATACCCTCAAGGAATCTGATCCCTATCAGCTTGGAAGATATGAGTTACCGGGAGATGATCTTCCCTCCTTTGATCCTGAGATTGTCAACTTAGGCCCTAGAAGATGGCAATTCGTGAAGAATGTAATGGATGTGGTGCAAAATCTGGTGGATTTGAACAGAGACTTTCAGAGTATGGGTGATATCTCTCTTTCTGCCTTCTTCAACTCTATTCAGTCCAACAAAAACAAATGGGCTACTGTTCCTGATGAAGAAATTGAAGAAATGTTCAAGGACATTAATGGCTCTGATGTTCAAGCCATTGATAGGGCAGAGCAGTCAGTCACAAGCTCCAACTCTACTGACTCTAGTAATTCAGATGCCGATGACCAAGATGCTGCTGAGATTGATCGATCTGAGAAGATAAGTACTGACTTTACAACTCCTTTACCGATGCAACATGTAGGAGGAGGCAGTACTGAGACATCTCCAGTTACCGTTCTTGCTGCAGGAGGAGGAGAAATTCATGGCTCAAGTCCTTTACCGGTTATTCAACCGATGCCTCTTACCGGTGAGTTACCTCAATCGGTTAGAGAAGATTTACCGGCTTCTGAGCCCCTTACCGATGCTTCTACCTTACCGGTTAGTCAGCCCCTTACCGTTGCATCTGCTGAACCGGTTAAGGCAATTAATGTTGATGATATCCTTCTCCAGCAAGCCTTGGCAGCTAGCTTATTTACCGAGCAAACTGAGAAGCTCAAGGAGAGTCAAAGAGCAACCATTGAAGAGTTAGCTACTCAGAAAGCCATTCAAGCATCTCTTCTACCGGTTAGTCAATCGGTAAGCCAAGTCATTCTTCCTTCCTCTTCTAGAGCCAATTCACCGGTTCAGGAGGAGGATATTGATCCCATTTTTGATGAAGACTCTCTCTCTGATTTCTATGAAGAAGAAGAAGATGTTGATTTTGATGAGAATGATCCAACAATTCCTCCTGTTTATGATGATCCTGGTATGTGTCAGAAGGACCTCATGTCTACTCTCAATTTCTATACCTCCAAAGCTTCTATTCCTCGATCTGCCGATGGAATACCTCTATTTGAGGTTCATGATAAGATCCTTAGCAAGGCAGTTTCTGAGCCCACTCCAATGCCTCCATCTATTGCCGATCAATTTCAGAGGCAAAGGAGAGAAGATAGAATGTCCACCTTCATTGATGTTGTGACAGACATGAAGGTTGGTGCTGCTCCTGAAGATACCCCTCCTATATATACCAAAACTCTTGGGCCCGGTGAGACAAGTCGCCGGTATCAGAAGATTAAGGTGTTGAAGCTTAAGAAGCGTCCAATTCCTCTCAAAGGCAAAGAAATCATGCCTGGAAAGGATGAGCAACAACTGGTTACCGATTTCCCTTCTCCAAAACCAAACAAGAAATATCCTTCCTCTCTTCAGCAAAACAATCGGTTTATCAGGATTCAAGGCCAGTATGCAACTTTTGCCCCCAGATCGGTTGAAAGCACCCTTTCGACCGATGACTTCTTTATCCGGTATATGTCTATCAATGGGCGTATCACTCAAATTCTGGAGTTGAGGCTTTTAAATTGGTCTGGTTATGTTACTAAAATGGTTGGCTTATTGCCAAATGTGACCAGACTCTCTGTGATAAAGAAAGGCAAGCCTATACCTTGGAGCAACATTCGAGAAGCTTCGTTACTTCTACTGGCTCTTAGAGTAGTTCACATTCTAAGGCGTCGGCAAGCCATCTTACCGTTAGCCTCTACTGCAGCTGAGCTCTTGGAACTTTCTTTTGCTGAGATGATGAGTTTGGAATCCCTTGAACCTCTTAATCCTGCTTCTCCTTTACCGATTGCTCCTCCTGTCTCTCCCTTGGAATTATTGGATGAGGAGATTGAGATCTCCCCTACCGGTGAAGTGTCTCGGACCGATCAGACTCCAGCAACCTCTCTTACTGATCCATCTTCTCCTATTACCGATAGCCAAGTTGCCGATCAATTGCCCCCGTTTACCGATGCTCATTTACCGGCTAGCCAACCGGTCTCTCAATCCATTCCTTTACCGACCCCTCCTACCGATGATTTGAATAGGCCACTTCTTGCTTCAGATTTGACAGATCTTCATAGAGCCTTGCTTGATGGTTTTGTTGAAGTCAATATTGAGTTAGCTCGTTCTTTTATTAAGTCCAATCAGGAGGAGGATGAGAGAAGATTTGATTTATTGAAGACTGGTATTGCTCTGTCTCTTGGCAATTTCTTGACCGATATAAAAGCTAGAGACAACGTCATCAGAGATCTTCAGTTACAACTTGATGAGGCTCGGCAAACCAACAAAATCCTTTGTGAGCAACAACTTTCCGGCAAAGACATTACAACCGATCCATTGAAGAACTCAAAAGGACAGCTGAAGCCCTTAGTAGTTGTCAAGAAAGGAACCGTGAGCTTGAGATGGAATTAGCCAAAGTGAAAGCTAAAAATGAAGTGCTCCTGGTGGTTAGAGAAGAAAGGAAGAAAAGAAAAAGGGATGAGAAAGAGAAGAAGAAAGCAAAGGAATCATCCAAGAAGTCTAAAGCCTCAGATCCTCCTTCAGATGCTGCTGCTCCTTAACCGATCAAGATCCAAGCCTCTTACCGGTGCAGCTCTGAGAATGTAACCGATGATGTTTTTGTCTTTCTTTCCCTCATTCACCGGTCTACAACATAATGAGAATCTCTTATCCTTAAACTTTGTGTTTTGTTTGAATTTCCTTTACTTTTAATATTCCAACTGCTTCTAACCGATATATCTTGCAGGTCTCATTCAAAATATTTCCCCCTTTTTCAATCTTTTATTTTTCACTTCTGTAAGCTTACTTAGGTAGCATCAAGTTAACTGTCTCTTGACTTGGGGAATGATATATTATATAGACAAACTCTTCATCATTTCTTTTTCTAAGTCAAGAAGATGCTAACCTAGGGTGATTGGACTTAAGCAATTAGGAGGAGATTGTTAGTCAAATATATGCTTAGGCTTAGAATTGCTTAATTCCAATCATAACAAGCATTAATGAGGACCCCTAATTTAGTTAGATCAAAATAGAATTTTTTCTATGTACCATAGGATCCCTTAGTGCTAGTGTCCAGTGTTTTTGTTATGTATTTTTCTCAAGATTTGATGACTTGAAGACCTGAGAATTTCCATCAGCAATGTGTGAGTTACCGGTTGGAGTCATTTACCGGTCAAAGCTCCTTTACCGGTTAACCTATCTTACCGGTTGAGTTACCGGTCCATCCTTTACCCGTTATGTAACCGGTTATAGCTTACTCCTCAAGATTGTTAGCACTTGTCGGTGCATTAATTGCTCCCAACCACTACCCATCAACTTTAGCTAAAGTTGGTAAAGCAAGCATTCCGACATGACATCTCCGCAACAAATCAGCACCTTCTTTGAGAATGTCAAGTAACCAAGCACTACATGAGCCCCATTTATCTCTCGGAAATCCTCTCTATCCAATCTCGTGCATTTAATGCAAGGATCTTCCCATTTAATGCCTCGCCACCCAAGTCATCATTGCAACCTCTTCAAAGACAACGGCTCCTTTTCAAAGTTCACTATAAATAGCTTTCCCGGAGCATTGAAGAAGGTGGGTGCATTTATGATTCTTGAGAGTGAGCCGCTTTCAACTACCAACTCTGCACATTCTCTAGTTCAAAGCATTCAAAGCAAGTCCCTTTATTCTCTAGACATCTCTCGTTAGGACTTATACACCGGCACCTCAATCAGTCTGTAGTGTTCCTCCATTAGACTACTTATGGAACACATTGATTGATTCACACACTACACCCTAGAGAAATCACCACTTGTGAGCACATCTCTAGAAAACACTGTGTCTTTATTGTAGCACGACCCATTAGTGGTCACCTCTAGTTTAGCAAACCTTTCAATCATTGGCTTGCAACTTGTAATAGGCGCATTCCATTAATAAAGTAGTGCACCTTCACAAATCCAAGTTCGACCAAACTTGGTAGAGGACGAGCAGCTTATTTAACACTGTGAACCTCTTCAAACAATGTGTCATTTATTGCTTTGTTTGTTTTCTGTTGTGTAGTTGTAATCAGTTGATAATCTCTCAACTGGTCACAACCTATTGACTTCACTTACTGCTCATTTTGTTTGTCTTACTTGGAAATAATTTTTGTCTTGACTTGCATGTTATTTTGTCTTACCGGTTTGCCTTTTCTCTAAACTGAAAACTTAATTTCCGCTGTGCAAAATCACTTACCGGTGAGCTAGAGTTTTTCAAAACAAGTTTTAGCAAAAAGTTTTAAACAGGTTATTCACCCCCCCTCTAGCCTGATTCCTACCATTTGGGACCTAACAACAGGACGTGAGGAAGGGATTAGATGGTGAATGGTTTAGAGAGAAGGAGAGGTCGCCGGTGAATGGTTTAGAGAAAGAGCTCGGTGAGGAATTGATTGAGGGATAATGTGGTATTGGTCTTGGCCGGAGAAGGAGATTGCGTCTAGTGAGAGAAAGAGAGAATTCGCCTTAGAGAGCTCGTGCCTTATTTATATAGGATTGGAAAAACACGTTTTTTTAATTGTTTAGAAAAAACGCATTTTTTATAAGTTTTTGGCTTTATTCATTGTTTTAATTTCTTTAATTTGTTTTTCCTTCTATAATTGTAATTTCGGCTAACACTTCTATCATAATATTCTTATTGTTGGAAATGGGTAACGGAAAGTTAAGTTTGACTTAACGTGGACCCAAGATTCTAACGGAGTTCGTTAATTCGTTAACGAGACTTGTTACAAAATATATTCTACATTTGTTGTAGATTAATAAACTCATTTAATGTCTCAAAACCATTTAGGGTGAATGAGAATTAATGACAAGTGTTTTTGTAACTTAACGAGAGTTAAATAAAGGGATAAAGTTAACTTGAGTTGACTTGGACTGATCCAAATTGGTTTTGGGTCACAACTGTTCCCAAAAGGTTTTCGTGACTTTTCAGTTCTGGGCTTAAGCGCGGTCGCGCTCCAGCCTAGAGCGGCCGCGCTAATTTAAGTAAAATCTTGGCTTGGCCTCGGCATGAGAGCGCGGTCGTGCTCAAGGCAAGAGCGGCCACGCTCGTACGCAGAATCTGAACAGTTTTGGCACCTCTTGGAGTGAACAGCCATGAACCCTTTAACTTTCTTTAAATAGTTTCCCTCCGAATTTCAATTTACATACACAGTCATTTGAGCCTCTTTACCCTCTAGTGAGAAAGATTAACATAGCCAAATCATATCATCTTGTTGCATCAAATCTTTTCAAGTCCAAAGTTCAAAACATTGTGTTGTTCGTTAGATTAGTTATATTGGAGTGCTCCTTATAACTAATAGTAAAGTCGTTTTATCGTACGAGAGTTTTGTTATTCAACCGTAAGCACCTGTGCGGGACAAATAACTCTTACGGAGATTGTATATAATACAAGACTCGACTTGTTTTCTAGTTTTCCCAATCTCCATTAAATTCTTCGTCAGTTTTTCTGTTAAGTTCTTGAGAAGCCATAATCTTGAGATACACCAAATGGATGTGAAGACTGCTTTCCTAAATGGAGAACTTGATGAAGAAATTTACATGGAACAACTCGAAGGGTTCGTGGTTCCTGGTAAAGAACGAAAGGTGTGTAAACTTGTAAAGTCCTTGTATGGACTAAAACAAGCACCTAAGCAATGGCATGGAAAGTTTGATCAAACTATGTTATCAAATGGATTCAAGATTAATGAAAGTGACAAATGTGTCTACATCAAAGGAACATCTGAATCATTTGTAATAGTTTGTCTTTACGTAGATGACATGCTCATAATGGGAAGTAGTCATGATTTGATCATGAATACCAAAGGCATGTTAAAGAAGAACTTTGACATGAAAGACATGGGATTAGCTGATGTAATATTAGGGATAAAGATCTCTAGAACATCTGAAGGATTAGTTCTTTCACAATCCCATTACCTAGAGAATGTTCTTCGGAAATTCAATGTCTTTGATGACCCTCCGGCTAAAACACCGGTAGACTTGGCTCTACATTTAGCCAAGAACAAAGGGGAACCAGTTTCTCAACTGGAATATGCAAGAATAGTTGGTAGTCTAATGTACTTAACAAATTGTACACGTCCAGACATTGCATATTCAGTAAGCAAACTAAGTAGGTTCACAAGTAATCCTAGTACTGATCATTGGAAAGCACTTATGAGAGTATTAAGATATTTAAAGTATACATTAAACCATGGGATACTTTACAAGAAATATCCAGCAGTATTAGAAGGATACTGTGATGCCAATTGGATATCGGACACGAAAGACTCTAAGTCCACGAGTGGATATGTATTCACAATAGGTGGAGGAGCAGTGTCATGGAAATCCTCCAAACAAACATGTATAGCCAGATCCACGATGGAGTCTGAGTTTATTGCTTTAGATAAAGCTGGGGAAGAAGCAGAATGGCTTAAGAACTTCCTGGAGGATATTCCTTGTTGGAGCAAACACATTACTGTTTGTACTAATACATTGCGATAGTCAATCAGCAATTGGAAGAGCACAGAATAGTATATATAATGGTAAGTCTAGACATATTCGTCGTAGACACAATACCATTAGACAGTTGATCAAGAATGGCGTTATCACTATTGATTATGTAAAGTCATGTGATAACTTAGCGGATCCGTTTACCAAAGGTATAAATCGAGATCAACTGTATAAACTGTTAAGGGGAATGGGTTTAAAACCCACAACAAAAGAACTTATAGCGGACACTCAACCGTGAGAAATGGAGATCCCAGGCCCTTGGTTCAATGAGACAACCAAGTTATAAGTTCTAGTAGAGTTACTTGGAAACAACAACTCGGTTTATCAACCTGGAGATTGTTGAATACTCATTCCCAGAACATCCAAGTACAAGCACATGCAGCAGTGGTAAGGATAAGTTGAGAAAATTTTTAATGATTTCTATACCTACGGGTGGAGTAGTGCATGATACTCCTTATAGTAAGAATCACCTATATAAGCGAGAGGTAACTAGGCCGCCTCTAAATGAACGCTTATGAATGAGATACGGTCCAAGGCCGAAATGGACAAAACGTGAGAACAACTATTGTTAGAGCTGTTATTATGTGAATATTATTGTCTTGGTATACATCCGAAAGTCACTAGTTCAAAGCGACTCGCTACCAAATGACTAGTATATCCGATAATATTTCACTAGGGAGGATTCAAGGCCACAAGCTATCTATCCCGATGTAATAATAGTTCGCCGGAACTTTGGACGAAATTGCATTCATGCATTAATTTTCATTCATGTGGGGGATTGTTGGAAATGGGTAACGGAAAGTTAAGTTTGACTTAACGTGGACCCAAGATTCTAACGGAGTTCGTTAATTCGTTAACGAGACTTGTTACAAAATATATTCTACATTTGTTGTAGATTAATAAACTCATTTAATGTCTCAAAACCATTTAGGGTGAATGAGAATTAATGACAAGTGTTTTTGTAACTTAACGAGAGTTAAATGAAGGGATAAAGTTAACTTGAGTTGACTTGGACTGATCCAAATTGGTTTTGGGTCACAACTGTTCCCAAAAGGTTTTCGTGACTTTTCAGTTCTGGGCTTAAGCGCGGTCGCGCTCCAGTCTAGAGCGGCTGCGCTGATTTAAGTAAAATCTTGGCTTGGCCTCGGCATGAGAGCGCGGTCGCGCTCAAGGCAAGATCGGCCGCGCTTGTACGCAGAATCTGAACAGTTTTGGCACCTCTTGGAGTGAACAGCCATGAACCCTTTAACTTTCTTTAAATAGTTTCCCTCCGAATTTCAATTTACATACACAGTCATTTGAGCCTCTTTACCCTCTAGTGAGAAAGATTAATATAGCCAAATCATATCATCTTGTTGCATCAAATCCTTTCAAGTCCAAAGTTCAAAACATTGTGTTGTTCGTTAGATTAGTTATATTGGAGTGCTCCTTATAACTAATAGTAAAGTCGTTTTATCTTACGAGAGTTTTGTTATTCAATCGTAAGAACCTGTGCGGGACAAATAACTCTTACGGAGATTGTATATAATACAAGACTCGACTTGTTTTCTAGTTTTCCCAATCTCCGTTAAATTCTTCGTCAGTTTTTCTGTTAAGTTTTTGAGAAGCCATACAAAAATCCAACACTTATGCATATTTAATTCCGGATAAAATAGATGATTGTTCAACTAGCATGACAATAATTTAAAACAAAAATATAATTTCAATTATATATGAAATTGAAATTGGGCATGAATACCAACTGAGGATTATCTTTAGGCCTGTCAATTTTTACCCATTATCCAAGAACTCGCTCAACCCAACTCGCTAATTACCCGACCCAACTCATTAACAATTTCGGGTAGAAACAAGTTACCCGCTTTAACCCGTTAAATTTAGCGGGTTGTAGTGGGTCAACTCGTCAACCCGTCTCAACCCGTTATATTTATATTGATAGAGAGATGAACCAAAATAAACTTAGTTTTAACCCCTTGCCCCCACCCACCCCTACCCCCCCCATCGGATAAGAAAAAATTTAATCATTTAAATTTTTTTAACAACCACCCACCCCCGCCATGCCTCCCCGTAGTGTAAAAAAAAATCATTTTAAGTTTTTTTTAACAACCCCCTACCCCTGCCACCCCCCCCCCCACCACCACCCCCCACCCGTCGGGTAAAAAAAAATAATCATTTTAATTTTTTTTAACAACACCCCATCCCCATCCCCTGCCCTCCCACCCCTACCCCCCACCGCCCCCCTCCCCCCCGCCCCACCCCCATCCCCTGGTCAAAAAAATTAAACATTTTAAATTTATTTTTAACCACCACAGCCCCACCCCTACCCCCACCGCCACACCCCCGCCCCACACCCCGATCAAAAAAAAAAAATAATTAAACATTTTAAATTTATTTTTAACCACCCCTACCCCTACCCCACCCACACCCTCGGGTCAAAAAAAAAATAAACATTTTAAATTTATTTTTAACCACCCCCTCACTACTACCACCCCCGCCCCCACCACACCCCCCACCCCCACCGTCGGGTAAAAAAAAATTAATTTATTTTTGAAAATTATTTTTCTAGCCGAGTAATTCAAAAGAAAAAAAAAGTTGAGTTTATCGGGTTATTCGAGTCGATCCGCCTCATTCAACCCGCATGTTAAATGGTTTGTAACAGATATTACTCGTCTCAACCCGTTACCCGCTTCAACCCGTTACCCGCTTTAACCCGACTCAACTCAACCCAATCCAACCCGATTGCCAGGTCTAATTATCTTCCATATTCTGTGTTTCATCTATGTTACTTCAATTAAACAACATCCAACCCTTCATATTAAAAAAAAAAACAGAAGACAAGAAGCCTATAATTTATATGGTGCTTTGAATAATGGTACTCCTTTCACCCCAAAATTAATTATCAAATTTTATTAAAATGTGTTTTTGATTAAGAATATTTTTGAATATTCATTTTGGTATGAAAGTAGTAATATTCATTATGTTATTAAACTTGCATCAAACTCACATGGGAAATTATGAAGGTCATATGAATCAAAATAGCCGTATTCAAGGTTTTAAAAAGCGTTAGGTGGCAAAGCCGAGCCTAGGCGAGGCCTAGATGGGCCGAGAAGTTAGACACAAAAGTTATAGCTAAATAATATGAAATTCATAAATATATTCCATCGTACACAACATAAATTAAAGTCAATTCAAAATCAACCTTATGTTTTGTTTTCATTATCAATCCTCGTAAAACAACGTCATTTTAGGGCAACCATTTTTTTTTTCCTTAGACCACCTATGCCCGCCTGGATCCGCCTAGGGCCGCTTGGATCCGCCTAAACCACCTATCGCCTAATTTGGCTGCTTAACAAAAACAAAAATGCGGCGCCTAGACCTTGCCTAACCCCTAAGCGGGCGCCTATCCCGCTTTTAAAAACACTGGCCATATTAACTTAACTCGGCCTAATTCGAGTCGGCCCAAATCATTCTCCTTATATATTCTTCTTCGAGAAAAGTACATTTTTCGTCCCTAAAGTACTTTAAGTTTTACCTTTTCGTCCGTAAACAATTTTTTTTCCTTTTCATCCTTGACCTATCGTTTTAAGGATGATGTAGTCCCTCCAGTTAACGGGCGTTTAATAATCCGTTAACTTCGTCTGAGCTGGCACCTACATGGCGTCTTTCATCCTACATGGCGATGAAGTGGCAATTTCATAAATCTACAAGGGCAAAAATGTTAAAACTGAAACTACAAGGGCTCAAAACTAAAAAAATAAAACAATAAAAGAAAAACTCTTTCTCTTCTTCTTTATTCGGTCTTCTTCTTCATCACACTCCATCCCAGCTCCACCCACCGTCGCCGCCACTCTCCCACGCCATCGCCCTTCTCTCTGCCCTCCAGCTCCGGCACCGGCTCCGACCCCACGCCAATCTTTCCCCATTTCCCGACCAGTTCCAGCCCCATCCGAAACGCCACAACCCGGCTTACCCCAAAGCTCCATTTCCAGATCTAGTATTTTGAAGAAGACGAAGACAAATGGCAGACTTGGGATCGCGATTTGAAGATGAAACGCCGGGTTTATCATCCCCTTCTCCTCGATAGTGGGTGTGGAGGTGCTAAGGCCAAGAATTGCAAGAACTAAGAGGGAGAGATAGAGAGAGAGAGAGAGAGAGAGAGAGAGAGAGAGAGAGAGAGAGAGAGAGAGAGAGAGAGAGAGAGAGAGAGAGAGAGAGAGAGAGAAACAGAGGTAACTGTTGGGATTTTTCTCCCAATTATGTTTTGTTGTTTATTCAATTTTTATGATATGGGGTTTCTGCATTATGATGAATGAAATGCATGAATTTAGGGTTGACTGAAACATAAATTGGGAATTTTGGTTTCTTTTCTTGATTTGGGTATTTGGTTTGTTTTTTTTTTTTTTTTTTTTTGAATTGTGTTTGATGATCTGGGTTTGAAGAGGAAATCCTTTTGTATAAGGTGACAGTTGATATTTTTCGTGTTGATAAATTCAGTTTTTGAGGGTGGTAAGGGTTTTGTTATTGAATTTGGAATCTGTTCATCATTTTAATAATTTTGTTAGATTTTTGTTTTGTTTTAGATTAGATTATTTTGTGAGATTTCTGGTGAATTATATGGTAATTGTAGAAAAAAGGTTGAAATTTTGATGAACCAGAGACCGGGGAAGACGATGTTGATGTGGTGGTGGTGGATGATGGTGGGTGGGGAGGTCTTAAGGAATAAATTATAAATAAAATTTATAATTTATTATAAATAATACAAAATATTAAAATTATTATTTATAATTTAAGACAAGTATAATAAATTAGTGAGTATTTAGAAAAATGGTGTTATTGTAAGTGGGTGGTGGTGGTGGTTGTGGTGGCAGAGTGGCCGGAGATGGGTAGGGTGGAGAGAGAAAGTAGAGAGAGAGAAAGTGTGGGGGTGTGAGAATTTTGATTTTTATTACATTTTGCCCCCTATAATTTACATAAATACCAACATAACCTCAGTTGTATGCCACCTAAGCAAAAATGCCATATCACTATGACACATCAGCGAATTTAACGGATTATTAAATGCCCATTAACTGGAGGGACTACATCATCCTTCAAACGATAGGTCAAGGATGAAAAGGAAAAAAAAATTGTTTACGGACGAAAAGGTTAAACTTAAAGTACTTTAGGGACGAAAAAGGTACTTTTCTCTCACTTTCTTAATACAACCCTAATTGCTTAATTACAACATACAAACATGAGACACTGATATTATATTTTCAACACCCCCTCAAGTTGGTGAGTAGAGATATATCATGCCTAACTTAGTAATTAAAATTTCAAAGGGTTTGAATAACCCTTTGTAAGAATATGTGTCACTTGTTGAGATGTTGGGACAAACGACAGACAAATGATTCCAGCTTCAATCTTCTCCTTTATGAAATATCTACATGCTTTGTTCTATCATGTTGGACTGGATATTGGTCAATACTAATGGCTGCCTTGTTGTCGCAATAAAGCTTTATGGGCATTGTTACAGGTCTTCGTATAATATCCTGATACTGATTTCATGTCTGTAATAGATAGTCTACATCTATATAGGCTTCTATTGTTCGTCGGTCACTCTTTCCAAAAAAAAAACCCTTTACTAGGAGAGGGATTTAAGTACCGAAGGATTCTAACGCAGCACGGAAGCGATATTCGCGAATACCAAGTGCTAAACACAAGGATTCACAAGCGATGAACCCTAGAAAAGAGATAAACTGGAATCCACCAGAAAAAGAGAAAAACTCTTCAAAATCAAATCATCAAAACTGAGTTTAACAAAGCCCTAAAAGTGTTTAAATACCTCCTTGCAACCCTAAAACGAATTAATAAAGTAAAGACCACAATAACCCTAACTTAATGTTCAAAAATCAGTAAAAACGGAATTAAAACGGAATAATGAAACCTCCACCTCGTCGTCGAGGCGCCCGCCTGGGGAAGGGTCATGCGGCCGCCTGGAGTCCAGTGCCTCGATTGCTTGTCGATGCCTACGTGAAGCGTCCGCCTGAGAAGATTGATGCGCCCGCCTCGCCTCCAGTAATTGTTGCCTTGCTGATTCCGCCGTGAGGCGCCCAGGCGGCCGCCTGGAGTCCAGTGCCTCGATTGCTTGTCGACGCCTACGTGAAGCGTCCGCCTGAGAAGATTGATGCGCTCGCCTCGCCTCCATTAACTGTTGCCTTGTTGATTCCGCCGTGAGGCGCCTGCCTGGGTTGGAATGAGGCGCCCGCCGAGGGGCTGTAGTCGTCTCCTACATCAGTCTCCTCCACCTCTAAAGAACTCGACCCCAAGTTCACATCGGGATAAAGAACTCCATCCGCGTGGTACTCATAAATATCAGCGACATTGAATGTATTAGAAATGTTCAAATCATCAGGAAGAGCCACCACATAAGCATTATTATTAATTTTTCTGGTCACTTTGAAAGGCCCATACTTGCGAGGTTGCAGCTTCTTGTCCCTCATAGGAGAGAGCTCATTAGGAAACTCATCAGAAAGCAACTCCTGAAACCCTGAAAGAAGTTCTTTTCGTTCTGTATAAGCATCACGACCGACTTTTCCTTCTCAACCTGTTTCTCAAAATGCATTATAGGAGCTATATCAATTTTGTGTTTACCCCATGTGAACATCAGCACATTATCCTTTCCCCGATAAGTAACGTCATGGTCATACTGCCAAGGGCGACCAAGCAATATATGACAGACGTTCATATTCAGAACGTCACAAACAACCTCCTCCTTATAATGCTTGCCAATGGAAATAGGAACCCTACAAGTTCATGATACCCTGAGTTCTGAACCTTTATTCACCCATCCCAAACTATAAGGTTTCTCATGAGGTTCAGTCTTTAACCCTAAAATTTCAACCAATTTATGCGAAACAAGATTTTCAGTACAACTATTATCAATAATCATATTACATACCTTGTTCTTAACATAACATTGTGCTCTCAGTAGTTTTTTTTGTTGGCCCTCGTCTTTAGAAGAAAGTAGCATCTGTTGAAGCACACACCCGACCCTCTCCTCAGACTCCTCTTCAGCAAATTCAACCCCTTCATACTCATCAACTTCGGGTTCTTCCTCATCTTCCTCATGCAGAATTGCAGCAGTTCGTCGGGTGGGGCAAACGTTCAATCTGTGACCCTGTTCACCACAACGAAAACACGTATCCCCTGTTGGCTTGGCATATGGATTGGCTGTTTTCTGTGTTGGAGCTTTGTTCCCCCGTCACTTCTAGTGTTGCCTGTACTCTTAGCCTGCGGAGTTGGGTCCTTATTAGTTCTTGCTTCAGAATTACCCTGTTGTGGAAATCTGCGGCTTGGCATACGGATTGGCTATTTTCTGTGTTGGAGCTTTGTTCCCTGCGTCACTGCTAGTGCTGCCTGTACTCTTAGCCTGCTGAGTTGTTCCCTGCGTCACTGCTAGTGCTACCTGTACTCTTAGCCTGCGGAGTTGGGTCCTTATCAGTTCCTACTTCAGAATTATCCTGTTGTGGAAATCTGTGAAAAGGGGTAAAATTGTTCGAACTCGACTTCTCCATAAGTTCAGCTTTCAAGGCCAGAGTGGAAGCATCCGTCAAGGTCCAAAATTGATGCAAACCCATCTTTTCCTGTATCGAACCCTTCAAGCCGTTAATATAACGAGCAATTTTCTGATCCTCGGTCTCCTCAACCCTAACACGTGCTGTATACCTCTGAAATTCTGTAGTATATTCATCAACCGTTCTCTTTCCCTTTACACAGTTGAGATACAATTTATATAAAGTCTTCTCATAATCTGCCGGTAGAAATCGCTCCGAAATCAACTGCTTCATACGCTTCCAGGTTTTAATTGGCCCCTTTCCTTGCCGTCGTCTCTGATCAACAAGTTTTTCCCACCAGACCGCAGCAGTACTCTTCAATCGGATTGCCACCATCTTTACCTGTTTATTCGTAGGTACCTCCATAACCTCTAAAAATCGATCAACATTATTCTGCCAATCCAGAAAATCTTCAATCCCCATGGTTCCACAGAATAAAGGAATCAGCCTTAATCCTATAATCCTGGCGGTGTCGATTATCACCTTGACTCGGCTCTTCATCATTATCAACCTCGTCATCGGAACTGGAGTTGGAATCCTCATCATCCCAATTTTCTGCCCTCCTAGGGCATCAAACCTGTTCAACTTCCCTGTCTCTCTCGCCACCACGGTTTCGATTAGCATGCCCATTTTGAGCTTGTTGAGCAGCCACCAATGCCGCAATCTGTGTTGTCAACGCAGCAATAGCGGTGGTTATACCATCGATATCTGCCTTTGTTGCTTGATCCCCCATAATGAATCAATGATGAAAGACAGGATAAAGCCTACTCTGATACCAACTGACGCAGCACGGAAGCGATATTCGCGAATAGCAAGCGCTAAACACAAGGATTCACAAGCGATGAACCCTAGAAAAGAGATAAACTAGAATCCACCAGAAAAAGAGAAAAACTCTTCAAAATCAAATCATCAAAACTGAGTTTAACAAAGCCCTAAAAGTGTTTAAATACCTCCTTGCAACCCTAAAATGAATTAATAAAGCAAAGACCACAATAACCTTAACTTAATGTTCAAAAATCAGTAAAAACGGAATTAAAACGGAATAAGGAAACCTCCACCCCGTCGTCGAGGCGCCCGCCTGGGGAAGGGTCATGTGGCCGCCTGGAGTCCAGTGCCTCGGTTGCTTGTCGATGCCTACGTGAAGCGTCCGCCTGAGAATATTGATGCACCTGCCTCTCCTCTAGTAACTGTTGCCTTGTTGATTCCGTCGTGAGGCGCCCACCTGGGTTGGAATGAGGCACCCGCCGAGGGGCTGCAGTCGTCTCCTACATCAGATTCGATTGACTACTTCAAGATGTTCTTCAAGAGGGGAATGCATGCATTGGCTTACTAACCTTACAACAAATGCAATATCTGATCGTGTATGTGACAAATAAATCAACTTTCCAACCAATTTCTGGTATCGGGATAAGTCTACCTTTCATCCTTTGTTGCTTCCAAGTTTCTGATATAGATCAATAGGAGTTTCAGATGGTCTGGAGCCACTGATACCAGTTTGTTATTGTTGATACAACCAAGGCTTGTTGAAAGTTTATGCATAAAATGACATTTATGCATAACTTTATCTTTATCAATTTCCACCATGTTTCTAGCTCATTATTCAATCATATTGCAACCTGAAATATGGACATGCAACATATACTATACAGATTATATTAGCACATTAGTACATAAATAAATGATCAAGAAATGTACAACTATACAAATTCCAACACAGGAAATCATCTGAGTTATCATCTGTAATCTGGGAAATCATTCAGGATATCATCTGCGTTTTACACTAACAATCTCCCTCTTAGTTGGATATTTCTTCTCAAACCTAATATGCTGCAAACCTGCAATTTTTCAGTCCATATATACAAAAACAGAGCATAGAAATAAACTATAACATCTCCACGAAAATTAACTCCCTCTTAATCAAGGAGCCAATCTAAACAATGATTTAGCAAAAGACAGTAATTTATTTCAAACTTAAAAAGTTTTCGAAATAAACTAAGCTAACCATTAAGAAAATAAACCATTGTACCAAAATATCATCCAAGCAAAAACTACCTACCAGATTAATGTTTAAAAACAGATCATCTAAAGTGTTTTTGTAACCAACATAAACAAAATAAAAAGTAAATTGTTTAGAGAACCACATCACCAAATAAAAAGAAATTGTTTAGGACACCAAATCAAATCCACCAACACAATAGTGGCAACATCATCCTTCAGGTTCAACAACCTTCAGGTATTCAACTTTCTTCTTCTTCAAACTCCTCTTCTTCTTCTTCCTCCTGATCTCCATCCCGATCACCTCCACCATCACTTGGGCCAGCACTGGTGGTAACACCTGTAGTAGCACCAGCTCCAGCAGCTGTAGCAACAACACATCCTCCCCCTGTTTGGGAAGAAATTTCATCAATAAACTTATCAGTTTCCTGCTTTAGCTTGACCCACCCATCAACTAGTTCTCCAATTGCACTTGACTGTTTGTGCAAGAAATTCAGAACTGTAGTCTTTGGGATTTGATGGAAAAGTGTTGCCCAGAAGATTGATCATATTCGAAAGAATACTTGCAGCATCAGATCCTGCAAAAGTATTAGAGGCAATACCTGTGGAAGCACTTGGGATATCACGTGAGATATTACCAGGAAGAACAGAAGCTAAACCAACTGTTTCATCAGATTTTTTCCATGGAAGGTCCTTTGTATACCTGTTACCTTTCTTCAGTTGGAGATCAATGGTATAATACTCAGGCTCAGAAGTGAAAGAATCAGAGGCTTCAATAGGCAAGGATTGGAAAATCAAAACTTTGAAGATCAGGGAAGGATATGGGAAAAAAGAAATATTCATTTCTTTCTTTCTACCCCAAGCTGCTAAGTGTTTGAATACTAGCCTTCCAAAGTTAATCCTATGATTTTTACCCAATCTGTATAGCACATTCGCATGCTCCAAGGTCACTATAGGTTCATTAGTGGTAGGGAGCCAATTGAAAATACAAAGCTTATGCAATACAGAGAATAAAGAGGTAAGCCTAGAAGCATGAAGCTTTTCCTTCAAAGGCCAGGATTGGAGTTTGTTGTGGGTGAGGAACTTAACCATTTCATCTCTATTAACCCGAATACTCTCATCATCTTAATTTGGGAGACCTAGAGCTTTGTTAATGATGGCAAGAGTAAAAGAGTAAATCCTACCCCTCACAAAAACTTTCCCATTTTTCTCAGATCCCTCATTGTCTAAATGAGCATGCAGATTTGCAAAGAAGTTTCTCACCACACTCTCAACAAAAACCGAAGCATGATTGTTTGACTTAAAAAAATTCATGTCCTTTAAAAACTGAACCATCCCTTCATTTTCCAGTTGGTCCTCATCAATATGCTTTTCTTTTAACAATTTCTAACTTAAATGGTTAAGCCAAAACTCTATGTTTTCTTTCTTATAAAATTCCAAAGTAAGAAAAGGTTTAGGAAAAGCATTATCCTCCTCAGTATGAATAAACTCATCACCAGATAATTCAAGATCACTAGGAAAATATTTTGAAGGAACAGTAGAGGGAGCAGGTGATACCTTAGATGATATCTTTTTCTTGGTAGCACCCTTGGTAGCACTCACTGGACCCTTGCTTTTGGCCTTTTTCCTTTGAAACTCAGACAAAGTTTATTCTTCTTCTGCATCTACCCAAGCATCAAATGAGTCATCAGAAGATTCCTTCTCTTTGTGGGCATCAACATTCTCGTCACTCACATGAGGAGAAGACATTTCCAAGGAACTTTCTTAAACTTCAACCGGATTAGAGGTTGTATTTGAGGTAGCCTTGGACCTGATTGATCTGATTCGGTTGGAGGACCTTCTCTTTGCAACTTGAGGAGATAATTTGGCTGAGGGAGCTTTTCTTTTCCTCTTTTCTTTCGGTTCGGCTGGGATGAGAGTAACTTTGGGAGTAGCTTGATCAAAAGATGAGACAGGGGCAGCAGCTGGTACTAAGGTCATTATGGGAGGAGAAGAAGCTAGTGTAATCATGGGTGAAGTCTCCATGGCTACACGAGAAGCTGCACTAGGTGCAATGCTAGGCGAGATATCCATTTGGTCGGTGTTTGAGGTTTCGTTGGTTGTCTTGGATGGAGAAGCCATAGATGAATTTTGGGAATTTTTGGGATGAGTTTTGACCTAGGTTGGGAGAGAGAGAGACAGATGCTGAGAGGGTTTAAAAATGGGGAGAGAGAGATGGTTAGAGAGATAAGAGGAATTAGAGAGAAAATAGGGAGATAAATGAGAGAGTTACGGATAGGGAACAAAGTATTAATTTGATTTGACATGTTTGAAACCTATCTTAACTAAACCACCATAAACCCTCATTGACCTACCTCTCCTAATTAACCTTAACCACTCATTCTAATAAACCTTAATAACCCAAAACAACAACCGCCTGGCTGTTTAAAAAAATTATTTTTTTTTAAGTAAAACAAAAATTAGAAAATAATAAGTAAACAAAATTTTTGTAATCATATCCGAAAATGATGAGAACAAATATCAAAATAATATGGATTAGTTACTCAACTAAGTTTACCAAAAATAAAAGAAACTTGTTGAAGACGTTTTCAAAATCGTAAACTCTTTCAGATGAGACTTTCAGATTTTAAAAATTTAATCAACAATTTTCGAAAATAAAGAATAAAAAACTAATAGCACACACTAATGTGTTAGGGCAATGGTGGTATAACATAGAGTAACATATAAGATAAACATCCCTTGATAAATAATATTTATTTTCAAGCACTAGAGGCATAACACGCTTAGCAATTTTCAATCACTTTAGGCATAACAGGCCTACTCTTTTTACGTACATTGCTTGCTACAAAAGATCAATACACTTCTTTAAACAAGGAAGCATCGTAGTAATGAGCTCTGTGCCCCGAGTTTTATTTCAACTGTAAAGATAAAGTGATTTATGCCTTTCAAGTAGGGTACACTGTAGCAGCGAGCTCCATGTCCCTAATACTAAGCATAAATCACCTCATACATTCTCATTGGCAAGAGTATATCATCGCAGCGAATGCCGTGCCCCGAGCTCGACAGAATAGTATGGAAAATAATTGCCTCTTTGCCTTTTATTTATCACAACACAACATTAGTGACTTCGTCACTTTTAAGCATACAAGGGAATGATATCAAACATGTTAACCTAGGTGATAACCTACCATAACAAAAAGGCCAGCATGTGCCATGGTAAGTACTAAGCTTACCAGATTAAAAAAATATACAATCATTTTTTTAAATAAACAGAAAAAAATACAATAATATACAAGTGTTACCCTGAGTGATAGCATCACCTGGGGTAGCACTGACAAACAGACACAGAGATTACAAAGACCAAGATATCTTTTCAAGCTAGAAAATCTCTCGTGGTCTAAGGCCTTGGTAAAGATGTCAGCCAATTGGTACTTAGTATCAATATGATCAATGTGAATTAGGCCTTTATCTACCATATCTCTAAGAAAATGATGACGTATATCTATGTGCTTAGTACGGAAATGCTGAACAGGGTTTTTTGAAATGTTGATAGCACTCAAGTTATCACAGTACATAGTCAAAGAATTCCTCTCAAGACCATAATCATCTAGCATATGTTTTAGCCAGATAAGTTGTGAACAACAACTTCCAGCTGCAACATACTCAGATTCAGCCGTGGAAAGAGAGACACAGTTTTGTTTACGACTATACCATGAAACTAAATTGTTACCCAAGTAAAAATACCCCCCACTAGTACTTTTCCTATCATCCATATCCCCCGCCCAATCCGAGTCGCTAAAGCCTACCAAATTGGTGTTAGTATCCTTACTAAACCAAATCCCTAATTCACTTGTTCTCGAAACATATTTAATTATTTTTTAACATAATTAAGGTGGGAGACTTTAGGATTGGCTTGATAACGTGCACAGACGCACACGCTAAACATGGTATCAGGACGACTAGAAGTGAAATAGATAAGGCTACCTATCATGGAATGATATAAAGTAGGATCAACATCCTCACCTACTTGGTCTCTACCATGTTTAAGAGACGAACCATAGGAATCTTAGAGCTTTATGCTCCCTCCAACTCAAACCGTTTCACTAAGCTTTTTGCATACTTGCTTTGTGAAATAAATATCCCTTCACTAGATTGTTTCACCTGCAAGCCTAAGAAGAATGTTAACTCACCAATCATGCTCATTTCGAATGTTGACGTCATAGCCTCTACAAAATCTTTTAAACAAGTTTGAGAAGTAGAGCCATAGACTATATCATCAACATAGATTTGAACAATGACTATTTCTTTTCCATGCCTTAGAATAAATAAAGTCCTATCTGCTTCACCTCTTGTAAAACCATATTCAAGTAAGAAAGAGGTTAAGTGACCATACCACGCACGTGGAGCTTGTTTCAAGCCATATAGGGCTTTATCAAGTCTATATACGTGGTTTGGTTGATGAGGATCTTCAAATCCTTTTGGTTGTTCAACATAATTTTTTTCATTTAAATAACCATTTAAAAAGACAGCTTTAACATCCATTTGAAATAAGGTAATTTTTAGATAACAAGCTATTGCCAAGAGGAGTCTTATGGACTCAATTCAAGCTACTGGAGCAAAGGTCTCATCAAAGTCAACACCTTCAATTTGTGTGTAACCTTGAGCCACAAGATGGGCTTTGTTCCGAACAATATTTCCTTGCTCGTCCGATTTATTTTTGAAAATTCATTTTGTACCAATTACATTAGTGTTAATGGGACGTGGTACTAAGCACCAAACTTCGTTATGAGCAAATTGTTCAAGTTTCTCTTGCATGACATGTATCCAAAAATTATCTTTTAAAACTTCAGAAATATTTTTGGGTTCTAAAGAGGAAACAAAACAGGAATATTTTACCTTATGGTATGTGGTGGACATGCACACATACCTCACCAGTTCACGGTAACTAAAAGGCGCATTGTTCCTTGTTCATACCCCTTCATTTGCTTCTCCAATAAACTGAGAAGAGGGATGATCTCTTCTGATCCTAGCTGGTGGATCCATTCTTAAATCTCCATGCACATCAGCATTATCATCAGGCTGTTCGTCATTTTCAGTTGCTGGACTGGCTTCAGGTGATATCTGAGATGCTATCCCTTCAGTGGCAACACACTGGTCAGCAACCATGGTATCACTTGCTTTACTTTGTTCCTCCAGCTCTTCCAGCAATATCAATGGAGATTCCTACACTCCATCACCTGTAACACTTGCTAAATCATCAAAAACAATGTTAAATGATTCTTGAATGGTTTTTAACCTAAGATTATAAACTCTACATGCTCGACTGTTCTAAGCATACCCAAAAAATATTGCCTTATCACTTTTAGAGTCAAACTTGGCTAAGTAATCTCGATCATTTAGAACAAAACACACACACCCAAATATATGAAAATAATGAACTTTTGGTATCCTACCATTCAAAATTTCATATGGTGTCATCGTAGTAGCGGGTCTTAGAAAACTCTATTGGCCGTGTGACAAGCCGTGTTTAAGGCCTCAGCCCAAAACCTTTTAGAAATCCTTTTTGAAAACAACATCACATGGGCCATTTCAAGCAAGGTCCTATTTTTCCTTTCAGCCACCCCATTTTGTTGAGGTGTTTTAGGAGCCAAAAATTCATGATTAATCCCTTTTAATTCACAAAAAGTTGAAAACAAAGAATTATCAATCTCCTTTCTATGATCAGACCTTATTCACATGATAAGAGCACAAAACATGTTTTTGATTTTAGAATGTAAGATCTTAAACTTTTCAAAAGTTTCTGATTTTTCTTTCAAAAAATACACCCAAGTGAATCTAGAAAAATCATCTACTATGACAAAAGAATATCTCTTACCTCCTAAACATTTTACCTCAACTGGATCCATTAAATCCATATGTAAAAGTTGGAAACAGTGAGTTGTTCCGGAGTACTCCTCATGATGTTGGGTAGCACTATGGGCAATACGTGTCTGTTTACCTTTGAGACAATCTTCACCTATGATTTTTTTACTTATGTCCAGATTAGGAATACCACTTATAGCTTCAACCTTAAGAAGTTTCACAATGTTACGAAAATGGACATGACCCAACTTTTGATGCCATAAGTTAGCATCATCTATTCTCACAGAATGACACACTTGTTTATCCTCAACAAGATAACAGTTACTATAAGACCTAGTAGCAGACAAAAAATAGTTATTGGTACAATAAAAAACTTCACAAGTGTTTTTATTGAATTTCACTTCAAGATTGTCATCACAAAGTTGGATAATACTAATTAAATTAGTTACAAGTCCATCAACATGCAAAACATTTTTCAAAGCAGGAAATCTAGGTATATTCAGAAGCCACCACCACCATAAGTTACACTACCACCTTGAATAGGTTCATATTCCTTTAAAAACATTTTTGTTCTCGTCATGTGACGTGAACAACCACTATCAAAATACCATGAACCTTCAACATTAGTTTTTAAGGCAGTGTAAACAACATCACATCTCAGGTTAGACTTAGGTTTCCATGTTTTCCTACTTTGATAATTTCCCTTCTGACTGCAAGTGCTATCTGACGTGCTAGGCAACACTTCAGGTAGCATAGATGAACTGTACTGTTTCTTTAAAAGCGTTTTACAATCATTTTTTCAAATGTCCAGTTGAGTAACAATAGTTGCATACTTTAACTTTGTCAGAAGACTTATCTGAAGACAATAGTTCTACATTATCCCTTTCTTTAACAAAAACTGTTTTATCTTTCTTATTAGCCAAAGTAGATGTAATATCATTTAAAGACTCTTGAAAACCTATACTTGCCTTGAGTGGTTTGCTCAACCCAAGGATTTCATCCAGCTTGGAAGAACTCATGTTGAGTTTTTTAAATGTGGCCTCAGCTAGAGTAAGCTTAGCCTTGACTTTTTCCAGCTCCGCATCCTTTTTTGTGAGTTAGACTTCCAACCTAGTCAAGCCATCAGTCAGATCTTGAACTTCTTTGGACAGAGACACCACCTTCTTGTTCTCTTTCTTCCATTCGTCAAGCAAATCTTTGCAAAGGTCCTTAAGACCGCAAATGAGTTCATTCTTGCTGAACTCCTTACTTTGTTCACCCTCTTGTGAATTAACTGCATCCATGCTAACAAAACCAACAAAACCAACAACATTTATCAAATTAAAATTGGGGTACCTGCTGGATGATATCTCATGTGCTATCTCAGCTTGGATATTACTTGAGGTATCAGTGTCAGTGTCCGAGTCATAATTTGTGACCATCATTGCTGTCTGATCTGAATCTTCAGATTGATTGGTCTCCTCATCGTCATTATCATTGAGGGATACCCATAGGTTCTTACCCATCTTTCTTAGAGTGTTTGCACACTTGTTTGAGTAGTGACCCCACCCAGAGCACGCATGACATTGTATCGACTCAAGATACTTTGGATTAGATCTAGATTGATCTAATGATGCTCTTCTTATGGGACCACCTTTCTGAGTAGATGGAAATGTCCTCTTCGGCAATGAATTGTACACCTTGATTTGTTTCTCTTTAGCCTTCACCTGCACATTTTCTTGTTAAACTTTCTTAACATAGAGTTATATTTCCTAGCAAGCAAGGCAACACTGATCTTCATCTAATTCCTCAAAAATTTCATCATCTTCATCAGTTGATAAACTAGAGGATTGAACTTTTAAAGCAACACTATTGCCTTTAGAAGCTTCACTTTGCTCGGCAAGGTTTGACTCAAAATTTTTTAAAATGCTCATTAAGGAATTGATGTCCATAGTAGAAAGGTTGTGAGCCTCTTCTATAGATGAAACCTTCATATTAAAACGCTCAGGGAGAGTTCTAAGAGCCTTTGAAACCAATTGTTTATTTGTAAAAGTTTCACCTAAGAGTTGACACTCATTAGCAATGTCAAACAATTTTTCAAAATAAGAGGAAATGGTATCATTTTCACCCATTCTCAACCTTTCAAATTTGCTAGTAAGACCTCTAAGTTTGTTTTCACGCACACTAGAATCACCTTCACAAAACCTTTGTAAAATATCCTAAGCTTCCTTAGCTGTGGAACTATTTTGAACAAGTTTAAAATGTGCAAGTCAACCCACTCAAAAATAGCATTAAGAGCTTTCTCATTGTAGTTAGCTAGGGTAATCTCTTCATTAGTCCACTTGGCTTCAGGTTTAACCTGAATGTCACCATCTTCATCTCGAGGTAACAGCAGAAGAGAGTATCGATTAACTACAGATCGCCAAGCTCGAAGATTAATTGATTTGATATGCGAGCGAAGACGGATCTTCCAATATGCATAATTCAACCATCTAAAACAAGAAGACGTTTTTGGTTTGGATTTGCATGATCAAAAGCCATGAAACCTAAAACAAGCACTTACTAAGGTCAAGTGACCTGCTCTAATATCAATTGAATTTGTCACGGCCAGAAACACAAGTGATATCCAAGGTGATAACATCACCAACGATAGCACTTGGGATAGCACACACACTTCGAAAATAAAAACAATTTTGTAAAAGAGATTGAAGCGGAATAATAACACCAAAATTGTTTTTCTCAAGTTATATAAATTATATAACTTGAGGATGTCTCTTAGGCAAGACTTTATAATCACTTTATAAAAATAATTACAAAAGTCGAAATTGTGTTCCCTATAACTAATACAATGTAAGTTCTATGGAACAAGAGATAAAGAAGGGAATCCAATCCTAGCCAACACACAACTTGATACCAAGGTAATCAAGTGCGTAATTACAAGGGAGGATGGATGAAACGAACAAACAAAGAACTCTATCTCTATACACTTGAAGGTGTGAAGTGTGTAATTGACATGTTTTCAAGTGACTCCTTCCAAGCATAATTATAGTCTTCAATGACTTAAAGGCTACTCAAATAATCAGCCTTGCGGCTGTCTTGGACATTGAGGGAGTGTGGGGAAGTGGTTGGCGTGTTCCTCAAATCATGCGCCAATATCCCTCATTTGTAGCAACCAATTCGTGCTCTCCAAGTCCTTGCTTCATTGCCTTGTACTCTCAAACTTTCTCCATATTGTACTCTATTTGAATCAGCAACAACTCCTTTGAAATAGTCTATCCTCGTTTTTGTTATTGTTGATACAACCAAGGCTTGTTGAAAGTTTATGCATAAAATGACATTTATGCATAACTTTATCTTTACCAATTTCCACCATGTTTCTAGCTCATTCTTCAATCATATTGCAACCTGAAATATGGACATACAACATACACTATACAGATTATATTAGCACATTAGTACATAAATAAATAATCAAGAAATGTACAACTATACAAATTCCAGCACAGGAAATCATCTGAGATATCATCTGTAATCTGGGAAATCATTCAGGATATCATCTGAATTTTATACTAACAAGAACATCGATCCTCCCTTCAGTTGAATGCCTAGTTAACAAGGTGTGATCTGATTGTCCCTGATTGTATATTTGTTTCTTTATAAACTGAGTGAATCTTTCGAACCAAGCTCTTGGTGACTGCTTCAACCTATATAGAGACTTTTTCAGCTTGCATATATTTGATCCATATTTTCTTTCAAATCCTGGTGGTGGATCCATATAGACTTCATCTTCCAAATCTCCATTGAGGATATTGGGTTTGGTGTCATCTAAGTTGTGAACGCCTAAATTAGGGGAATTAACAAGCAAATTCAAAATTCCTGACACAGCCAAGGGGAGCGACCGCACGGTATGGGGCGCACGACCACGCCAAGTCGCTGAACAAAGGGAGCGATCACGTGCACTATGGGGCGATCGCGCGGTGCCATTTTCTGGAGATGGGGCGATCATGCCCTATGCCGGATCTGGCCTGTTCAGCGGCAGATTTGGCCCAGGGTTGTAAAACCTGCAAGGTTAGGAGTAGGGCATATAAATATAGCCTACCCCCAACCATTTTAGTAGTTGCTTTTGCTCATCTGTATTTCTATATCTAGGGTTTTCCAGACACGAATTATTTGCCAAGAATTCGTGCACTAGATTAGAGATTGTAATCGGTTGATTTCTAAAAGATAATAATATCCTCTCCCTCTACCCGTGGACTTAGGCAAGTTGGTGAACCATATATATCTGTGTGTTGTGTGATTGTTGCTTATTTTCTATCTTATACATAGATTCTGTTCCAACAAACTGGTATCAAAGCTAGTCAGGTTGAGGAATGTCTAGAGTTGTTCTGCTGCAGAAGAAGATGAGATCAGGAATTGAATCACCGGTCAACAAGTTTAATTGGGAAGAATAGTTTTTCTATTTGGAAAATCAAGATGAAAGCCTTGTTGAGAGACAAGGTCTTGTGGGCTCCAATGGCTGTTGCAATCGGGGATCGTCAGGATCCAAAGGGCAAAGTAAAAGCCGTTCCCACCAATGCTGTCGCGACTGTAAAAGTAGAAGGTTCGGAGAAAGCGAAGAAGATAGCATAGAAGGAAGAGGCAGATATGATCGCGCTAAATGAGAGGGACTACTTTAAAATCATCAGGTGTCTAGATGATGATGTTCTAGCGGATATACCAGATACCGATTCTGGAGGTGCTTTATGGCTTGCGTTGGAAGACATATATTTGACACGATCATTAACCAACAAGCTATATCTGAAGCAGAGGCTATATTCTCTCCGAATGCAGGAAGGTACGCCCATTAGCGATCACCTAGATAGATTTACATCTTTATTACTTGAACAGTTTAATATAGATTCTAAGGTTGCTGATGAGGATGCTGCATTAATGCTTCTTGTTTCTTGCCTTTATCATATGAGCAATACGTTGACTCTAGTATCAGTGGTAAGGAGACGGTGACTCTAGAGGAGGTGAAATCCTCGCTAAATACTAGAGAGTTACGTCGTAAGGCAAGTGGTAATAGTAGTAATATAATCAGACAACAGCTTTGTTTGCGGAAGGCAACAGGGGTTCAAGCAGTAAACAGAAGAAGAAAAAGTCTTCTGGTAAGAAGGGCCCGAAACCTGATGATGTTTGTAATTACTACAAAGGGAAGGGACATTAGAAGATAGATTGTCATAGGAAGAAGTGAGGCGAGCCATCAAATCGCAATGAAGCTAATGCTGCTGCAGTTGATACGAGCAGCTCTGATGGGGATTATGCTCTAGTGATAGAAGAATCTGCAAAACAGTCGGATGCGTGGATTCTTGATTCTGGGGCTTCTTATCATATCAGTCAGAGGAGAGAGTGGTTTACAACTTATGAGCAGGTAAATGGTGGTAATATTCATATAGCTAACAATGTTACATGCATGGTGGTTGGTATTGGCTCTATCAAGCAGCAAACTCATGATGGTAAGTTCTACACTCTAAACGATGTGAGGCATATTCCACAAATTACGAAGAACCTAATATCTCTTAGTCAGCTCGACAGCAAAGGGTAGAGCTTCAAAGGTAAAGGTGCAACAGTTTATGTCTGTAAAGGTTCTGAAGTGATTCTGAGAGGCCTTAAGCGGGGCTCCTTGTATTTCCTCCAAGGAAGGACGCTTTCTGGTCAGTATTGGTTGCATCATCTGAAGTGATTAAGGAGGATATGACAAAGTTGTGGCATATTAGCCTTGGGCACTTGAGCATTAGATGGATGCAGATATTGGCTAATCATGGTCTTCTGTGTGGCCATAAGGTTAAGGATCTTAAGTTCTGCGAGCATTGTGTAATTGGGAAGATGTAGCGAAACAAGTTTCCTAAGGGGGTTCATAGAATGAAGGGCAGTCTGGATTACATTCACTCGGATTGTTATGGACCTTCACGTCAGGAATCATTGAGATGTCACAGGTATATCTTATCCATGATCGATGACTACTCAAGGAAAACTTGGGTAATTATTATGAACCAAAAGAGTGAGGTTCTCACTAATTTCAGACAGTGGAAGAAATTGGTGGATAATCATACAGGGAAGAAGATCAAGAGACTCCAGACAGATAATGGGTTTGAGTTCTGTAGTGCTGAGTTCGATGAGTTCTGTAAGCAAGTGGGGATTTCTATGCATCTCACTATCATCAGAGGTACACCACAACAAAAAGGTGTAGCAGAGCACATGATTCAGACATTGTTGGCTAGGGCTAGGTGCATGCTCAACAATGCAGGGTTGTCTAAGCGGTTCTGGGCAGAAGCGGTTAGTACAACATGTTACTTGATAAATTGCGGACCACATACAGGTATCACTCTCAAAGTTCCCAATGAGGTATGGTCAGGTAAACCTGTTGATTACTCTAATTTAAGGGCTTTTGGTTATTTTGCTTATTATCATGTCGATGATGGGAAGCTAGAGCCGAGGGCTAGAAAGGGAGTATTCATGGGTTATGGGGTTTTGTAGAGGGATACCGAATTTGATCTCCATTTGAGAGTAGGATAATAATAAGCAGAAATGTTATTTTTATGAAAACTCTGTGCTTAACCCTATTATGAGATCTGTGGTTGTATCAAGTATTGGTAGTATTGATAAACAGATGGAGATACAAGATACTTCAGAGTTGAGCAATCCACATTCAGACGTTCATCAGGATCTACCGTCAGAAATAGAAGCACCAGAAAGTTTATCGCCAGTTTCCGAGGAACATGGGTTAGCTCAAGAGAGGTCTAGACGGGCTAATTTTGGGAAGCCTCCAGTGAGGTATGGTTTTGAAGACATGGTGTCTTATGCACTTCAGGTTACTGAGAAAGTGGAGCCTGATACTTCGAAGCCAAATATCCGCTCATTGGCATGTAACTATGGGGGATGAGATGGATTCATTTCACAATAATTCGACATGGGAGATAACCAAGAGGCAAGAGGGCAGAAAGATTGTGGCTTGCAAGTGGGTCTTCAAGAAGAAGGAAGGTATGTCACCATCAGAGGGGGTCAAGTATAAAGCTCGTGTAGTTTCAAGGAGTTTTACACAGCGGGAGGGCATTGACTACAATGAGATCTTCTCACCAGTGGTTAGACACACTTCTATCAGAGTGCTATTATCAATGGTGGCACATCTGGATTTGGAGCTCGATCAGCTAGATGTGAAAACAACTTTTCTACATGGAGAGTTGGAAGAAGAGATTTATATGACACAATCAGATGGGTTTCAGGTTCCGGGAAAAGAAGACTACGTGTGTAATTTGAAGAAGTCCTTGTATGGGCTTAAGCAATCGACTAGGTAGTGGTACAAGTGGTTTGACAGCTATATGACAGAGATTAGCTACACGAGTAGCGCGTATGACTGTTGTGTGTAGCACAATAAGTTAGTGGATGATTCGATCATCTATCTGGTTCTTTATGTTGATGATATGTTGATAGCGGCTAACAAGAAGTCGGATATTTAGATGTTAAAGGGTTTACTGTCTGCAGAGTTCGAAATGAAGGATTTGGGTGCGACAAAGAAAATTCTGGGTATGAAGATCTATAGGGATAGAAGCCAACGAAAACTGTTCTTATCACAGAAAGGTTACATCAAGAAAGTTTTATAGAGGTTTGACATGTATACAATAAAACCTTTAAATGCTCCAAGTGCAGCGAATCCACGTCTGTCTGTTGCCTTTGCACCTAAGTCGGATGAGGATAAAGATTACATGGCTCGAGTACCTTATGCTAGTACAGTTGGTAGTTTGATTTATGCTATGGTTTGCACCAGACATGATCTTGCTCATGCTGTTAGTGGTGTTAGTAGGTTCATGGGGAATCCTGACAAGGAACATTGGCAAGCAGTAAAGAGGATTTTCAGGTACGTTAGGGGTACGTCAGATGTTGGGCTTATTTATGCAAGTGGTACATAATGTGCAGTTGATGGCTATTGTGATTCGGACTACTATGGGGATGTTGAAACGAGGAGATCTATGATCGGGTATGTGTTCTACTTTACTTTTCACACTTGCACCACTATACATTTTCCTTATTTTTTGTGCAAATCTCATTTTGTTTCTTTTGTAATGGGACGAAAGGAGTATGCTATGGATGAACAAACACGGTTTCAGTTCGAAACCGCCTGTTTCGATTCCGGAAAAGGGGAAACCAGAACCGAACCGTGAACTTACGGTTCGCGGTTCCGGTTCTGTACCGGCGGTTCAGCATTTTTTAATAGAAAAAAATATTTTAGATTTTGTTTAGTAATGAAAATATTTGCAAAAAGTTATATAAAATAGATTGAAAAAACTAAACAAATAAAAGTATATAAATGAAAAGAGAGACGGACTATCCTTTAATTTTGTTTTATTAATGACCAGGAAAAATATTTAAGAATTTTTTATTACTGATTATTTTTACAAAAAGTAATATAAAAAAAGATAAAAAATAATTAAACAAATGAAATTATATAAAAGAAAAAAAGGGACAGACTACCCTTTAAATTTTATTTTATTATATATTTTTTATAAAATAGGAAATAATATTTTAGACTTTTTTAATTTTTTTTTACAAAAAGTAATATAAAAAAAACTCAACAAATGAAATTATATAAAAGAATAGAGGAACGTACTACTCTTTAATTTTTTTTTGACTAGGAAATAATATTTTAGAATTTTTTTATTATTGATTTTTTTTTAGAAAAATTAATATAAAAAACGATAGAAAAAAAACTAAACAAATGAAAGTATATAAAAGAAAAGAAGCACGGACTACCCTTTTTTTTTAAATTTTTTTTATTGACTAGGAAATAATATTTTAGACATTTTTTAGTACTGATTTTATTTTTTATAAAAAGGCATATAAAAATGTTAGAAAATTTAAACAAATGAAAGTATATAAAAGAAAAACTAAATCATAAATCTCATAACCTAAACATAAATCATATACCTAAATCTTGTATATATCATATACCCTTAACCTTAAATCTAAATTATATACTAAATACCCCATAACCTAATTTATCTACCTAAATCCCATTTATACCATATATCTTAAACCTTAAATCTAAAATAATATACTTCATACCCTAAACCATAATTCATCTACATTAACCATAAAAAATAAGTCTTAAATATAAATTATATACTATATACCATAAACCCTAATTCATCTACATTATTCTAAAATATACCCTATACTATAAACCTTAAATCACAATTATATACTCCATATCCTAAACTATAATTCATCTACTTTAACCATATATCCTTACTCTAACCCCCTAAATCATATAGCTAAATCTCATATATACCTATAAACCGAACCACTCAATCTTATACATATACCCCTTATATACATTTTATTCTAAAATTTAAACAAATGAGAATTAGTTTATGATTTTATCTTGAAAATCAAATAAATTAACGAAATTTGTTAGAAAAAGTTAAGAGAGAGAGTTAAGGGGTGTGTGAAAAAATTGTGAGGGGAGGGGGTGGAATTTATAGTTGAGAAAATATGTTAGGAAAACAAAAATATTTTTTATTTAACTATATACCCCATACTCTAACGGCTATATTATGACAAATTCAACGAAATTTATGACGAATTTGACAGTTTTGACAATGGTTCACACTACAAGAAAATTGATCTTTCGCGATTGCTTTTGGCGATGGCAAAAAAAGCAGTCGCGTTTGAGTATATAAGGAGACGGCCTTTGTGACTGCATTTAGTGCAGTCACAGTAGGCTAGCGTGATGGCTAAGCATTCACGGATGCCATCACATATATGTTTTTCCCTCTAGTGCCAACAATGTAGTCCGGGCGGGAACGTAAAATTCTAATTTTTATCAAAGGCGATGGCTTTAGAAATCGTGGTTTATAAAAATATTAAATTAAATAATTTTAAAATTGAATTTTTAATTTTTTTTAAAAGGCGATTGCTTTTGCAATCGCCTTATATAAAAAAAAATTTAAAATTATTCAAATAAACAATTAAAAAACCCTTTTCTTTTCTGATAGCTTCCACGGTTTTAGAATACCCTTTTCTTTTCTGCCTCTCTCGTTCCTCTTCTTCTTCCTCACCCTCCAGCGACGTTCTTCCGGCGGCGATACCAGCGCGATTCCAGCGGCGATTCTTCCTCTGGAGCCTATTCTTTCGATTCCAAGGTACAAGGTGACTATCTCTCTCTCTCTCTCTCTCTCTCTCTCTCTCTCGCTCTCGCTCTCTCTCTCTCGCCCTCGCTCTCTCTCTCCATGTCTACTCGGGGCGTTTGCAATTGATTGGGGGAGGAGAGAGAAACGGGGATGTTGAGATTTAACTGGGGATTATGCGCCTCATCCCAATTCAAACTAATCTCTGTAAGTTTCTTCAACTTTATTCACGAATTCTATTCCATTTATGATTTCTCTTCTGTGGTTCTCAGATTGCACAATTGTGTTATTGTTAAAAGTCACTAGCGGTTTTAAGAATGTCGTTGATATACCTACTGTATAGACTATAGAGTAGGACATTACCTTTGACTATGTTATTTATGAGCTTGCCGTCTCCTTTTTCAAAATCTAAGGCGATTGCATTTGCCGACTCCTTTTCAAAACCTAAGGTGATTGCATTTGACGTCTCCTTTTTCAAAATCTAAGGCGATTGCATTTGCCGTCTCCTTCTTTAAAATCTAAGGCGATTGCATTTGCCATCTCCTTTGCTGAGCTAAGGTGATTGCAAATGTAATTAAAATAATTAAATAAATAAAATTAAAAAAAACTCTTATGCGATGGAAAAAGCAATCGCGAAAAATAATTGACAAAGGCGACGGCCTTTTTCAGTCACCTTATCTTTTCGCGACAAGGCTTTACGCGATTGCCATTGCGACGGTTTTTCACGTCGCGTTAACCTTCCGCGACGACTCTAAGGGTTCACGCGACGGATTTTGGCCGTCGCAAAAGGTCATTTTTCTTGTAGTTCGATTCCGATTTCGGTTTTTCAAAAGGAGAAATCGAAATCGGAACCGTACCGCCAAACCGCCGGTTACGGTTTCAAACGGTGCCGATTCGAGACGCTTCCGATTCCGATTCAAGGATGTTCAACGGTTATGGTCCGATTCCGATTCCGATTTGGTCATCCCTAGAGTATGCAGCAGTTAAAAGAGCATTTCCCCAAAGTTACTTCAAGACATTATTAGTGAACAAAAAATGCCCTAGTAACTAGTGAACAATAATGCCTTGGTAACTTTCAGAAGGTGTTTATCATCACACGAACTTTGATGAATTATACCTTTCTCTAAAACGAAATCCACTAAGACATGATTAAAGTATTCTCTGCCATTAACATTTTAATATTTTCCTTGAATTGTGTTTCAATCTTAAAAATTGTTCGTCACTTCAGATTTATCCCTTAACAAGTACACCCAACTCACATGTGTATGATCATCGATTAAATTGACAAACCTTTCTTCCCAAACAATGTAGAAGTTCTAGATGGTCCCCAAACATCACTATGAATGAGCATCCATTACTTGTGAACGTATTTAAGTTGGTAAATCACATAAATCTTATATTCGCATCTGTAAGATTTGAGATTTGTGTTTTTGATTGCTTTCGAAACGGATCGAGTTAGCCTTACTTCAATACAATATTTAATCATAAACTGAGTTGACAAGAGTAAAATTACAATAAGAAAGGATTTTTAAATAAAAAAATCCTGATAATTAATACAATACTAGGTACATCCATCGTTTAATGAATATTTAAAGAGTAATTAACATGATTAATTACTCAGGAAAATCTTATATTATTATACTCCCACCACATTCTAATTTCACCAAAGAGATCCCACTGATAACACATTCTCATTTATCATAAGCTGGCCTTGCAATTGAGACCATCTTATAAAACGCTTCAAACACCTCCCGCTTCGGAATCACATCCTTAACAACATCATGTTTAAGCATTTTCTCGGACCATTTCACAAATTTCGGCGTTTTGATCTCATCGAATAAATTTATAGGTAAAATAGTGTCGAGATACTTGAGCCATCCCAAGTAACAACCTATGGATATGTCAAGAAACCCTATTTCGTCTCCCCCGAAATAAGCCTTCCCTTTACTACATTTCACAAATGCTCCCTCTAATAGCCCCAAACCGTCCACTATTTTCTTCATATACGCCTCTTGTTGTTCCTCTTCCCGTGTCCTTCTCAACTCCTCGAAAAATGCCCACCAATACTATATTACCAACACATCATTGTGAGTAGTGACCGCTAATTTTCATGCAGATGGCATATAAAATACTCCCTCCGTCCCAGCAAAAGTGTCACTTTTTACCCAAAATGGCGTCCCGTTTGAAGCGTCACCTTTCCTAAAAAGGGAATATTTTATTAATATTCTATTATCCCGCTAACGATTCCCTCCACTAATTCTCTCTCCTCTTTTTAAATTACACTCACAACACTTTTTAAATTCACTATTTCCTCCACTAATTCTCTCTCCTATTTTCAAATTACTCTCACAACATTTTTTCTTCCCACTTTTTTTCTTAATTTGCGTGCCACCCCTAAAAGGGTGACACTCTTGCCGGGACGGAGGGAGTATGTCATGTTGCATGAAAATTATAGGTAGATGGTCTACAAAAAGGTGAGTAAAAGACAGGAAGAAGCAATCAAAAGGGTCGATAAGATAAAAGAAATTGTACCTGATCAATGTAGATTTGTCAGAATTTAGCAGTGGCGCAATCAAGAGGGTCAGATGGGAGTATCATAGGGCCGTTGGGCTTGATTTGATCGAGGTACTCGACTATTAACGCGGACTCACAAATGGGGTTATCGTTGTGGATAAGAACCGGGACTTTCTTATGAACAGGGTTGGATTCAAGCAATAGCTCACTTTTCACGGGGAATTTCTCTTCTATGAGTTCATAGTCAATGGACTTCAATTTGAGGGCAATTATAACCCGGCTTACAAATGGACTTCCAATTGCTCCCACAAGCTTAAATTCACATGTGTCCATGATTTTGACTTGGGTAAAATGAGCAGGTAAACCAGTGTAATCACGATATTTGAGAGGGACATGAGACTTTCTAACAGGTCTCTCATGAACAGGAACATGAACAGGAGAAGGGGAATGATTATGTTGAACAGGAGAATGAGAAGAATTTTGTTGAATTGGAACAGGAGAAGAGAGTTGTTGAACAGGTGAAGAATGGGTAGGAGAGGAAACATGAGGTGAAACAGTAGAAATGTCATCATCATATAGCCAAGTGATGTCATGATCAGTGGAAAGAATAGGAGGAGAAGAAGGAAAGTCAGAATGAAAAGGAAAATGATTCTCATAAAATGTAACATCTCTACTGTAGAAAATCTTGTGAGAAGACAAGTCATAAAGCTTATAGGCCTTTTTATGAGAAGGATAGCCAATGAAAACACATTTGATTGCTCTGGAAGAGAACTTGTCTCTATTATGATGAAGAGTGGAAGCAAAAGCAAGACATCCAAAGACTCTTAGATGAGAATAGGAAGGAGATTTCCCTAGAAGCACTTCATAAGGAGTTTTGTTATGAAGAGCACTACTAGGCAATCTATTGATTATGTATGTGGCAGTTAGAACACAGTCACCCCAAAACTTTAAGGGTATATTTGATTGAAACCTTAGTGATCTAGCAATTTCCAAGAGATATCTGTGCTTTCTCTCAGCTTGTCCATTTTGTTGAGGAGTTTCAGTACAAGTACTGATTTGAAGAATGCCTAATGGAGAAAGAATGGAGGAAACAGTCTGACTGAAGAATTCAGTGCCATTGTCTGAGTGAATAACATGAATTTTAGCATTGAATTGAGTATGAATCATATGAATGAATCCCAGTAGGATGGAAGAAACTTGATCTTTGGATTTTAACAAATAAACCCAAGTGGTCCTTGAATAGTCATCCACAATAGTCAAAAATGAGTTATATCCATCATGTGTAGTGTGTCTATAGGGGCCCCACACATCACAGTGAATAAGAATGAAAGGGGCAAGACTTTTAGATTGACTAAGAGGAAAAGGAGGTCTTGTTTGTCTAGCAAAATGACATACATCACACAGGAAGTCATTACACTTTTGAGAATGAGTACAATCAATAGATGATAACAATCTGAGTTTATGAATTGGTACATGACCCAATCTAAGATGCCACAATGAGATATTCTGAGATTTACTAGAACATACATTTGACATTTTATTGATGCTATTGGAAGGAAAAATTGAGACACTATTGAGAGTGAGTTTGTAGAGACCTCCATGCATTTTACCAATCAGAATGGGCTTCTTCAAGTGACAATCCTGTAGATAGCAATCATTGGGAAAAAATACAAGAGAACAATGACTGTCAGCAGTGAGTTTACTTGCAGAAATGAGATTATAAGAGAACTCAGGAACATAGAGAACATTGAAGAGAGTAATGTGAACAGACAATTTGATTGTGCCTTTGTATGTTATATGAGATTTATGACCATTTGGAAGATGAATGTAAGAAGAAATTGGGACAGGATCAAGGAGAGAGTGAAATGAAAAAGTGATATGATCTGTGGCTCCAGTGTCCAAGATCCAATCAGATGTATTGGGGAAAATTGAATTCATGCATAAAGGTGTAACAATACTAGTGTTGACAAGAGTCATACCTCGCAGCTTCCATTCGTAACCACCGATGTCGAGTGCATCCAATATTGAGTAATGTCATCAGTTGTTGCAGTTGAGATGTAGTGATTCCAGTAGAAGCAAGAGAAGCAGGAGTGATGATGTTGTTTGTATCAGAAGAAGAAGAGACACTTGCAGATGCATTATTGATGTCAGAAGATACTGCTGCAACATTGTGACCCTGCATACCATGGTTGGAACTATTCTTGTTGTATCTACTTTTGTTGAATTTTGGCATTCTTGATGGATCTGGTTTTGTACCATACAATGGATGCCAATCAGGGTATCCATGTAAGAAGAAACATCTGTCCTTGTTATGACTATCTCCATGACAAAAGTCACAAAAAGAGGGAGTTCTTGGCTTTGCTTTGTAAGTATTAGGTTTGTAACCTATGCCCCCCTTACTAAGTAAAGCAATGGGCGTAAGGATCCATCAAAGGGGTGGGAACGAGAAATAGATGATTGACCCTCTCTGTTGTTCCTCTTGAAGCAAAGATACTCGTAACTTCATTGACTGTAGGAATAGGTTTCATCATAAGAATACGTCCCCTAGTGGCGCAAAGGAATCATTGAGCCCCATGAGGAACCGAGTGAGTTTATGAAGCCTCAAAGTCTTCTTGTTGTTTAGAGTGACCACAAGTACAATTGCAAAGACATTGACTCGATGAGTTAGGGCATAATATTCATCCCAAAGAGCCCTAAATCCGGTGTAATAACCGTAAAATGGGCAAGTGACCTTGTGAAAGAGAAGCCAAATCTTTCCCGATCCGAAATATCTTTGGGGCATTGGATTGAGAGTATCGAGTTTTCGATCATCCCACACAAGTTGTGCAGCTTGGAAGGTAAGCAATGCCGGTAGCAATGTCGGGGAAACAACATTACCGATCCATGAAATAACCATACTGTTGCATCCGCTCCCAGAGCAGAGCATATTTGGAATCGAGGCTTAGGCTTAGGACATAGACCATTCGATCATTCCTAGCTTAGTCTTTGATTCAAGAGATAGGATCATTGCACGACTCCATTGAGAGTAATTTGATCTCAAGAAGAGCATGAGAAATAAGTTTCATGCCAGGATTATCATTAGGATGAAGAAACAGAGGATGGTTGGGGTTTAATTGCAAAACTGAATCAAGAAAATCATACAGATCCGGTATGTCATCCGGTATTTCATGATCACCAATGGAAATATCGTCATCATTCATATCAGTTGCCATAGAAATGATGATCAGGTCAACAAATAGAACAAATTGAGGAAGAAGAATAGAACAAAACAATCAAATCGCATCTGCTGAACTGATTAACAGAGATCGGATTTGCACACTCACCGAAATTAGAGCAGAAAAATACAATTCGAAGCTCGCAAGAGAGTTTTCACATGTAATCAAGTGAAATCAAATCGGAAAAATTGAATCACAGATAGAAACAGAGCACCTGAATATGAACGAGACATGATAGCGGAAGCAAAGACGAAGATCTAGGCTCTGATACCATGTTAGAACATGAAAGTATGAAGATATTGTATGGAAGAATCAATCTCTTATTATCAATGATGTTGAGAATACAAAGAGAAAGAATATATACAAAAATGTAATAACAAACCATCTAGCTGTTCTAACTGACTAACTGAATTCTGTTCTAACTAACTAGCTATTTACACATTGGACCCTCTACTATACAATTGGGCCCATTCACATCCTTATCATCCTTATCATAGGTTGAGAAATTGAAGTATTTATAGGTGGAGAACTGACTTGAGTAGTTTCTTAAATAACTACATTCTTGACTTTTAGTTTTTTGTCTCTTCTACAAACAAACGTGGATATATATAGAATATTCTCAACCACTCAATAACAATTTTTACAAAAAATAAAAATAAAAATTTGTTTGAGGACGTAAATGACGTGTTTTGCTGATCATGAACCCTATACACAAGCCCTATGCATGAGACTTTTGTATGTCTCAAAATTTCCTTCGCTATGATATGTTATACATGTCGTGGTTCATCACGAATTAAAAATTAAAAATTATGTTAGTTTTTTTGCACACCCTCGGATATGATTGATCATATACAGAGAAAATTATATATAGAGAACGAAATATTCCAACGCCGGTCTCTGACCGTCTTGTAAGATACACGAGATGTAATCTATAATCTCGTATACGTACACGTGATGACTCTCGCAGACGCACACGAGATGTCTCGTGTACATATACACGAGATTATAGATTACATCTCATGTATATGTACACGTGATGACTCGTGTACGCACATGAAATGTCTCGTGTACATATACGCGATCATACGCTCACGTGCCTACAAAAAATAAATAAGAGACAATAAATTAGCTATTTAGCATCTGACAAATATGAACAATGTAAAGAAAAAGAGTGGACACTGGAAATCTCGTATGAACTCACACGAGACACATCTCGTGTGAAGCTCACATCTGAGACTCATCTCGTATGAACTCACACGAGACACATCTCGTGTGAGTTCATACGAGATGAGTCTCGTATGAGTTCACACGAGATGTGTCTCGTGTGAGTTCATACGAGATGCTTTCTGCCTCTAAACCCAGTTCATACGATAGGTTAAACTTAGGTTTAAAAATTACCTTCTTTACATGCACGGTGCTAGAAGAAGCTCCGACGGCGATGGCAGTGGCGGTAGCGGCGGCGCCAGCTCCGGCAGGGACCTTCGAAATTTTTACTCTAGCCATTTTCGTTGTCGTCGTCGTCAATCGTTGTAAGAGAGAGACTGAAAAGAGGGAAAATTGAATGAGTGAATAAAAAAAAATAGGTATATATCAATGTTAGTGTTTTTGAGTGTCAGTTATGCACTAACACTCATTGTTATTAACGCTGACACTCCTTATTAATAACACGGCCTATATCAATTTAATGTCAGCAATATTATTTTTTACTGTTATGTATAAATGTGTTGGCACTATTCACTGGCGTATCCACACTTATATGTCAGAGGAGTCACTTGAACCACACACACACACACACACCCCCCCCCCCCCCGAGCTATTCGCTTATTTCATAGTAGTCCTTTAACTTATTTGAAAAAAAAATATTTATCTTGCAATTGACCACCCTCAAATTTTGTAATATAACCCCCCTCAAAATTCAATAATTATATTTTATAGTATAAACATTTTATCCCAAAAATTATAAAACATTATTTTATTTTGTCTTAATTTGAAAAATAAAACCCTTAAAGTTCTCATTTATATTTATCTTTACATGGTTGTTAAGGACATGTAGTCAAGTTAATTACTATGACTACTACTTTATAGTTTAGTTTTAATTATTTGGTACTCTCCGTCCCATTATAAATATCGCACTTTTATATTAGTTTATTCCAAAATAAGTATTGTATTTCTAAATAAAAATAATCTAATGAATTTTATCATCGTTTGACAACTTAAATGTGATATTTATTATGTGACGGAAGAAATATTTGTTTATGATATTAGTAAGATTTTATTTTTCTATGCATAAATGGTTAGTGATCTGATTAAATTAATTAAGACCTTTGTATGTGGTCGATCATCTATCATCTTGTTATTTCTTTTCTTTTTGACATTTACCTCAAAATCTTATAAGAACATTTTTTTTTGAAAACCCGATTTGAAAATTTTAAATGGTTATCATATCATTAGGTTGTATTTAGCCGTAAACTGGACGAGTTAAAATTTCTAAAAACGAAATTGTCAATTCGCTCATTAAATTTCACAGCTATCTACATGGTCAGACGAAATCATGAATCATTTTAATCGATGAGCTGATAGTTATAATTGTTTGACCGAACATTTTAAAATTCTAAAAAAATCAATTTTTCTAGTGAAAACTATTTTTTTTTTGAGAAAAGTCTTACTCTACTTTTGCCGCCTATTTAAATTTTATCTCATTAAGGCAATTCCAATGGTAGGTACCAAAACCAAATTTTGATACTCATGCAAAGGATTTAGCATCTCCAATGGTATTTAGGTATCAAAATTTGATTTTGATACCTATGACTTAACTCCATCTTTTTTTCTAGACATTTCACCTCGAAATAAGAAATTGTATTCTACTGGGTATTCAACTAAGAAATAGAAATTCAAAAGAAAGAGTGGATTCGATCCTTTCGATGGGTACTTCTTAAACGCTAAGGTCTTCTCTATACACCGGAGACTTTCACTTTATCTATAGAAATCTATAGAAAAGAAATAGATTGCTTAGAAGACCTAATAATTCATTATCGAAGGGATCGTTCCGTTCTACTGCTCTAGCTGAGAGTTATCAGTATTTATCAAATTGGTTCCGCTCTAAGAGAACATTAGTGAATCAACTGCAAAAGCTATTGGTGAAAAAAAGATGGCTTTTCCCGGATGACATGCAAAAATTTTTCGCTGAAAACTATCATCACACTATGTCTGGATAGTCTGACCTGCCTAAACAAGAATTCTTGAACAGCGAACGCATTGCATTGCCCTTATATGTTTGTAACTAGTGCCTAGCTAAATTTTGGATTAGGGTCTGTTTGGACCTCCAACTAAATTTAATGCTATTTATTTGTCATGATCAGTGGGGTAGCTATATTTTATTTCTATGTGAACACTATTTTTATTGTAATTACTACTATTATCATTATTATTATAATTACTATTATGATTATTATTAATATTTGAATTTATTACTATGAAAAAAAATGTAATATATATCGCATCAAAATTTTATATTTTCAATAGTGTGATTTAATTCGATATTTTCTTGTTAACTCAAAATTTGACCCCCTCAACATAATTTCTAGATCCACCACCGGCACTATTTATAACCGAAACTGTCACCCGAAGTTTCAGTTGTTTATAAAAATATCACCATACTTTTTAACAAAAAATACTAGTTATTTACAAAAATATCGCCCATCCGATTCATCCCCATTTAAATATATATTTTTCCTGACCTCTAGAAAAAGACGCATTTTTTATAAAATGCACCCTTTTGAAATAGAGGGATTATTAAAATTAATCTCAGGTATATATATATCAAAAATGAGAGACGTAATAAGTTTTTAACCATTGACTTCGCTGTATGGCAAATTCCGCAAAAGTAGTTTCAAATCCAGATAGTTTTCGGATCACTCAACCCCAATTAGGTCTTCTAACACGCTACAAACCTTAAATGGAGGAAACAGTACGAGGAAACTGTATGTGGACTAATCAATTAGGACTTCTAAGGGGGTTTTTGTTTTTTTAAGTGATAAGTGCTGAAATCTGATTTCAATTCTGAAAATGGCTGAATGATTAGAGCAAAGAATCGAAAACCGAATTCCGAATTGGGTAAGTTGTTTGATTTTCTATCAGAATTCATTTTCTGAAACAGTTAAAAAAAAAAAAAGTAAATGCAGTATGAAACAGTAAACAGTTTAAAAAAAAAATTAACCAAAACCAAATATGAAATAGTGGCTTTCAGAGGCTTTCAAAGGCAATTCAGCAACATTTTAACCACTTAAAATTAAGAGGACTTTAAGAGCCTAACAAGCCTTATTTCAAAAAAAATAAAAAAATAAACACACTTATTTTTCTAATTCTCTGAATGAATAAGTGTTAAAAGACAAACAAGGCTGAAAATCAAAAAACAAACGCCACTAACACGCTACAAACCTAAAATGAATGGAGGAAACTGCAGAAGCCACTCAGGAGTCAGGTCATCTTTGCATTAATGTTTAAGCATCCACGACAATGACTTTTGAAAATGTCGGTTGATTTGGATATGGCTCATTGTTCATGACTTTTACAAAAGTTATTATTCATGATAAATTGTAATTTTGGTTTTGCAAATAACGTTAGAGGGTGATACATGTCTTATTATTCAGAATTTTTTTTTTCTTTTTTTACAAAAAATTGCAATTAACAGATATATACGTCGACGGATTAGCGACAGATTTTCCGTCTCTATTTAATTTGTCATTTTATTTTCGAACCATTTTAGCGACGAATATTTCCTTAGCTAAATTGACAATTTTTTTTAAAAAAATTATATATAAATTTAAAAATATATATTAATATATTTAAAAAAAAAAAATATATATATATATATATATATATATATATATATATATATATATATATATATATATATATATATATATATTTTAAATATATTAATATATATTTTTAAATATATATTAAATCAGTCCCTTAACTTTTCTTATTCTCAAATCAATCCCTTAACTTTTCTTATTTTCAAATCAGTCCTTGATATTTCATAATTACACTTTGCACCCCTAAACTTCTTTTATACTCAAATCAATCCTCACAAACTTCCACCATTAAATAAACTAACCAGAGTTAAATATTTAACGAAATGTGAGTTAAATATTTAACGAAATGTTCAATAAACTTAACGAAATGTTCAATAACCCCCACTTCCAATTTCATACTTCCACCACCACCAACCTCCCTACCACCGTCTCAATCATCGGCGCCACCATCACCAGATTCGCCACCATCACCAGATTCACCACCAAAAAACCAAACCCAACAATGGAAAACAAATTGAAAATGTATCAAGCACCGAAACAAATCACAAAAACAGATCAATCAAAACGAAAATCGAAAATGTAAGCTAAAACCAAACCCAATTTCAATCAAAACGAAAATCGCAAAAACAGATCAATCCGTCGGCCGTTCGATCCACTGCTCCTCGATTGGCTCCACAGAGGTTCGACAGAGACTAAAAATGGAGAGAGAGAGAGAGAGAGAGTGAGGAGGGCTGAGTGACGACGGCCAGAGGTGACGCAGAGGCCGTTTGTGTTTGTCATGGAGAGAACAGAGAGAGCTGACTGAGGCGAAGGTATCGCAGGCCGTGGTGGCCGGAGGGCGACGGCGGAGGCTGAAGGGACGGTGAGGGAGCTGAGGAAATGAGAGAGAGAGAGAGAAAACGGTGGTGCCAAATCAGGCGCTGTAAAATGAAAACTGAAGAGAGAGAGAGAGAGAGAGAGAGAGAGAGAGAGAGGGAGAGGGTGGAGACGTGGAGTGATTCTTTTTGTTTAAATGATTTTGGACCGTTTGATTTAATGTTATGAATGGTCGTATCTTGCTTTGGCCCATAATCCGCGTGAAATTTTAAAATCCAATCAAACAATGCCACATCACACATACTTATATTTATTTCACAGTATATTATACACTAACTAAAATATTTATGCCTGATATTAAGAATAATAATATTTATTATTAATAATATTTATTAATAAATTATTAATAATATAATTAATTAATTAATTAATTAATTAATATTAATATTAATATTAATTATTAATAATAACTAGTAATTTTTATTATTTTTTATTGAATAGGAAAAAATATTTTTACAAAATATTTTAGATTTTTTTATCCTACTACAGTAATAATATTAATAATAGTATTAATAATATTAGTAATTTTTATTATTTTTTATTGAATAGGAAAAAATATTTTAGATTTTTTTTATTACTGAAATTTACAAAAAGTTATCTAAAATATTTACATGCTTTTATTTGATTTACCCAAAATTTTAGTTATAATGGTATGCCTAATATCAAGAATAATAACATTATCATATAATTAGTAATAATACTTAATAATAAGAATAATAATGATGTTATTGTTAATTATTCAATTATATAATTGAATATATTAATAGTTATTATTATATAATTAATAATAATATTATTATATAATTAATAATAACTAGTAATAATACATAACATCAAAAATAATAATGTTATTAATTAATAATAATATTCATTAATTTAATTATTTTAAATTTATTAATAATAATTTAATAATTTAAACTTCTAAGAAATATTACTTTCCTCTTTATGACTTTTCTCAAAATTCAAATGGAAATTGAGTTACAAATATGTGCCATTATTTAGGGTTTTAAGGAATGTGTCCCGATCTTGTGAAAATGGTATACGGCTACCTCGTTTATTTTTTTTTTTAATTTTTTTCTACATTCTAAATGACATTTAAAGTATTTTTCATCTTTATGACTTTCCTCAAAATCCAAATGGAAATTGAGTTACAAATATGTGCCATTATTTAGGGTTTTAAGGAATGTGTCCCGATCTTATAAAAATGGTATACGGCTACCTCGTTTATTTTTTTTAAATTTTTTTCTACATTCTAAATGACATTTAAAGTGTTTTTCATCTCTATGACTTTCCTCAAAATCCAAATGGAAATTGAGTTACAAATATGTACCATTATTTAGGGTTTTTAGGATTTTATGTGTCCCGGTCTTGTGAAAATGGTATACGGCTACCTCGTTTATTTTTTTTTTTTAATTTTTTTCTACATTCTAAATGACATTTAAAGTGTTTTTCATCTTTATGACTTTCCTCAAAATTCAAATGGAAATTGAGTTACAAATATGTGCCATTATTTAGGGTTTTAAGGAATGTGTCCCGATCTTGTGAAAATGGTATACGACTACCTCGTTTTTTTTTTAAAATTTTTTTTTTCTACATTCTAAATGACATTTAAAGTATTTTTCATCTTTATGACTTTCCTCAAAATCCAAATGGAAATTGAGTTACAAATATGTGCCATTATTTAGTTGTTTTTTTTTAGAAAAAGTTATATAAAAAAATATAGAAAAAAACTAAACAAATGAAAGTATATAGAAGAAAAGTCAAAAGAGGGACGGACTACCCTATATTTATTTTTTATTTTCTTTTTAAATTTTTATTGACTAGAAAATAATATTTTAGCCTTTGTTAATTAGTAGTTTTTTTAGAAAAATTTATATAAAAAAAGATAGAAAAAAACTAAACAAATGAAAGTATATAGAAGAAAAGTCAAATTTAGAGACGGATACTAAATCTGTCTCTAAATTTTAGAGACAGATGTTGAATCTGTCACTAAATTAGAGACGGATTCAAAAATCTGTCTCTAAATTAGAGACGGATTCAAAAATCTGTCTCTAAAGTTTAGAGATGAATTCTGAATCTGTCTCTAATTTAGAGACGGATTCTGAATCTGTCTCTAAAGTTTAGAGACGGATTCTGAATCTGTCTCTAATTTAGAGACGGATACTGAATCTGTTTCTAATTTAGAGACGGATTCTAAATATGTCTCTATTTTAGAGACGGATTCTGAATCTGTCTCTATTTTATAGACAGATACAAAACCCGTCTCTAAAATTTAGAGACGGAATCTGAATCCGTCTCTAAATTAGAGACGGATTCGGATTCCGTCTCTAAATTAGAGACGGATTCGGATTCCGTCTCTAAATTAGAGACGGATTCAGACTCCGTCTCTAAATTAGAGACGGAATCTGAATCCGTCTCTAATTTAGAGACGGAATTCGAATCCGTCTCTGATTTTTGGTTCTGTCTCTAATCTGTCGCCAAATTAGCTACAGACTCCGTCCGTCTCTAAATCCGGTTTTCCTTGTAGTGATACTCTTCCAATCTCCCCCTATTTTTGTGATTATGGACAAAAACTGCAAAACCAAGATTATTCATTTCAAACATACCAGAATAGCAAAAAGATATCAAGAGTATAATCATACTCTTTCAATCTCCCTCTATTTTTGTGATTCTGGTCAATAACTGCAAAACCTATAATCACCACAATTTAGCACAAGGAAAGTCCAGCTTTCCCTAAATACATCTTGGCTCCATTGTATCAAACTCCCCCTAAACTGCTGTTGTTCAGACAGTTGTGCGCACAACTCTACTCACAACTGGTTACACATGTGATCATTATTTCCCATTTATTCAGAAATCTGTAAGTATTGTTTTTTCCTTCAAAGCTGAAACTCTGATCATATGTTCAAAGGGATTTCTTCAGATATTTTCATAGATGTGCGCACACTCTAAAGAAAAGGGGGAGAATAGGGGAAGTTGTCTCTCAGACTGTCATTCAAAGGAGGAGATGATCATCAATCAAGGGGGAGATGTCTCTTAGATGATTAATCAAGAGAGATACATGAGATGATTATCACGGAGAGATACAACCAGTTTAGGGGGAGTTTGATAGAATGAAGCCAAGATATATTTAGGGAAAGCTGGACTTTCCTTGTGCTAAATTGTGGTGATTACAGGTTGAGTCGGTCTCTGGAGAAACACGTTTCTCCATAACTTATGGAGAAACGTGTTCTGGATATCCAGAAGCTTTGGGATGGATATCCAGAAAAAAAGATTTGGGGTCAAGGCCAAATTTTAAATTTCTGGATATCACTTTCATAAGGTTCTGGATATCCAGAACATTGAATATTGATATCGAGAAGCCTTGGAACAGATATCCAGAAAAAAAAAAAGATTTGAAGCCAAATCCAAGGCCAAGACCAAATTTATGATTCTGGATATCACTTTCATAAGGTTCTGGATATCCAGAATATTGAATAGTGATATCTAGAAGCTTTGGAACGGATATCCAAAAAAAAAAGATTTGGAGCAAAGGCCAAGGCCAATGCCAAATTTATGATTCTGGATATCACTTTCATAAGATTCTGGATATCTAGAACATTGAATAGTGATATCCAGAAGCTTTGGAACGGATATCCAGAAAAAAAGATTTGGGGCAAAGGCCAAGGCCAAGGCCAAATTTCTGATTCTGGATATCACTTTCATAAGGTTCTGGATATCCAGAAGCCTTGGGACGAATATCAAGAAAAAAGAGTCGTGCCATACTTATGGAGAAACGTGTTCTGGCATACATTGTCGCGCGACAAGTCGGGCCCCGTTTCTCCATAAATTATGGAAAAACGCGTTTCTCCCCATATTTTACGTTACAGGTTTTGCAGTTATTGACCAGAATCACAAAAATAGGAGGAGATTGAAAGAGTATGGTTATACTCTTGATATCTTTTTGCTATTCTGATATGTTTGAAATGAATAATCTTGATTTTTCAGTTTTTGTCCATAATCACAAAAATAGGGGGAGATTGAAAGAGTATAAATACTCTTGATATTTCTTTTATATTTTTGTAATTATGGCTTGTATATTTTATATAAATAGTTTAGGAATAATTGTGAATATGTGACTAACATATTATTAGTTTATTTTTAGTTAGTATTTTTGTTTATTTAGGTAATTCTCAAGGAAGGAAAGATTGAGGAAGATAAGGGATGGCTTCTAGTATTTCGGATGTCAAGGAATGATTGACTCCTTGCCAAACTAGGAGTCAATGGCTTATAAAAGGAAGTTGGCACCTTCTTCATTCAACACGGTTTTCAAGAGAAAAAATAGAACATTCATATTTTTTTAGAGGTTTTTATTTTGTTCTTGAAGTTCAGATCTCTGATCATTCAAGATTGTTTTTTGTTTGGTGTTCTTAGATTAAGAACGAGTTTTGTCTTTTCTTAGATTTTTTCTTTCATTGTAAGTTTTGTTTATAACTTGTGTTTCGACAAAGTTGTGTTTTATGAAAGGTTTTCAGCAAGCATATTCTTGCTGAAGTGTTTAATTTGTTGTTATTACGCTGCATTTAAATTCTGTTATTTATTTTATTTTCTGGAAAAATTCTATTCAGAAAGTTGTGCGGACAGTTGTGCGAACAACTGTACAGTTGAGCCATCGCACAACTGATTACAGTCCTAGCTACAAATCTTTCAATACCTTTCTCTAAAACGAAATCCCCTAAGACATGATTAAAGTATCTCCGCCATTAACATTTTAATATTTTCCTTGAATTGTATTTCAATCTTAAAAATTGTTAGTCACTTCAGATTTATCCCTTAACAAGTACACCCTGTTGGTGATTTTGTAATCATCAACTTATTTTATTGTAATGGTGATTTACTAAGAGATCAATGTGATTCGTATTAGACTCGGATACGAGTAAGGAAAAGTGTGGAGTACACACTCGTTTGAGCTAAAACGAAGTCAACCTCGATAAAGAAGTAAAAGTTAAAGGGTAGCACATTTTGTTGATGTGCTCGGCCGAGCAGAGCATATCAGATTGGCCAAGTTTCTGGAGAGTCTTGCTCGGCCGAGGCATGTGCCTTGCTCGGCCGAGCAGTATGAACAACACGGCCGTGCAGCTTGGCAGAATTTCACTAGACATATGTGCTCGGCCGAGCGAGTCCCTTGACTCGGCCGAGCAGTTCCTGAACAGGTGCCTTTTCAAAGTGAAAAGACACATTGCTTGGCTAAAGTCATGTCTTTTGAATGTACCCTTTTACTGATACCTCTCCATCTGTTTAAATACAGATGTTTGATCTCATTTGTAACACACATAACATACAAGAGTGATACAACAATAACGAAAGCAAAACAATTCTCAAGTTTTTGATTTGTTCTCTTTGCCTAGAAAACAAATTACGTGATTGTCTTATCCCAATAAAGATTTTGTGTAACCCAGGCATTAAGGGTCGAAATACTTTATTCGGAAAGTGGATTATACACGATTCAATCACATATCCCAGCCTTTCGCATCAAGATCAAGACCCTATATTTCCCCTACAAACGAATAAAGTATTTGGTGATACTCATGGCTGGTGGAAGTACTGTGAAGGAGATGACAACTAAGTTTGAAAAGCTGGACAAGTTTGAAGGACAAGATTTCCGGCGTTGGCAAAAGAAGATGCACTTCCTTTTGACAACGCTAAAGGTGGTGTATGTTCTATCTACCCCAATGTCAGAATTGCTGGAAAATGATAGCTTGGAAGCAATCAGACGTTGATCAAAGTGGGAGAACGATGACTACAACTGCAGAGGACACATATTAAACGGTATGTCTGATTCTCTCTTTGACATCTATCAAAATGAGGAATCTGCTAAAGAGTTATGGGATTCTCTTGAATCCAAGTACATGGCAGAGGATGCTTCTAGTAAGAAGTTCCTTGTGAGTAATTTTAATAATTACAAGATGGTCGATTCAAGACCTGTCATGGAACAATTCAATGAACTCCTTAGAATCCTTGGACAATATACACAACATGGGTTGAAGATAGATGAGTCAATATCGGTTTCAAGTGTGATTGATAAGTTGCCTCCCTCCTGGAAGGATTTCAAACACACTTTGAAACATGGTAAAGACGATCTGTCTTTGGTTCAACTTGGTAGTCACTTGCGCATAGAGGAATCTCTTAGGGCGCAAGAGGATGACAAAGGCAAAGGAAAGGAAGTTGCTGGACCCTCGGTCAATATGATTGATGAGAGTGGAAACAATAAAAACAAAGAAAAGAAACGTAGTTTCAATGACAATGGTTCTGGTTCCAACAAGAAGCCTAAATTGGCATGTTGGAAGTGTGGCAAAACTGGTCACTTTAAGAAGGATTGTCGTGTTGGAAACAACAAGAAAGGCGCAAGCACAAGTGGTTCGGGAAAGGGGTCTAAGGACCATTCTCAAAACCAAGGTCAGATTTTAATACATAGTTGGAACAGATTTATTAAAAATTCTGTTTCACTAATTTCTGAGGCATTTTATGTGCATGATGATGCTATTGCATGGTGGATTGATTCCGGTGCCACAACTCATGTTTGTAAGGATCGTTGTTGGTTTAAGACATACGAACCAATGGAAGACGGATCTGTCCTTTACATGGGTGATGACCATTCCGCTCCTATTCAAGGAAGAGGAAGTGTGGTGTTGGAATTTAGTTCGGGAAAAACTATTTCTTTGTTTAATGTTTTATATGTACCTAAACTTCGTAAGAATTTAATTTCTGGTCCTGTCTTGAACAAGTGTGGTTATAAACAAGTTTATGAATCCGATAAGTATATCTTATCGAATTCGGGTGTATTTGTAGGATTTGGTTATTATAATAATGGAATGTTCATGATGAATTTAAATAAAACTCCTGTTAACTCTAGTTCTGTTTATATGACTTCCTCTGTTATTATCAATTCCTCATTATGGCATGCTCGGTTAGGACATGTGCACTATAAAAGAATGCTTGAAATGTCCAAAGATGGTTTGATTCCTGTTATTGATAATAATACAAAAAAGTGTAATATTTGCATGTTGACAAAAATCACTAGAAAACCTTTTAAAAGTATTACAAGGAATTCTGTAAAACTTGAATTGATTCATAGTGATTTATGTGATTTTCATGCAACTCCATCTTTAGGCAATAAAAAATATATTGTCACTTTTATAGATGATGCTTCTAGGTTTTGCTATATTTATTTGCTGCATGCAAAAGATGAAGCCCTAGATAAATTTAAGATTTATAAAACCGAAGTTGAACTTCAACTAAATGGCTTGATTAAAACCTTACGTATGGATAGAGGTGGTGAATATTATGATCCTAAATATTTCCAATCCGGTGGGATAATTCATGAGACTACGGCTCCTTATGTACCACAAAAAAATGGTGTGGCTGAAAGGAAGAATAGAACTCTTGAAGAAATGGTTAATGCCATGTTGTCTTACTCGGGCTTGAGTGACGGGTTTTGGGGTGAAGCCATGTTAACGGCTTGTCATCTATTGAATAGAGTTCCTAATAAAAGGAACAAAATTACCCCATATGAGCTTTGGTATAAGAAACGACCAAACTTGACATTTTTGCGAGTTTGGGGTTGTAGGGCCGTGGTTAGGCTCCCGGATCCTAAAAGGAAAAAGTTGGGAGAAAAAGGTATTGATTGCATCTTTGTTGGATATGCTGAGCATTCCAAGGCATATAGGTTCTATGTTATAGAACCTAATGAATTCATTTCTATTAACACAATTATAGAATCGAGAGATGCAATCTTTGATGAGAATCGTTTCTCTTCAATACCTAGACCCAAGGACATTATACCAATGTCGGCTGAATCTCAAATGGGTGATCATTCAGTTGAGACACCAAATGAGATACCCGAACCTCGTAAAAGCAAAAGAGTAAGGAAAGCTAAATCATATGGTTTTGATTTTCAACTATATTTAGTTATGGGATCAAGAGATCAAATTGAATCTCAATACTCTTACTGTTATAGTATAGAAGAGGATCCAAGAACCTATGATGAAGCAATAAAATCTCGAGACGCTGGTTTTTGGAAAGAAGCCATCGATGATGAGATTGGTTCTATTATGAAAAATAATACATGGGTCTTGTCTGATTTACCACCAGGCTGTAAACCTTTGGGGTGCAAATGGATCTTCAAAAAGAAGATGAAAGTCGATGGAACAATTGACAAGTTTAAAGCTCGATTGGTAATCCAAGGCTTTAGACAAAAGGAAGGGATCGATTACTTCGATACATATGCACCGGTTGCTCGTATCACTACTATTAGATTACTAAAAGCTTTGGCAGCTATTCAGAATCTATTGATCCATCAAATGGATGTCAAAACAGCATTTTTAAATGGTGATTTGGAAGAAGAAGTGTATATGAAACAACCTGAAGGATTTGTTATGCCAGGTAATGAGCATAAGGTATGTAAGTTAATTAAGTCATTGTATGGGCTGAAGCAAGCACCTAAACAGTGGCATCAAAAGTTTGATGAGGTTGTTTTTTCGAATGGTTTTGTATTAAATCATTCCGACAAATGTGTATATAGCAGATTTGATGAATCCGGTAAAGGTGTAATCATCTGCCTATATGTTGATGACATGTTGATTTTTGGCACAGACCAAAATGTAGTTGATGAAACTAAGAAGTTTTTGTCTTCAAAGTTTTCTATGAAGGACATGGGAGAAGCCGACGTAATTCTTGGTATAAAGATTAAACGGATGAACAAGGGAATTGCAATTTCACAATCTCATTATATTGAGAAAATTCTCAAGAGGTTTAATTGTGATGATTTTTCTAAAGTTAGTACTCCCATGGATCCTACTAAGAAACTTGTGTCAAACACTAGTAAACCTGTGTCACAGCTTGAATACTCAAAAGCCATAGGCAGTTTGATGTATGCTATGACCGGCACTCGACCTGATATTGCTTATGCAATTGGAAGATTGAGCAGGTTCACTAGTAATCCTAGTAGACAGCATTGGCATGCTATAACAAGGGTGTTCAAGTACTTGAAAGGTACTATGAACTATGGTTTGTGTTATAGTGGACATCCTTCTATATTAGAAGGTTACACCGATGCTAGTTGGATCAACCAAGAAGATTCATCTTCTACTAGTGGTTGGGTGTTCTTGCTTGGAGGAGGTGCCATTTCTTGGGCTTCCAAAAAGCAGACATGTATTACACATTCTACAATGGAATCTGAGTTTGTAGCATTAGGCCGCTGTGGAAAAGAAGTGATGTGGCTTCAGAACTTGATATATGAGATTCCATTATGGCCAAAACCGATATCACCAATGTCTATCCATTGTGATAGTGCTGCCACCTTGGCTAGGGCCTATAGTCAGATTTATAATGGCAAGTCTAGACACTTGGGTGTCAGACATAGTATGATTCGGGAGTTAATCATGAATGGTGTGATATCAGTTGAGTTTGTTCGGTCGCAACAAAATTTGGCTGACCACTTGACGAAGGGGTTAGCCAGAGACTTGGTAAATAAGTCTGCAATGGGAATGGGATTAAAGTCCATTTAATCCTCTAATTGTGAGATACCCAATTCCCTTCTAATACAACGTTAGAAGCTTGAATTCAATGTGGAAAGCTCGCAGTTGGAGATTGGAACACATGTTATTATCTTTCCAAGGTATGTGTTCAGACCTGCAAGTAAAGGTTAGGTTGAAGAATATCTTCTTAATAGTTCCTTTGAAAAATTGCAAATGCAGGTGCAAGATTAAAGGAACTACCTATGTGGACATGAAGTTTTGCCGCTTCAAGAAGCTAGGACTTGGCTTCCTATATGTTCACTATTGGATATGGACACATGGCTTGTAATAGTGTCAAGGTTAAACAAAGAGAATTGTACTGAACTTATGTGTATAGTATCTTCAGGTATTCATATGAGTTGACGGGTTCAATCGTTACGACACCCCGATTCTCGAGTATTTGAAATGTGTATTATACTAAGATGAAAATTCAATCGCAAGACATTTTCATTTATGCATTCGTTTGTTTCGTTATTTATAAAGTTTAGTAAATCAAAGGATTACACTAAAATGGAGGGGATTTGTTGGTGATTTTGTAATCATCAACTTATTTTATTGTAATGGTGATTTACTAAGAGATCAATGTGATTCGTATTAGACTCGGATACGAGTAAGGAAAAGTGTGGAGTACACACTCGTTTGAGCTAAAACGAAGTCAACCTCGATAAAGAAGTAAAAGTTAAAGGGTAGCACATTTTGTTGAAGTGCTCGGCCGAGCAGAGTCCTTGACTCGGCCGAGCAGAGCATATCGATCGCCAAGTTCGGGAGAGTCTTGCTCGGCCGAGGCATGTGCCTTGCTCGGCCGAGTAGTATGAACAACACTACCGTGCAGTTCATAAGATAATGACGGTCATGCGACTTTGCGTAATTTCACTAGACATATGTGCTCGGCCGAGCAGTTCCTGAACAGGTGCCTTTTTAAAGTGAAAAGACACATTGCTTGGCTAAAGTCATGTCTTTTGAATGTACCCTTTTACTGATACCTCTCCATCTGTTTAAATACAGATGTTTGATCTCATTTGTAACATACATAACATACAAGAGTGATACAACAATAACGACAGCAAAACAATTCTCAAGTTTTTGATTTGTTCTCTTTGCCTAGAAAACAAATTACGTGATTGTCTTATCCCAATAAAGATTTTGTGTAACCCAGGCATTAAGGGTCGAAATACTTTATTCGAAAAATGGATTATACACGATTCAATCACATATCCGGCTTCAGTATCAAGATCAAGACCCTATATTTCCCCTACACACCCAACTCACCCGTGTATGATCATCGATTAAATTGACAAACCATTTCTTCCCAAACAATGTAGAAGTTCTAGATGGTCCCCAAACATCACTATGAAACTATGAATGAGCGTCCATTGCTTGTGAACGTATTTAAGTTGATAAATCACGTAAATTTTATATTCGCATATGTAAGATTTGAGATTTGTGTTTTTGATTGCTTTCGAAAGGGATTGAGTTAGCCTTACTTCAATACAATATTTAATCATAAACCGAGTTGACAAGAGTAAAATTACATTAAGAAAGGATTTTTAAATAAAAAAATCCTGATAATTAATACAATACTGGTACATCCATCGTTTAATGAATATTTAAAGAGTAATTAACATGATTAATTACTCATGAAAATCTTATTATTATACTCCCACCACATTCTAATTTCACCAAAGAGATCCCACTGATAACACATTCTCATTTATCATAAGCTGGCCTTGCAATTGAGACCATCTTATAAAACGCTTCAAACACCTCCCGCTTCGGAATCACATCCTTAACAACATCATGTTTAAGCATTTTCTCGGACCATTTCACAAGTTCCGGCGTTTTGAACTCATCGAATAAATTTATAGGTAAAACAGTGTCGAGATACTTGAGCCATCCCAAGTAACAACCTATGGATATGTCAAGAAACCCTATTTCGTCTCCCCCGAAATAAGCCTTCCCTTTACTACATTTCACAAATGCTCCCTCTAATAGCCCCAAACCGTCCACTATTTTCTTCATATACGCCTCTTGTTCTTCCTTTCCCCGTGTCCTTCTCAACTCCTCAAAAAATGCCCACCAGTACTATATTACCAACGCATCATTGTGAGTAGTGAACGCAAATTTTCATGCAGATGGCATATAAAATATGTCATGTTGCATGAAAATTATAGGTAGATGGTCTACAAAAAGGTGAATAAAAGACGGAAAGAAGCAATTAAAAGGGTCGACAAGATAAAAGAAATTGTACCTGATCAATGTAGATTTGCCAGAATTTAGCAGTGGCGCAATCAAGAGGTTCAGATGGGAGTATCATAGGGCCGTTGGGCTTGATTTGATCGAGGTACTCGACTATTAACGCGGACTCACAAATGGGGTTATCGTTGTGGATAAGAACCGGGACTTTCTTATGAACAGGGTTGGATTCAAGCAATAGCTCACTTTTCGCGGGGAATTTCTCTTCTATGAGTTCATAGTCAATGGACTTCAATTTGAGGGCAATTATAACCCGGCTTACAAATGGACTTCCAATTGCTCCCACAAGCTTAAATTCACATGTGTCCATGATTTTGACTTGGGGATATATTAAGATAGCTTTACTATTTTTGTGTAGATTTTAGGTTGAGAAATTGAAGTATTTATAGGTAGAGAAGTAGTTTCTTAAATAACTACTCACTCCTTCCCAAAATGTTTATCACATTTGACTTTTTTATTGAACTTTGACCACAAATTATATGACAATTTAATTATGTTTATGAAATTCTAAAAATTCCTATTGATTCACAATTAATAATATTATCAACAACAACTTTTAGAATTTCATGAACATGATTAATCTCTAATAAATTTGTGATCAAAGTTCAATAAAAAAGTTAAATGAAACAAACATTTTTTTGAGACGGAGGGAGTACATTCTTCTTGTGTTTTAGTTTTTTTTCTCTTCTGCAAACAAACGGATATATATAGAATATTCTCAACCACTCAATACAATTTTTTACAAAAAAAATTAAAAATTTGCTTGAGGACGTAGTAAATGACTTATTTTGGGGATCATGAACCCTATACACAAGCCCTATGCATGAGACTTTTGTATGCCTCAAAATTTCCTTCACAAGCCCTAAGCATGAGACTTTTGTATGCCTCAAAATTTCCTTCGCTTTAATATTTCGTGGTTCATCACGAATTAAAAATTATATTAGCTTTATTGCACATACTCAATAACACAATTACTTTTAATGGTAAAACATATATACTGACACTAATTGTAACTAATGTTGGTTTTATTATTTTAATGTCAGTGTTAGTATTTTTGAGTGTCAGGTATGCACTGACACTCATTGTTATTAACGCTGACACTCCTTATTAATAACACGGCCTATATCAGTTTAATGTCACCAATATTATTTTTTACTGTTATGTATAAATGTGTTGGCACTATTTATAATCGAAACTGTCACCCGAAGTTTCAGTTGTTTATAAAAATATCACCGTACTTTTTAACAAAAAATACTAGTTATTTACAAAAAATATCAACCATCCGATTCATTCCCATTAAAAAAAAATATTTTTTCTGGCCTCTAGAAAAGACGCATTATTTATAAAATGCGCCCTTTTGGAATAGAGGGATTATTAAAATTAATCTCAGGTATATATATCAAAAATGAGAGATGTAATAAGTTTTTAACCATTGACTTTGCTGTATGGCAAATTCCACAAAAGTAGTTTCAAATTAATCCAGAGAGTTTTGGGACCACTAAATCACTTATAGTACTATCATTAATATAGTACTATCATTAATATAGAAAATGCGGAATAATAACTTTTAAAAAAATTAAGTCACGGCATCTCTCTCTCCCCAACTCAGCTTCATGTCATCAATCATTAATATTCACAACTTCAAATAATTTTATTTTCATTCATGACAAAAGTTATGAGTTTATCTCTCCTACTTTTTATTATACCACACCATATTTTCTCTTTTCTACTCATTTATATTACATTTATTACTACTATATACAATCATTAATTAATGTACTATATAAATGATTAATTATAAATTTTATTATAATTAATCATTTTATTAATATATTTATTTATATTATTTAAAGAATTTTATTATTTTTAAATGTTAATTGCAATTTTTTGTTGAAAAAATTAATTTCTGGATAAGACATGTGTCACTCTCTGACTTGTTCACTATCCTTTCCTTGATTTTCTTTTTCTCTCTCCTTGTCCAAACACAAAACCAAAATTACAATTTATCATTCATGATTTTTGTAAAAGTCATAAATGGGCCATGTTATTCGTCCAAATCAGTCATGACATTTTCAAAAATCATGGTTGTGCATACTCTACAAACCTTAATTTATTCGAAAATGAATACTCCCTCCGTCCCAGCGAAAGAGTCATTTATTTCCTTTTTGGGCGTCCCATTTAAAAAGCCACTTTCCCAAAAAGGAAACCTTAAATCACTATTCTCTCCACTCATTCTCTCTCCTACTTTACTTTTACACTCACAACATTATCTTTCTTACATCACCTCCCACTCATTCTCTCTCCTATTTAATTTTTCATACTCACAACATTTAAACTTTTTCTCTTTCCTACATCACATTTCTTATTTTGCGTGTCGGACAAATTTACCGACTCTTTCGCCGGGACGGAGGGAGTATTATTTAAGAACCTGCTCTGATACCAATTGAATTTGTCACGGCCAGAAACACACGTGATATCCAAGGTGATAACAGCACCATCGATAGCACTTGGGATAGCACACACACACTTCAAAAATAAAAATAATTTTGTAAAAGAGATTGCAGCGGAATAATAACACCAAAATTAATCCAGAGAATTTTGGGACCACTCAACCACTTATAGTAATATCATTAATATAGTACTATCATTAATATAGAAAATGCGGAATAATAACTTTTAAAAAAATTAAGTCACGGCATCTCTCTCTCCCCAACTCAGCTTCACGTCATCAGTCATTAATATTCACAACTTCAAATAATTTTATTTTCATTCATGACAAAAGTTATTAGTTTATCTCTCCTACTTTTTATTATACCATACCATATTTTCTCTTTCCTACTCATTTATATTACATTTATTACTACTATATACAATTATTAATTAATGTACTATATAAATGATTAATTATAAATTTTATTATAATTAATCATTTTATTAATATATTTATTTTTATTTATATTATTTGAAGAAGTTTATTATTTTTAAATGTTAATTGCAATTTTTTGTTGAAAAAATTAATTTCTGGATAAGACATGTGTCACTCTCTGACTTGTTCACTTTCCTTTCCTTGATTTTCTTTTTCTCTCTCCTTGTCCAAACGCAAAACCAAAATAACAATTTATCATTCATGATTTTTGTAAAAGTCATAAATGGGCCATGTTATCCGTCCAAATCAGTCATGACATTTTCAAAAATCATGGTTGTGCATACTCTACAAACCTTAATTTATTCGAAAATGAATATTATTTAAGAATCTGCTCTGATACCAATTGAATTTGTCACGACCAGAAACACACGTGATATCCAAGGTGATAACAGCACCAACAATAGCACTTGGGATAGCACACACACACACTTTTAAATTAAAAACAATTTTATAAAAGAGATTGCAGCGGAATAATAACACCAAAATTAATCCAGAGAGTTTTGGGACCACTCAACCACTTATAGTACTATCATTAATATAGTACTATCATTAATATAGAAAATGCGAAATAATAACTTTTAAAAAAATTAAGTTTTGGGACCACTCATAGTACTATCATTAATATAGTACTATCATTAATATAGAAAATGCGAAATAATAACTTTTAAAAAAATTAAGTTTTGGGACCATTCAACCACTTATAGTACTATCATTAATATAGTACTATCATTAATATAGAAAATGCGGAATAATAACTTTAAAAAAAATTAAGTCAGGCATCTCTCTCTCTCCAACTCAGTTTCACGTCATCAGTCATTAATATTCACAACTTCAAATAATTTTATTTTCATTCATGACAAAAGTTATGAGTTTATCTCTCCTACTTTTTATTATGCCACACCATATTTTCTCTTTCCTACTCATTTCTATTACATTTATTACTACTATATACAATTATTAATTATTGTACTATATAAAGAGTTGGTCTTATGAAAAACTAGTTTTTTCTTAAGATATGAAAAAACGTGTTTTCAAATTAAGCGGTGGCAATTTTGTAAATACTGGCAACCATGTTCAAAATAAACGGTGGCATTTTTGTAATTACTGGTTTCCCCGTTTATGCCAGTGTCTGTTTAGCATCGCCGGTGTGATAAAGTGCGGTCATGTATCACAAAATGCCAGTGAAAAAGTGCCAGTACCAATTTAACAAAGTGCCAGTGTAACTGGCACTTTGTTAAACTGGCACTGGCACTTTTATACGGGCACTTTTATATACATGAACTGGCACTCTTCACACTGGCACTCTGTTACACTAACACTGGCACTCTGTTACATTAATATTTTTGCTGGCTCTCAAAAACACAAGCACTGGCATTCAAAAAAACATGGACTGGCATTCAAAATCACGTAAACTGGCACTCAAATACACATAGACTGGCACTAAAAAACACTGGTAAACATTTTTGCTGACTGGCATTCAAACAAACATGGACTGGCATTCAAAATTACAAGAACTGGCATTCAAAAAATACATTGACACTCGCTACACACTTACTGGCACTCTATTATACACTAACTGGCATTCCAAAATACATGGATCGGCACTTGATTATACACTCAACGGCACTTGATTATACACTAACGGCACTCAATTTTACACCAACGGCACTTGATTATACATGAACTGGCACTCATAAAAACAAAACCTGGCATTCCTTTCGACTGAACGGACACATTTTATACTCAAATCAACAGAGGACCGGCACAGCGTGATCATAGACGAACAACAACAATCATCGTTTGAATCAGTTTCTTCACATTCAACATTTTGAACCTCAATTTCTGCTTAATTAGAATTTCTCCACCATCCATGCATCATAAATTGAAGCAATAAAAACCGTTCGAAATAGCTGAAGGTGAAGGAGGAGTTCAGGGAGGATTCCGGTGAAGGAGAGATTGGATCTCCGGTGGCCAGGGTTGGTGATCCGACGCCGGGCAAGGGGATTTGAAGGGCGTATTGAGCCAATTGATTGATCTGGCGTTAATAGCGTCGGCCGGGGTTAGACTGGTTGCCGCAAAGACGCCGGGGCCGGAGAAGAGGGTGAGGATTGGTTGAGGAAGGTCGCCAGCGGAGAGCTTGAGGAAGACGATCATGAGCTCTCTGGTTTGCGTCTCTCTGATTTGCGTCTAGAGAGAGAGAGAATGTAGTGAGAGAGCTTTGCGTCCGAGAGAGAAGAAGAAGGTTTAAAAACACGTTTTTTTGTAAGCTTACAAAAAAACGCGTTTTTTGTGAGTTTTTGGCCTATATAAATGATTAATTATAAATTTTATTATAATTAATCATTTTATTAATATATTTATTTTTATTTATATTATTTAAAGAAGTTTATTATTTTTAAATGTTAATTGCAATTTTTGTTGAAAAAATTAATTTTTAGATAAGACATGTGTCACTCTCTGACTTGTTCACTTTCCTTTCCTTGATTTTATTTTTCTCTCTTCTTGACCAAACGCAAAACTAAAATTACAATTTATCATTCATGATTTTTGTAAAAATCATAAATGGGCCATGTTATCCGTACAAATCAGTCATGATATTTTCAAAAATCACGGTTGTGAATACTCTACAAACCTTAAATTATCCGTTCAAATCAGCGTGACATTTTCAAAAGTCATAGTTGTGGTCCATACTCTACAAACCTTAAATGGAGGAAACTGCACGTGGACTAACCAATCAGGACTTCTAACACAACCTAAAATAATGGAGGAAACAGCAGAAGCCACTCAGGTCATCTTTGCATTAATGTTTAGTCTTTCTTTTCTTTACGTTTTAAAATATTAAAATAAATGTTGTCTTTTTTTTTTTAATCCATTTCAAACTTAGTGTAATTTAATTATTGTATAAGTAACGTACAAATAAATTAAAATATATTTTTTAAAACGTTAATAAATTAATACAACATTTATTCAGTCATAACAATGACAAGTTTTCTCTCTCTCTCTCTCTCACATAACTACTAGATATATGACCAAAAAAAAATCACAGCCAAAGAGTTATTGAAATCCGATCTCCATATATATATATATATATATATATATATATATATATATATATATATATATATATATATATATATATATATATATATATATATATATATATATATATATATATATATATATATATAGGGCCCTATTATAATGAGAACCATATTTATATGAACCATGAGAACCACTAACCCATTGGATTAAAAAAACACATCAATGTTCCAGGATTAAAAAAAAAATAGAGGGGGTGGCATTTTCGTAATTATTTCATTTAAAATCCCCCTCAAATTTCAAAATAAAATATCTCAATATCTATAAGTCAAAAAAAAAATCGAAAACACTGATTTTTTTGTCTTGACGAGACGATTCAAACTAGATCCCTGAAGATAGGATTTTGAAAAAATAATATTGAACAACGTCTAATTTTTAAAACACTGTGTTGCTAGTGAACACTAGCTGTGCTGTCTTAGTGAACACTAGCTGTGTTATATTAGTGAACACTAGATGTGTTGTATTAGTGAACACTAGCTGTATTGTCTTAGTGAACACTAGTTGTATTGTCTTAGTGAACACTAATTAATTAGTGAACACTAGCTGTAAGTGAACACTAGCTATGTTGTCTTAGTGAACACTAGCTATGTTGTCTTAGTGAACACTAGTTGTATTGTCTTAGTGAACACTAATTAATTAGTGAACACTAGCTGTAAGTGAACACTAGCTATGTTGTCTTAGTGAACACTAATTAATTAGTGAACACTAGCTGTAAGTGAACACTAGCTGTAAGTTAACTAGTTATGTTGTCTTAGTGAACACTAGCTATGTTGTCTTAGTGAACACTAGCTGTGTTGTCTTAGTGAACACTAGCTATGTTGTCTTAGTGAACACTAGTTGTATTGTCTTAGTGAACACTAATTAATTAGTGAACACTAGCTGTATTGTTCATTAATTAATTAGTGAACACTTGTTGTATTGTCTTAGTGAACACTTAAAGCTAGTGTTCACTAATTAATTAGTGAACACTAGCTGTATTGTCTTAGTGAACACTAATTAATCAGTGAACACTAGCTGTAAGTGAACACTAGCTATGTTGTCTTAGTGAACACTAATTAATTAGTGAACACTAGCTGTAAGTGAACACTAGCTGTAAGTTAGCTATTTATGTTGTCTTAGTAAACACTAGCTATGTTGTCTTAGTGAACACTAGCTGTGTTGTCTTAGTAAACACTAATTAATTAGTGAACTCTAGCACGCCTTAAGTCTAATTTCGCCATTGCTCGCAACAACAAGCTGCTTGCTATTTTCCATCAACTTTTTAATCGTTATACTTTACTTTTCATATTTCTAGCACATTCTACTTTAGTAACTTGATTGTTATGGGATGTAGGAATATTCATTTTGAATCCAAGTCTAAATCAGATAGGGTCACTTTTATGCACAATTTTTTTAGAGACTCGCAATCAATTAAATCCTTAGTCATATGATTTGTTTAATAATCTCTCCGTCCCATTTCACTTGATACCAATTATTTAATAATTTCTCCGTCCCATTTCACTTGATACCAATTTTCCTTTTGAGCTATCCTACTTGATATTTTTTTAAATGACAAATTTTTTATACTATTCATTTTACTTATATATTTTCCGTCCCATTTCACTTGATACCAATTGTTTAATAATCTCTCCGTCCCATTTCACTTGATACCAATTTTCCTTTTGAGCACTAATTAATTAGTGAACACTAGCTGTAAGTTAACTAGTTATGTTGTCTTAGTGAACACTAGCTATGTTGTCTTAGTGAACACTAGTTGTATTGTCTTAGTGAACACTAATTAATTAGTGAACTCTAGCTGTAAGTGAACACTAGCTATGTTCTCTTAGTGAACACTAATTAATTAGTGAACACTAGCTGTAAGTGAACACTAGCTGTAAGTTAACTTAACTAGTTATGTTGTCTTAGTGAACACTAGCTATGTTGTCTTAGTGAACACTAGCTGTGTTGTCTTAGTGAACACTAGCTATGTTGTCTTAGTGAACACTAGTTGTATTGTCTTAGTGAACACTAATTAATTAGTGAACACTAGCTGTAAGTGAACACTAGCTAGTGTTCACTTACAGCTAGTGTTCACTTACAGCTAGTGTTCACTAATTAATTAGTGTTCACTAAGACAATACAACTAGTGTTCACTAAGACAACATAGCTAGTGTTCACTAAGACAACACAGCTAGTGTTCACTAAGACAACATAGCTAGTGTTCACTAAGACAACATAACTAGTTAAGTTAACTTACAGCTAGTGTTCACTTACAGCTAGTGTTCACTTACAGCTAGTGTTCACTAAGACAATACAACAAGTGTTCACTAATTAATTAATGAACAATACAGCTAGTGTTCACTAATTAAGACAATACAGCTAGTGTTCACTAAGACAATACAACAAGTGTTCACTAATTAATTAGTGAACACTAGCTTTAAGTGTTCACTAAGACAATACAACAAGTGTTCACTATTTAATTAATGAACAATACAGCTAGTGTTCACTAATTAATTAGTGTTCACTAAGACAATACAACTAGTGTTCACTAAGACAACATAGCTAGTGTTCACTAAGACAACACAGCTAGTGTTCACTAAGACAACATAACTAGTGTTCACTAAGACAACATAACTAGTTAACTTAGTGCTCACTTCACGTTTAGTGTTCACTAATTAATTAGTGTTCACTAAGACAACATAGCTAGTGTTCACTTACAGCCTAGTGTTCACTAATTAATTAGTGTTCACTAAGACAATACAACTAGTGTTCACTAAGACAACATAGCTAGTGTTAACATAGCAATAGCTCACTAAGACAACATAGCTAGTGTTCACTTACACTAGTGTTCACTAATTAATTAGTGTTCACTAAGACAATACAACTAGTGTTCACTAAGACAATACAAATAGTGTTCACTAATACAACACATCTAGTGTTCACTAATATAACACAGGCTAGTGTTCACTAAGACAAAGACAAATTAGTGTTCACTAGCAACACAGTGTTTTAAAAATTAGACGTTGTTCAATATTATTTTTTCAAAATCCTATCTTCGGGGATCTAGTTTGAATCGTCTGTCAAGACAAAAAAATCAATTGTTTTCGATTTTTTCGACTTATAGATATTGAGATATTTTATTTTGAAATTTGAGGGGATTTTAAATGAAATAATTACGAAAATGCCACCCCCTCTATCTTTTTTTTTTTTTAACTGAGCATTGATGTGCTTTTTTAATCCAATGTTACTGCTAGTTCTCATGGTTCTCATATAAATATGGTTCTCATTATAATAGTACCCTATATATATATATATATATATATATATATATATATATATATATATATATATATATATATATATATATATATATATATATATATATATATATATATATATATATATATATATATACTCCCTCCGTTCCAATAAAAGCTTCACTAATTACTTAAAAGGGCGTCCCTGCTGTGGCCTTCACCTTTCTTTTTGGCAAAGAATCTTCACTATTCTCTCCACTCATTCTCTCTCCTAAAACACTATTACACTTCACAACACTTTTCAAATTCACTATTCTCCACTAATTCTCTCTCCTATTTTCAAAATTACACTCACAACATTTTTTTTCCCTCCCATTACCATAATTCCCATGGTTTGAGGAAAATGGTGAAGATTGATGAGACGGAGGGAGTATATATATATATATATATATATATATATATATATATACTCCTCCGTCATAGAAGCGTCACCCTTTTAGGGGTGGCGCGCAAATTAAGGAAAAGTGTGGGAAGAAAAATGTTGTGAGTGTAATTTAAAAATAGGAGAGAGAATTAGTGGAGAAATAGTAATTTTAAAAGTGTTGTGAGTGTAGAGGAGAGAGAATTAGTGGAGGGAATAGTAGATGATAATAAAATATTAATAAAAGTTTCCTTTTTAGGAAAGGGTGACGCTATAAACGACGCCATTTGCAGTAAAAGTGACGCTTCCACGACTTTAGGAAAGTATATATTTTGAAGTTATTATTCTACAGTTTCTACCGACATTCTGTACCTAACCTGACCGATACAAGGTATTTGTTGCTTCTCTCATTAATATTATCTAGTCAATTTCTTTCGATTTCCTTCATTTAAGGTTTGTAGCGTGTTAGAAGACCTAAATTGGTTAGTCCACGTGGAGTACCAGCTGGTAAGTGGTTGAGTGATCCGAAAACTATCTGGATTTGAAACTACTTTTGCGGAATTTGCCATACAGCAAAGCAAATGGTTAAAAACTTATTACGTCTCTCATTTTTTATATATTTTTATATACTAAATAGAACTTCCGCAAGGACATGTATCTTACAGATATTAAAATATATCGATTTAAAAATTCATACAAATATAAAAAAAAATATAAAAATGTTTGTATACATTGTAAATAACTTTTTTTTAAAACTATATTATTAGTACAAATATCATATTGAAGGTCACTACAATAAATATATATTTAAGGCATACTCCCTCCGTCCCGGTTCACTTAGCACCAAAGAGGTGGGCACGGTAACTAAGAAAAAGTAAGAGAGATAATTAATTAAAGAAAATGTTGTGAGTAGAAAAGGTAAAGTAGGAGAGAGAATGAGTGGAGAGAATAGTGATTTGATTGGTGTTGTGAGTGTAAAAACTTTCCATTTTGGGCAGTGTCAAGTGAGGTGGGACGGACCAAAATGGAAATTAGTGTCAAGTGAAGTGGGACGGAGGGAGTATTTAGTTTGTACGAAGCGCGTTTTATACGTAAATTCTCGTTCTATTCAATAATAATCACATTTGACATTCATTTTTCAATGCTATGAAATTGAACGCATATTTTTTTTTATGTAAAAATTATTTATTGTGTATTGAACATTATATGTGCGTAATTTGCCCACAGTATCACTTAGTTTCGCCAATGATTGGGAAAGCGTAATCAATCTAGTTATAAGTCTCCAAATCTTTCTCTTCAACTGCAATTCAGAACTCTTGACTATAGTGATTCTCCAAACAAACAAAATACATGAAATGAAATTTTCAAGTATCATCAATTTCGATTTTGGAGAAGTTGTTTTGTTCTTGAACCGTATTCAACTTCTACATCCCCGTTTGATTTTTACATATTTCTTTACTGTTATTGTTATATAATCATGTTTTTTTTATATCGCAGTTAATAAAATTTAACATTAGAAAAAATTATTTCACTATCAAATAAATAAATGCTCCCTTCGTCCCATTTTGAACTTCATTTTTCTTTAATAAAAGGTGTTCCATTTTAATTAAAAAAAAAATACAACTAAAAAATTTTAATACTTTTTTATTCAATGGTCTTATAAGTCATACTCACAACAACTATTCACTAATTACTTTGTACCCAACTTTTTATACTTTATAATAAAACCCTTCATCTCTTTGATATCATAGCCAATTTTTTAACGTTTAAAATAGGACAAAAGTTGAAAAAAAATTATTAATATTTCTATTATGAAATGCTATTTTTTTCCCTTCATTTCCTTATAAATGTAGAGATTAATAATATGACATAGAAAAATAAGATAAGACAATAAAGTGTAAACAAATAAGTATATAATAATATACAAATATTATCAATATTTAAAATTTATTCTAAAAAAAGATGAATACTATGCGGGTTCGGGTTAAATGGGACGGTTCGAGCTAATCCCAAATCCACCCCAATCCCACCCGATTTAAAAGAAAACATTTCCAAACTTTTTTCATTAGACGCGGATCATTGCGGGATTAGGAGGGATTCAAAAATTTTATCAAACCGTTTTTTACTTACAAAATTCTTTAAATAGGGCAATATCAAGTTAAAGCACATACTAACACTGTTTTCCTAGAAGTGGGTAAAAAAAAGTAATTTGATTTCGCTAATTCAAAAATTTTAGTTATTTGAGACGAAAAATATAATTTTCCATTCTAGTTAAAGCACATAATAATGCAATTTTTTGGCACAAAAGTTAGTATTATTTTTTGGTGATTTATTTTGAGTTGAAAGTAATATTCATTTTTGAAAAGAATAAAATAATTTTTTTATACTGACATTTTTAAAAGTTGACTTGCGATGGAAAATATAATTTTCCCTTCTAGTGTAATTTATTTTAGTTTTCATTAGTAAGACGTAATTTTTATTTTGCTATTATTTAAATTTAACATTAGGATAAATTATTTCACTATCAAATAAATAAATGCTCCATTCGTCCGATTTTAAACTTTCCTTTTTTTTTTAATAAAAGGTGTCCCATTTAAAATTTAAAAAAATTACAATGAAACAATTATAAAATTTCAATATTAAATGATCTTATAAGTTATACTCACAACAACTATTCACTAATTACTTTGTACCCAACTTTTTATACTTCATAATAAAACCATTCATCTCTTTAATATCCTAACCCATTTTTTAACGTTTAGAATAGGACAAAAGTTGAAGAAAAAATTATTAATTAATATTATATAAAAAAAGGCACAAATAAATGAAACCAAGATTAATAATCCATCAAATTTTGATAAAATAAAAATTAAAACATAAATAGTACTAATAATTATATTTGTAGCCAATAATAAGATTTTTAGTTTCACTATTATACTTCAACTACTCTTTAAATAAAAAAATGTTATAGCAAATGGCTTCCACCATTTTTTTATCATTAATCTAATGTTCTTTATTAATAACCCATCATTTTTTAAAATAGATACATAGGAATTGTTTCTAAAAAAAAAAAAAAAAAAAAAAACTGAGCGAGAAGAACTTAATATAAAATGTTATGTAAAAAAAGAAACTAAATGAAAAATTATAATCATATGTTTTTCATTATTTTCAAAGTACTTTTAAGGAAAAAAATTGTGCTTCAATTCTAAAATGAATATTTATTTAATCCCATAATTAATACTAATTTCTGTATCCAAAAAAAAAAAATTTGATTCCTTTGCCTCAAGGAGTTTACTTGTCCAAAAAATGAATATTTATTTTCTGAGACGAAGAAACTAACATTATAAAAATTAATTTTTACAAAATAATACTACTTCAGCAAAAGGAAAAAAAAAACTATTTTCGTCCCAATGAATATTTTATAAAATATTACTTAATTTGTTTATAAAATTAATGTCATATTTTGAAACAAAGGAACTAACATTACAATATTTCAAAAATGAATATTACTTTCGATTCAAAATGAATAACCCAAAGATAATACTACATTTTTTATCCAAAAAATTAACGGGCCTCTGCAATTAATGTTTGTAATATTCGTGCATTCGTCTCAAAATATGACATTATTTTTTTAGGCGAATAAATAACGTAGTATTATTTTTTAAAATGTTCATTTACCCAAAGGAAGCAATGTTAATTTTTCTTGGACATATAAAAAAATTCTATTTTGTAAGGAAAAAAAATTACTTCAATTCAAAAAGGAATATTATGTTCGTCCCATACTTAATACTACTTTCTATATCAAAAGAAAATTGCTTCCTTTGCCTTAAGGAATTAACTTGTCTCAGAAAATAATATTTATTTTTTGACACACGAAGGAACATACATTATAAAGATTATTTTTTACAAAATAATACAACTTCGGCTAAAAAAATAAAATATCATCTTCATCCCAATGAATATTTTATAAAATATTACTTATGTTGTTTAAAAAAGTAATGTCATATTTTGAAACGAAGACACTAATATTACAATATTTAAAAAATGAATATTACTTTCGATTCAAAATGATTAACACAAATATAATACTACATTTTAAAAAAAAAAATGAACATTATTTCCTTGATCCCAATGAATATTTAAAAAAATAATACTACTTCATTCGCCTCTGCAATCAATGTTTGTAATGTTAGTGTCTTCGTCTCAATATATTACATTAATTTTAAGACGAATAAAGTAGTATTATTTTTTTAAATGTTCATTGAGACGAAGGAAGCAATGTTCAATTTTTTTGGACATATAAAAAAATTCCACTTTTTAAGAAAAAAAATTCCAGCAATTCAAAAATAAATATTACTTTCTTCCCATAATTAATACTACTTTCTATATCAAAAAAAAATACTTCCTTTGCCTAAATGAATTTACTTGTCTCAAAAATTAATATTTATTTTCTGACACGAAGACATGAACATTATAAACATTAATTTTTACAAAATAATACTACTTCGGGTAAAAAAATAAATTAATATATTCGTCTCATGGAATATTTTATACAATATTACTTAATATGTTTAAAAAATTAATTTCAGATTTTGAAACGAAGGAACAAACATTACAAACAATAATTTATATTTAAAAAAGAGTATTTTTTTTGTGTCCAAATTAAATGAAATTAGTCTCTAATTAAAGAGAAAAAAAAATTATGAATTTTGGTGAAATTTTTTTTTAAAAAAAAAAAATTTTTTTATAAAATAATTGAGGTCGAAAAAAGGGGAGGAAAAAAAAATCTGGAAATGATCTGGCGAATGAGAGAGCGACACGTGTCGCTTAATTAAAAAAAAAAAGAAACCCGTCACGCGTACACGCGCCTTTGTCGGCGTGTGTGATACACGCGCCCAGTCCAAGCGTAACACGTGTTGCGTCCGGCGTGTTAATTGCATTTTCGCCACAGCGTGAAATTACGAAAATGCCCCTCATTTGGGCGGGATACCTTGACGATTCTGCTTTTATATATAGATAGATATACCTAAGATTAATTTTAATAATCCCTCTACCAATTCCAAAAGGGCGCATTTTATAAAAAATGCGTCTTTTCTAGAGGCCAGAAAAAATATATTTTTAAATGGGGATAAATTAGATGGACGATATTTTTGTAAATAAGTAATATTTTTTGTTAAAAAGTATGGTGATATTTTTATAAATAACTTAAACTTCGGGGTGACAGTTTCGGTTACAAGGTATGTCAACACATATATACATAACAGTAAAACATAATATTATTGACATTAAACTGATATAGGTCGTGTTAGTAATAAGGAGTGCCAGCGCTAATAACAAGGAGTGTCAGTGGATACCTGACACTCAAAAATACTAACACTAATATTAAAATAATAAAACTAACATTAGTTACAGGTTGTGCCGGTGTATTTATTTTACCATTAAAAGTGATTGTGTTATGATGTGCCATGATTTATACTATGTAATTTCTATGTTTTCCGTTCATTTTATATTCAATTTTCATGTATTTAGATAGGGTTGACGTAATATTGAGAGTATTTTGTATTGTGAGGTTTATGAGAGAAACAATGTAATTCGAGCGAATTTGAGAGAGTTTACCTTGTAATCAATTTTGTTCTCAAGAAGCTTCAATCATCATCTTCAACATCAATGGAAGCCGACAAAGTCAAGGATAAAAGCGGGGCTTAAGAGAGGAGAAAATATGAGATTTTAGCTCAAGGGACGAGTCGTCCAAGCACAAACCAATTATTCCCCGTAGGAGGGACGACAGAACCAGAGGCAGAAAATTCAGGGACGAGTCATCCCATAAAGCATGACTCGTGCCCTCACCGCTGAAGCATCATGGGCGAACGCCGAGGGATTTTGGGCAACCGCCCAAGGGGCGAATTGCGGGCGGACCAAGGGGCGAATTGCGGACAGTTCCTGGCGATTTGGGCCTGATTGCCCTGGCGTGTTCGCAAGCCTGTTAGGAAACCTTTTCTTTATAATTTATTTTCCTTTTTAGACTAGGTTTTTAGAGGGAGTATAAATACTTTATTTTATTTCAGTTTTAGGGTTATCAATTTTTCTAATAACAACTCTTAGAAGCTTTTGGATTTTCATGGAAGCTTAATTCCATTGCTTTAGATTTGAATCTTGAACCGTTTATTGAATTCAATTGAGGTATTTATTTTTTTATTCCTTAATCCCTATTCATAGTTTTACTTGTTTTAATTGCTAGATCTTTTTTTAGGGTTTTGAGATTTGATCATCCTCTTTTTCCTTGTAATTGATTTATTGCTAGTTTAATTCTAAGTCTGTGCCAGATTAGAATTTTTCACAAGTAGCATCTTTGAGATTTATGCATGTGCCATGGTAAATTGAGAAGTGGGTAAAACTAGATTTTGTTCTATTTGCAAAAGAATAGTGAAATTCTTGATCTTAATCTCTTAAAGCTTTATTAATTAATTATCTAAACCTAGACTGTGTCAGTTAAGTTTGATTATTGATTAAAGATTTAAATGAATGTGTCACTGCTTATAACCATTAATAATAAAACTGACATAATTTTTGACTTGTGATAAACCACGAAATAAATAACATATCAAAACGATTGAAATTTTGAGGCATACAAAAGTCTCCTGCATAGGGCTTGTGTATAGGGTTCATGAATCACAAAACACGTCATTTACTTAGCCATCAAACAAATTTTTATTTTTTTTGTAAAAATTGTTATTGAGTGGTTGAGAATATTCTATATATATCCACGTTTGTTTGCAGAAGAGACAAAAAACTAAAAGTCAAGAATGTAATTATTTAAGAAACTACTTCTCTACCTATAAATACTTCAATTTCTCAACCTAAAATCTACACAAAAATAGTAAAGCTATCTTAATATATCCCCAAGTCAAAATCATGGACACATGTGAATTTAAGCTTGTGGGAGCAATTGGAAGTCCATTTGTAAGCCGGGTTATAATTGCCCTCAAATTGAAGTCCATTGACTATGAACTCATAGAAGAGAAATTCCCCGTGAAAAGTGAGCTATTGCTTGAATCCAACCCTGTTCATAAGAAAGTCCCGGTTCTTATCCACAACAATAACCCCATTTGTGAGTCTGCGTTAATAATCGAGTACCTCGATCAAATCAAGCCCAACGGCCCTATGATACTCCCATCTGACCCTCTTGATTGCGCCACTGCTAAATTCTGGCAAATCTACATTGATCAGGTACAATTTCTTTTATCTTGTCGACCCTTTTAATTGTTTCTTTCCGTCTTTTATTCACCTTTTTGTAGACCATATACCTATAATTTTCATGCAACATGACATATTTAATATGCCATCTGCATGAAAATTTGCGTTCACTACTCACAATGATGCGTTGGTAATATAGTACTGGTGGGCATTTTTCGAGGAGTTGAGAAGGACACGGGAAGAGGAAGAACAAGAGGCGTATATGAAGAAAATAGTGGATGGTTTGGGGCTATTAGAGGAAGCATTTGTGAAATGTAGTAAAGGGAAGGCTTATTTCGGGGGAGACGAAATAGGGTTTCTTGACATATCCATAGGTTGTTACTTGGGATGGCTCAAGTATCTCGACACTATTTTACCTATAAATTTATTTGATGAGATCAAAACGCCGAAATTTGTGAAATGGTCCGAGAAAATGCTTAAGCATGATGTTGTTAAAGATGTGATTCCGAAGCGGGAGGTGTTTGAAGCGTTTTATAAGATGGTCTCAATTGCAAGGCCAGCTTATGATAAATGAGAAAGTGTTATCAGTGGGATCTCTTTGGTGAAATTAGAATGTGGTGGGAGTATAATAATAAGATTTTCATGAGTAATTAATCATGTTAATTACTCTTTAAATATTCAATAAACGATGGATGTACCTAGTATTGTATTAATTATCAGGATATTTTTATTTAAAAATCCTTTCTTATTGTAATTTTACTCTTGTCAACTCGGTTTATCTCGGTTTATGATTAAATATTGCATTGAAGTAAGGCTAACTCGATCCGTTTCGAAAGCAATCAAAAACACAAATCTCAAATCTTACAGATGCGAATATAAAATTTACGTGATTTACCAACTTAAATACGTTCACAAGTAATGGATGCTCATTCATAGTGATGTTTGGGGACCATCTAGAACTTCTACATTGTTTGGGAAGAAAGGTTGGTCACTTCATTTAGTCCCTAGACCTGAGATTATCATGACATTACATATGATGAAAGTCATGTTTGATTTTAGTCAAACGATATCTTAACACGATATTTATAAAGGCTAATTTTGGCATGATCGGATTCATGATGGGAAGGATGATAAGTCAAGATAGAATTTGTCCCTCGAAAGAGAGATGTTTTGCTTGGGCCCCTCGATGAGTGATAATGATGGAAATTGTGTGGCCACACCCCAATGCGATTGGATTATCATTATACTCAAGATCGAGAAAGCATTGAACAAATACAAGTTGACGAGGACCATGACTTGTGTTCAATATAACATCGTGAGACAAAGGGAGAAATGGAAGTGTACCATTGGAAACGTGAACTCCTACGTTATATTATTTGGGTAGACATAATGGCTTGCTAGAGTCCGCTTATGTCTTATGAAGATCGATATGATCGAGCTCATTGCCAACATAATATAATCCTATTGGGTCACACACATCTAGAATGAATTGGTTAAACCAAAGGAAGAAATGATTGAGAGTTCCTGATGTGGCTTGTTCTGTAGCGCGACACAACTGGCCATCTGGTATGTTCTGCCGTGCGACACAACTAGCCACAGAGGCAGTTTACACTTGTTTCCTAATTTGATTAGGGCACAAACTATAATACTAAAGTAGTATAAATATGAGTCTGTAATCAGCCGAAATTGAGCCAAATTTTCAAGAGAGAAAATCACCAAAAAGGTTTCTCAATATTTCTTCCATAGGTTTAAGAATCTAGCAATTCTCAAGAACTGTTCTTGGTTCATTCTTACGTGTGGATACTACTAGAGGGTCTTCGCTTGTACGACGATCAAGGCCTAGAGTTCAAATTGTCCAAAGCAATCTGAAGGTTCAAAGATTTTGAAGATCGAAGATTGTGATTCAAAATCACACCGATAAATTGTTCGATAGCTCAAGACCGGAAAGCAATAAAGATTGGTAAATTCTATCTCATAGGAATTCAATTTAATCGTATAGAACGGATCTTAGGGCTTTGGGTTTTGTGTTAATTTGATGCTTAATTCCGCTGCGCATGGACCCATAAAACCCAACAGCCACGGCCTTGGCCAGATCGGCCTGATTATTCTCGATCTGCCGTTCAAGTTTCTGTTCGTGCTCGTCGGCTGCTTTGCTCCTTATTGCCTCGTAGGCAGTTATCGTGGCAAGCTACAACGAAGAAAATATAATTTATGAGTACAAAATTTACAAGTGTTACGAAACCGAGAAGGAAAAAGAAAAGTGACGAGAAGGTAACTCACTGAGTATAAGGCCTTTTATGTTGGCCAAATGCTCCCTGCTCGGCTTGGCCTCTACTAAGTGTTCGAGCAAGTCCTCGTCCATTGCACAATATACTACGGACCGACCTAGCCTGAGCTTAGGGCCCTTCCTGACCAGCACATCTAAACCCTTGATTGTTGGGTAGACGGCTAACTCCTTGGCTACCTGCTCGGCTTCAATATACGTTTTCACAGGCCGAGCAGTGACCTCCATGGAGGAAGATTCAGCAATTCTCTTATAGGGAGGTTCCTCCTGCACGGTGTCCACCCTTGGCCCTTTTTAAGCAAGGCTTCTCTCACCGGCTTCGGCCTCCACGGTCTAAGTTAGATCGGTTTGTCTCGCCGCCTCCTGCATCGGGAGTTAGGGTTTGGGAACTCCGTCCCTCTTCCTCGTCCGGGCTGAGGAGCATGACGTCCTCCTCCTCAACTTCATAAGGGTCTGAGGGTCAAGTATTTCCTTCGACATCTTCTTCTCCTTCTCAGTTGTAAGATCTAAAAGAACGAGAAAGAACAGTTAGTAAAATTATGAGAAAGAACAAAAGCAAAATAAAAAATATACAAGTACTAAAGACGGGGAAGAAAGATATTTATAGTCAACGACGCCATCCTCAGCAAGACACCTGTCTTTATATAACTTGCAGACATCACATTCATCATGAAATACCAGACCGGGATGTACCCTCTAGTCCAGAAATCTGTTCCCCCACACCACTGGAACCATAGGCACTAGGCCGTCCAAGGGTCCGTCATGACCCCGACCTGAACGTAATATCTCTGATCGGTCTCCAAAGTGGACCAACGCAGAGTGCCTACCTCAGCGAACTCCCTTAGCCTCTCAATCAATTTGGCACTCCACTCAGGCCTCCATACATGCTCGGGCACACGTGGGTACTCAGAGGGAAAGGGAAACTCCTAGCCTCGTTGGCTCTCCACCTTAATGACGTGGTTATTCCACCTAGCTACCTTACTCGACATGGGGTAGATAAGTTTTGGTTAGTTTGGGTCGCTCATTATCACCACAAGCCTCATATCCTCTTTGTAACTCACGGTATAAAAATGGTAAAACGCAGACTGACAAGGCTCAAAGCCTAAGCTACGACAAAGAACAATAAAGCAGGTGAGGAACCTCACGGCGTTGGAACCTAGCATAGCCGGGACGACTTGAATATCCTCAAGGAATTCGTTTATGAAGGGGTCCAAGGGAAGACGGAGGCCCAATTGAAACTGCTTATAATTGAAATGGACATGATTCAGACTGTAGTAAAAATCAACTACGACTTTCTCGGTCTTGAGGGGAACACCAGGGAAGTAACTAAGTCGGTACTCTCCTCTCGATACCCCATACCTAGAATGGAATTTCTCTATCATGTTCCCCTGATCTTATGGGTTTGGGCCTAGGGTTATAAGTCCTACCTCGGCCTGATCCACCCCGACCTCTACCTCAGACTCCAGATTGGGCTCACTCGGTGAACACGTCTACAATCCTCCCCGAAGTCGAGGGACCGATAGGACGAGCAGCACCACTTCCTTTTCCTGTCATGGCTGCACAAACAAAACAATTAAGGGTTATTACTTGGCCAAGGCAAATGGAAGATGAGGACTCTCCAAATGGTCAGACTTCAAATAGTAGAGGTTGATATGGTCAAGAATCTCAGTCCAACCTTGGAATAGCACAACGTTGGGAGACTCAACATCAAGTAGGTCTATCCTAAACTGACTATGATAACCGACGTCGGTTCTAGGAGATTGGTACCTCGTCAAAATTTCCCCTATCTCGTTCAAACTCAACATAATCCATGCACGACCCATCAATTCTTTGATAAATCCTAAGGTTTTGGGTGTGGTAACAATACAAGGCGTTGGAATTACATCTCCACATTCTTATCATTTCTAAATACAAGGAAGACACAAGATTGTTTAAGAAAAGCTTCAAGATACAACAATGGCAGTCTCTCTAAACCTACCAAGAACAGTAACACCAAAAACCCAGAAATACGAAAAAATAATGAGGAATGTGCAGAAATTATACCTGAATCAAAGATTGGCGTAGAGAAGCACAAACAAATAAAAAACGAAAGGATGAAATCAAGAACACGAATCTGCAGTTTTTCAAGCTTATAAGTTCCCTCTCAATTGCAAATAATGATAAAAGAATAGAAAATGAGTGGGTCTTGTCTTTTATACTCAGATCTAAGCAGGTATGGGTCGAAAACCGGGTTAAAGGCGTCGTCTCTTCCATGCAATTAATGTTATAGAGAGTACCAAGACGAATGTCAGACCTCGATATTTGTGCCCATCATTGTCGATTTAACTGATGGATAATGAAGCGTCTTATGACACGTAATAGTCCGTTCGTATTCATTTAACCCGAGTTAGAGCACCACTTCCTCCTCGGCATAGCCGAGCTAGGAATTTGGGGGCCACTAAATGGTATAAACTGAGGTACGAACGTAAATCGGGTTGAGTAAAGCACAATGTAAATGGCCCAAAATATAATTCATACAAGCCTCAAGTACGAAAAAGGCAGTGGGCTTTTCCTATATTTGCTCGTATTGATTACTCGTCATTTTCACTATGTCGACCTAGACATAGCAGAGCGAATAATGATTAAGGCACATCAATTATACATGCCGACCTGGCATCATCTCATATGCCGAGCAAGGCATTCAATAAGACTGACCAATGTCTCATCCAAGAACGAGGAGTTTCTTCCTCGGTCTTCAATAAATCAAGGAAATGGGCTTCCATATCATTACTCTCCACTTTCTCGGCGTCAACCCAAGTCGACCAAGCACCTTATACCGAGGAGCTCACCTCCAAAACGCACGTGCAAAATACATTATCTAATTTTACTCAAATAAGGACTGTGAACAGTTATAATCTCATTATAATTATAATCACCTCTCACACGAATTCCTATTTAACATGGATTTTACAATACTATACATATATATGCAAGACATAATTCACATTATTTTAGTAACACATCTTTTGACTCTAAATTTTTGTCAATTGATTTCTCTCTATAAACACAAATACTTACTCTCATGCCGGAGGGCATTCGCCGGTGTAGCCCCGGCTTAGTGTACGTGTTTGTTACTCTTTTTCAGGATATTCAATTATACAGGATACAAATTGTCGCTTGATTTAGAATGATACGAATGTTTTTGTCATATATATACTCCCTCCGTCCCCGTGATCTTTGTAAATTTTGAAATGGCACGGAAATTAAGGAATATTATTATAGTATTAGGAGAGAAAATGAGTGAAAGAAGTGTTGTGAGTGTGAAAAATTAAATAGGAGAGAGAATGAGTGGGATGAATAGTTAGGAGAGAGAATGTTGTGAGTGTAAAAGTAAAGTAGGAGAAAGAATGAGTGGGGTAGAAAGAGTATAAAAATAATAAAAACTTTCTATTTTGGGATTTCTTAAAATTAGCGGGACGCCCAAAATAGAAACTTTTCTTAAGATCGATGGGACGGAGGGAGTATACGTATATATATATATATATATATATATATATATATATATATATATATATATATATATATATATATATATATACTCCCTCCGTCCACTTACTTACTTCACACTTTCTATTTTAAGCGTCCAAATACATACTTCACACTTTGTTTTTTTTACCTAAAATGGAAAGTTTTTATTATTAAAATATTAATCCTACCCCACTCATTCTCTCTCCTATTTTACTTTTACACTCACAACATTTATATCATTATTTTTTTCCTTAATTCATGCGTGAACAGTAACTGTGAAATATGTAAGTGGACGGAGGGAATATATATATATATATGTCAAAATCTTGTAAAAAACTAGTTTTTTTCGTAACATAAGAAAAAAACTAGTTTTAAAGCACTAAGTCTAACTAATAAAAGTGATGAACGATTTTGAAAACTAGTTTTTTTATAACATTTTGAAAAAAACTAGTTTTTCACAAGAGTTACTATATACTCCCTCCGTCCCACAATAAGTGACACACTTTGCTATTTTGGGCGTCCCACTAATAAGTCACACTTCCTAAAATGACAAAGAATCTTTACTATTTCCTCCACTCATTCTCTCTCCTGCATTATTTTAATACTCACAACATCATTATAATTTACTATTCTCTCCACTCATTCTCTCTCTTACTCAACTATCTACACTCACAACACATCAACCTTTTCATTTTTTCCTTAATTCCCGTGCGAAACAGTAACTGTGTCACTTGTTGTGGGACGGAGGGAGTGTATATATATATATATATGTATATATATATATAGGGTCCTATTATAATGAGAACCAAATTTATATGAGAACCATAAGAACCACTAACAGCCATTGGATTAAAAAACACATCAATGCTCCAGATTAAAAAAAAATAGAGGGAGTGGCATTTTCGTAATTATTTCATTTAAAATCCTTCTCAAATTTCAAAATAAAATATCTCAATATCTATAAGTCGAAAAAAAAATTCGAAAACACTGATTTTTTTGTCTTGACGAGACGATTCAAACTAGATCCCTGAAGATAGGATTTTGAAAAAATAATATTGACTTATAGATTACTTAACTAGTGTACATTATTTAACTAGTGTACATTACTTAACTAGCTGTGTTGTCTTAGTGAACACTAGCTGTGTTGTCTTAGTGAACACTAGCTGTGTTGTCTTAGTGAACACTAGCTGTGTTGTCTTAGTGAACACTAGCTAGTTGTCTTAGTGAACACTAGCTGTGTTGCTAGTGTAACCTAGTGTACACTAGCTATGTGTATCAGCATTGGCTAATGTAAACTAGCTAGTTTAACTTAGTGTACTCTAGATATGTTGTCATAGTGAACACTAGCTGTGTTATCTTAGTGAACACTAGCTGTGTTGTATTAGTGAACACTAGCTGTGTTGCTTATGTACACTAGCTAGTTGTCTTAGTGAACACTAGCTGTGTTATCTTAGTGAACACTAGCTGTGTTATATTAGTGAACACTAGCTGTGTTGTATTAGTGAACACTAGCTGTGTTATCTTAGTGAACACTAGCTGTGTTGTATTGGTGAACACTAGCTGTGTTGCTTAGTGAACACTAGCTGTGTTATCTTAGTGAACACTAGCTGTGTTGTATTAGTGAAGACTAGCTGTGTTGTCTTAGTGAACACTAGCTGTGTTGTATTAGTGAACACTAGCTGTGTTGCTTATGTACACTAGCTAGTTGTCTTAGTGAACACTAGCTGTGTTATCTTAGTGAACACTAGCTGTGTTATATTAGTGAACACTAGCTGTGTTGTATTAGTGAACACTAGCTGTGTTATCTTAGTGAACACTAGCTGTGTTGTATTGGTGAACACTAGCTGTGTTGCTTAGTGAACACTAGCTGTGTTATCTTAGTGAACACTAGCTGTGTTGTATTAGTGAAGACTAGCTGTGTTGTCTTAGTGAACACTAGCTGTGTTGTATTAGTGAACACTAGCTGTGTTGCTTATGTACACTAGCTAGTTGTCTTAGTGAACACTAGCTGTGTTATCTTAGTGAACACTAGCTGTGTTGTCTTAGTGAACACTAGCTGTGTTGCTAGTGTAACCTAGTGTCCCAAACTGAGTGAATCGTTTTTTCAAAGTTGTCTTCGATAGATATCAAAAAGGAGTGTCAGTCCAAAAAAAAAAGTATCTTCCAGCCACAAATGAGTGTCAACCATTTTTTACTTCATAAAATAACTTTGCATTTGGCTAGTGTACACTAGCTACCTAGTGTATACTAGCCAAATGCCTTAGGCAGCAGGACAAAAGCATTGGGCCAAGCCTTTGTGTACACTAGCTGTTGTAACTTAGTGTACACTAGCTAGTTATCTAGTGTACAATAGCTATTTTTTTCGTGTATACTAGCTGTGTTGCTAGTGTATACTAGCTGTGTTGCTAGTGTACATTACTTAACTAGCTAGTGTACACTAGTTAATTAGCTAGTGTTTTAAAAATTAGACGTTGTTCAATATTATTTTTTCAAAATCCTATCTTCAGGGATCTAGTTTGAATCGTCTCGTCAAGGCAAAAAAATCAGTGTTTTCGAATTTTTTTTTCGATTTATAGATATTGAGATATTTTATTTTGAAATTTGAGGGGGATTTAGTTCACAATAATTACGAAAATACCACCCCCTCTATCTTTTTTTTTTTTAATCTGGAGCATTGATGTGTTTTTAATCCAATGGCTGGGTTTAGTTTTTAGTTTCCTCATATAAATTTGCCTCATTTGAATAAATTTTCCTATATATATATATATATATATATATATATATATATATATATATATATATATATATATATATATATATATAATTTTAAATACTTATCTAAAGCAACTTGCTTTATATAATAATATAAAACAAGCTAAAATATCAAACAATCTCTTACACTAAAACTCTCTTTTATTCTTTGTAACTTTAGAGATTTCAAACATAAAAATCGTACATTTGAATAATCCGTGCGCCTGAATTTATAGGCAATGAGTTCCTTGTTTGTAGGAGGTGATTTGCTTGATAAGATATTCCATAATTAGACTTCTACATTCCTTAGTCAACCAAATCAATCTTTTTTTAAGATGGACTCTTTTCTTGTGTGAGAGATAACTACAAAATAACCAAATATATACTAAAAAATATACAAGATTTGGTTAGTAGGTTAGATAATAAAATACACCTAAACTATAATATATATATACAATATTTACCTATTTTAACTAATATTAAGAAAGTAACAAACTTAACTTAAGTCAACCTTTGACTTGTTAATGTGTATGTGACATCACACACTTTTAATCCCCCCCTGATTTGTTGCTTTCTGCTCAAAACGAATTATAAACCAAGAGCATATATCGTAAACTAATTATCAAATATTAAAACTCCCTAAACATGCAAATGTCCAGAAATACTAGACTTGGCTGCCAAGAACCTGTTTCCTTAAATATCTGGTCATCCTCACATCATCAAACATTTTATCTTGTACCCTTTCAACAATGAATCCCTTCATTCTGAAAAACTCAAACCTCTCCTTTGCATCGCTTGATATGATTGTTTCAGAAGGAGGAGTACTTACAGTTCTTTTGGAGGCTTTGGCACGTGTGGAACACCTAGACATAGGCGTGGAGCTTGCAGTAGCTTGTGCCTTTTTTGTGCCCTTTTTCCTTGATGTAGGTGCTGGTGTCATCACATCTTCACCAGCATCAGCCTTTTCAGTTTCCAGTTTCTCCCATCCAAGCTTGAATGTTTCATCCTCAGCCTCATCATCATCAGAGCCCAGTAGTGAAGCTTGATCAGCTATAGATGCAGTTGCCTCTGCATTTGAATGTCTTGTCTTCCCTTTGCTTCTTTTCAGATATAGTAAGGCTTGAAGGGGAATATCTTCATATTCATTTCTTCATGGTGGGCACATACAGAGGGAAGGGTTCTAGCCGCACTCCGGGGTACTACCTCAAAAACATCGGCATTGGGCCCTTCTGAGTTGCTTGAATCAGCGGGAGCGACATACCGTCTACGTCTAGGGCCAATGTCACCGGTAGTTTTGGAGGAGTAACCTTTGTGGATGGGCTTCCCGAGCTAGTAACTTAGGGCTTCCTCCTTTTACGCTTCAATTCATTATTGGGCTCATAATCCTAGTCCTCTCCTTCCAAAAATTCAGGCTCGGACATGTTTGGCCTTACCCTAGGGGTATAATCCTCCATGTGTGGAGAGAAACCCTTCTGTCTTATAGACCAATTTGGCCCATTTTTCATGCTTGCATGAGTCCCAATCGACCTTAAATCACCTGGATTGTCTGCGTCAATGACATTATCGGGAGCCCCAGGAAGTGAAATTGACACAGGCGTTGCCTCTGTGTAGACGAACAGCTCTACACTGCTGTCGTGTATGTCTGTTGGGGCCGTCGGGGACTGTGGTGGTGAAGCGGTGGTGCTTGAAGGAGAAGACTTAGCTAGTGACGCCATGGAACCTGGTTGAGAGAGAATAGATAGATAATCTGTGAAAGCACAAAGAGATTAGAGAGAGAAAGGAGGCGGTGATTATTGTGAATTGACGAGTGCTATTTAAGATGTGATAACATGAGGCTGATAGGTAGTAAAGTCCTAGTAGGAGAAGGACACCTAGGGATAGAGTTTAAGAGGGAGAGAACTTAATACCTTGACATCCGAATTTGGTACTTACCTCAACCTCTTGGAATTTCTTAGATGATAAGGATCAAAAATTGTAGCATTTCTTGTAAAATTCAAATCCTTTTCTCATTTGTGAAAGATATACCTACCATAAAAAGACCACAAAGATCCACAAATATACTCCCCCTAAACACATTCTCACTATAAATAAGAAATTCATAATTTTATTGAGCACAAAATCTTTTAACCAAACGAATGAGGGAAGAAAAAAGATTTGTACAATATTTTCACCAAGTACCAGGTTGACCTAATTTATGTCTAAGAAAATGATGCAAAATGTACAAGCAAGTGAAGAATAAATCTCAGTATGTGTGTGGCATGAGATGAGATCACATCAGGGGACACATCTCTTATAGGAAAGTCAATTAATTGAATTCTTATCTTGTTTGGCCTATAGGATGCACACACCCATTATTTTATTTGTGGGACAGATTTTGGTGGGTAGCTTTTGATTTTTTTTTGTCTTCATGGATAGCCATCTTTTGAATGATCTTGTCAATTTTGATCCAAACTTTCTCATGATGTCATATTGATCACATTGAAATGGCTTCATACCAAGAGTGAAGCAGCTGTTTCCCGTTAGATATAGGCATCCACCAATAGACATCCAATAGGATAAATTTTTGAGTCAATAATTGACACTTTTTAAGAAAGATTTACAATTTGGAGAGGAGATAAGTCAGAGGTGAAATTCAAGTGACCATACTGAGAAGTATCGTGCAATGCATTTTTTTTGTTAGAAATAAAAATATACGTGTGTAGGTTCTGGTGTGACCACACGGGGGATCACACCATCAGATGACACACAAGCTCAGATACTTTCTTAGGGTAGAAAATATCTGAAAATCAAGGGGTCTGGTGAAAATATCAGCCAATAGTTTTTCAGTACTTATAGATTCCATGCTAATGATTTTCTGCTCAACAAGATCACGAATAAAATGATGTCTAATGTCTATGTGTTTAGTACGAGAGTGCTGAACAGGATTTTTTGATATTTCTATGGCACTTAGATTATCACAAAATATAGTTAAAACATCACTTTTAAGCCCATAATCCTTAATTATCTGATTCATCCAAAGAAGTTGAGAACAACAACTGCCAACAGCAACATATTCCAACTCAGTAGTTGAGAGAGATACACAGTTTTGTTTTCGACTATACCAAGATACAAAGTTGTTCCTAAGGTAAAAAATCCACCAATTGTGTTTTTTCTATCATCTCACTACAAGAAAAATGGTTTTTCCCGGCACTTTTAATCCGACACTTAATTTTGTGCCACCAATTTCCGGCACTTTTTTAATAAGTGCCACAAATTTTCAGCACTTTTCAGAAACTGCCACAAATATCCGGCACTTTTTTAGAAGCGCCGCTAATTTTCGACACTTTTACAAAAGTGCCGCTAATTTTTCGGCACTTTTTAAAAGTGCCGCTAATTTTCCGACACTTCTTTAAAAGTGCCGCTAATTTTTCGGCACTTTCTTAAGTTGACTGTTCCCCCAACATATCTAATTATTCTCTTGACAACCTTAAGGTGGGAGATTTTTGGGCTAGCTTGATATCTTGCACACAGGCACACACTAAACATGATGTCAGGACGACTTGATGAAAGATACAACAAGCTTCCAATCATACTTCTATACAAGGTAGGATCAATATCCACACCATCCTCGTCTTTACACAACTTTTGGGATGATCCTATAGGAGTCTTAAAATGATAGGATTTGTCAAGAGAGAATTATTTGACCAAATTTATAGCATACTTACTTTGTGAAATGAACATTTTCTCCTTATTTTGTTTTATTTGGAGTCCTAGGAAATAGTTCAATTCACCCACCATACTTATCTTAAAGGTGGTGGTCATACTCGTGACAAAATAGTCCAATATGTTTTTGGATGAAGATCAAAACACAATGTCGTTTAAATAGATTTGAGCCACCAAAATCCCCTCTTTATTTTTCAAAATGAATAGATTCTTGTCTAATTCACCTCTCTTAAATCCCATTTATATGAGGTGCTCAGTGAGCCTCCCTATAACATACGCTTCTTCATTAAAGATACCATTCAAGAAAGCACTCTTTACATTCATCTGATATAGAGTGATGTCCAAATAACATGCGATGACAAGGAGAAGCCTAATAGATTCTATTCGAGCAACTGGGGCAAATGTTTCTTCAAAATCAATCCCCTCAACTTGGGTGTAACCTTGATCTACAAGTCTAGCTTTATTTCTAGTTATTTGCCCATTTTTATCTGTTTTATTTTTGAAAATCCACTTGGTCCCTATAACATTTCCCCCATTAGGTCTAGGGACCAAGACCCACACATCATTTTTCTTAAATTGGTTTAATTTTTCTTGCATTGCCACAATCCAGTTATTATCTTTCATTATCTCTATGACATTCTTAGTCTCAAGATGAGACACAAAATAACAAAAACTTACTTTGCTTACCTGAAATCTTACACAACTCAATCCAGCCAAATCTCTGTAGTTAATTCTTGGTTTCTCCCTTGTGCTTACCTTTTCAATGATATTGCCAACCACCTATGAGACTGGGTAGTTCTTCTGGATTCTACTTGCTATGTCTCTGGTTCTGTCCAGGTTGTCTTCTTCACAGACTGAGCTATCAGATGAACTTTTCGATCTGATGCAGATTCATTTGATCATGATGTAGGTTGTGATGTGATCAGACTAGGATCTGCATCATCTTTCTGTATCTCAATTTGCTGTTTATGTTCAGCTGTGTTAAGTGTCTTCCATCATTTCCACGCAACCTGAGACATCATCTTCAAGAGTTTTTAGATTTAAGTCAGCAGTATCATCAAAAGTGATATTAATAGACTCCATAGAAGTTTTCGTTCTAAGATTGTAAACCCTATATACACGGCTGTTTGTGGAGTATCCTAGAAATACAACTTTGTCACTCTTAGAGTCAAATTTAGACAAGTAGTCTCTATCATTTATAACATAACATATGCATCCAAATACTTGAAAATACTTGAGAGTAGGTTTTTTGCCAATTAGTATTTCATAAGGAGTCATGTTTGACCCAACTCTCAAGTAGAATCTATTTCCTATTTGACAAGCCGTGTTAAGAGCCTCAGCCCAGAATCGTTTATAGATGTTCTTAGAAATAAGCATTACACGTGCCATCTCTTGCAAAGTACGATTTTTTCTTTCAGCCACCCCATTCTGTTGGGGAGTTTTAGGGGCCAAAAAATAATGGGTTATTCCTTTGGAGTCACAAAATTCAGAGAACAAAATGTTCTCATATTCAGTTCCATGATCAGACCGAATTTTAATCACTTTCTCACCATGCAAGTTCTTGACCTTTTTATACCACACCTTAAACACCTCAAGGGCTTCTGATTTTTCTTTCAAATATAGAACCCATGTGTACCTAGAGAATCATCTACACACAAAAAATATATATTTCTTTTTACTCAAGCTTTCAATCTCAATGGGTCTCATAAGGTCAGTATGGATTAGTTCCAAGATTTCAGAAGTGGAAGTTTGATCAACCTTTTTGTGGGAAGCTTTAGTTTGCTTTCCCTTTTGATATGGGTCACACATACTTACTTGTTTGAAATCAAGTTTAGGTAAGTGTTTAACAACATTAAATCTTACCAACTCTTCCATTTTCCTAAAACTTGTATGACCTAATTTTTGATGTCAAACCTCAAGATCATTTACTTTGGAGCTAAGACACGATAAGTTGTCACCAAATTTGTAACAATTATCTTGTGACCTTAGTGAACAAGCAATTGTCAGTGTTATCAAACACTTTGCATTCATGCTTGTCAAATCTAATATGTAAATTGTCATCACATAGTTGACTTATACTAATAAGATTAGTATTCAAGCCTTCCACGTGAAAAACATTTTTTAATTTAGGCATGTGATTAACACATAGAGTACCTTTACCAACAATCTTACCTTGGACTACCTCGTTTCTTATGTTGCCAATCCCATGTGCCTTTTGACGAGTAGGAATATCTTGGGGGTTTTGCCTAGATATACCAGAGATGCCAATGTGAGGAGGATGTTGGCCACGAGAAAGATTTTCTCTATTCCCCTGACTACTACGCCTATCAACCTGACTCTGCCCTCCAAAGGGAATTTCCAGTCCTCGTAGTCCTCATGAATTCAACCAGAGAATGTTCAGGATCTAATTGTAGCAAGGCATTTTGCGTTTCATAAATGCGTTGCAAAGTTTACATCTGTTGATGCAGTAGAGTTCTGCGATCAACCTGGGGGGGGAGGGAAGCCCCAGTTTCTCCCTGGGCAGCATTCCTCATTGTCTGGCTACCGGTAGGCCTTCCTCGGCGCCGACAACGAAGAAGGTTCGTCTGCACTATCTCGGTTATTAGTTGTCCCCTAGAACGCAAATTCATTCCTATGGGGGGCAGTCCATCAATCAGTGGTGGTGGAGAAGGCAGTTCCCCATTGACAAGAAGAAAAGCAGTCCTTGTATTGCCCTCTTCCACAAGAACGTTATCATGTTCAGGAGTAACACTAGCAGTATGTCCGTCTTCCATTAGGATTTAGGAGAATCAAATGAGATTTTTTTTCAAGCTATTCAATGGGTATTTCGAATCGTTTCCCGGCAATGGAACCAAACTGATGATGCCAAAAACGTTTGCATCAGCCCAAATAAAGCGGTAGGTTGTATTCTAGATGATTGAATAGCCTGAAAAAGAGGAACAAACACGTAAACTAAGCTGTGTCTCCACCGACGAATGCCCTCTGGCGTGAGAGTAAGTATTTGTGTTTATAGAGAGAAATCAATTGACAATAGTTTAGACTTAAAAAAGACGTGTTACCAAAATAATGTGAATTATGGCTTGTATATATAGGCATAGTATTGTAGAATTCATGTTGAATAGGAATTCGTGTGAGAGGTGATTATAATTATAATGAGATTATAATTGTTCACATTCTTTATTTGAGTAGTATTAGATAATGTATTATACACGTGCGCCTTGGAGGTGAACTCCTCGGTATAAGGTGATTGGTCGACTTGGGTTGACACCGAGAGTAAGGATAGGGAAGCCCATTTTCTTGCTTTATTGATGACCGAGGAGGGAACTACTCGTTCCTGGATGATACAATGGTCGGTATTATTGAATGTATTGCTCGGCATATAAGATGATGCATGGTCGGCATGTATAATTGTTGTGCCTTATTCATTATTCGCTCTGTTATCTATAGGTCGAAATAGTGGGAATACGAGTAAGCAAAACAAGCAAAGTTAGGGAAAACCCACTCCATTTGTCGTAATTGATACTTGTATGTATTATATTTTTGGCCATTTCCTTTGGGCTTTGATCGGCCCGATACATGTTCGTAACTCGTTTTATACTGTTCAATATATATATATATATATATACTAGAGCAAGCCCGTGTCCAAGGATACGTGTGTTGTTCTTTTTTTTTTTTAAATAATTTTTTTTAATTTAAAAAAAAAAATTTAAGGGCAAAATGGGAAAGGACAACTTAGTGAGGGCAAAATGGAAAATTTGGCATATGACACTATTCATTCAACTGTTCACATGGTGAGGTGGCATGTTGCCATTTATAATATATATATATATATATATATATATATATATATATATGTACATAAAAGGTCAGGTCTTCATTTTTACCAAAAACATTTTTAAACGCCGATATTATAATAAATTAATGCATTCGTTAAAAAAAAACAAACAAAAATCAGGAAAAAAAAAGTTAAAATACAGATCCAAACAAATGAAACAAAAGAATAGAGTTGTAAGTATCCCAATCCGGACTGCTCTCCATCCGAGCATACGGAAAAAATCAAGGGCGAACTTTCGGAGGTCATAACTCCTTCATACAGACTTCGATTGAGACGTGTCATATATGGTTGGAAAGCTCTCGACGAGAACTAGCTTGAAATTACAAAAAAAAAAAACAAAAAAAGTCAGCCTGCAAAGGTGTCCGTGCAGACCAATTTGCAGGATGAAAATTATCATTAAAAAATCTCCTTAAAGTCCACAATATTCCCTCAAATCCGGGAAAATAAAAAATTTGGGATTGCAAAGGTGTCCACGCGGACCACTTTGCAATTTTTCTAGGCCTATAAATAGAGGGCTCCTCCTCTTATATTTTTCACACCTCCCTTCTCTTCTCCCTCCCCCAGCAAGCTGGGACCATTCTGAGGCGTCCCGAGCCCCTCCGTCCCTTCCCGAGGCCTCCCGAGGCTCTCCGAAGCCCTCCCAAAGCCCTGCCGAGCCGTCCCGAGATGCTCCCGAGCCATCTCAAGGCCCTCCCAAAGCATCCCGAAGCCCAGCTGGTCCATCCTGAGCCATTCCGAGGCATCCTGAAGCATCCCGAAGCCCTATCAGTCAATCCCGAGGCATGCCGAACCTCTGCCCGAATACACCTAGCAATCCCGAGGATCGTCGAACCTCTGCCCGAATACACCTAGCAATCCCGTGGCACGCCGAACCTCTGCCCGAATACACTTAGCAATCCCGAGGCACGCCGAACCTCTACCCGAAAACACCTAGCAATCCCGAGGTACGCCGAAGCTCTGTCCGCAGACACCGGTCCATCCCGATTCATACCGAAGTTCTGTCCGCAGACACCGGTCCACCCCGAGGCAATCCCGGTCCATCCCGGAGCACTATTCACACTCAATCAAACATATTCCCAAGCGAAATATAGACACGAACCAACATTGATAAGGCCTCATTCCAAAACTATTTCAATTAATTTCAATATTTAAATACATAGCATACAATGTAGACATCATTTTCAAAATGCATTTTGAAAAGAACATACACACATACTAGACGTGTCCATTTTATAAACCGAATCGGTCAATCGGGAGGTTGAAAACCGGTCAAAACCGGGTCAAACCGGTCAACGGTGGTTAACTGGAACCGGCTAACCGAAACCGGTAATTGGCCGGTTCGGTTAAGGTTGAGAATTTTGAAAAACCGGTCAACCGTCGGTTAACCGCCGATTTTTGACTTGCTCGGCCGATCATATGAGGTGCTCGGCCGAGCAGAACCTTTCAGTGTGTTAATTTTCAATAACGGTCATGCTCGACCGAGTCATATGAGTTGCTCGGCCGAGCATAACGCCAGAACATGTTCCAACGGCTACTTTTTCAAAAACTAGCCGTTATTTCTAAAAACTAGCCGTTAATTTTTAACTTGGGCAGTCAAAAATTAAAAAAAGAATGTTTTTTTTGCCTAATTTACTAACTATAAATATCACCTCTCTCCTTCCATTTTATTTCCACATTATTTCTCTTTACTTTTTCTCTTCTACTCTCAAATATTCACACATACTCTCACCCTCATCCAATTTTCAGTTAAATATTGTCCCATTTTCAGTTAGTTTTCTAACGAAATTAGTGCTTTTCTCCATTTTCATCCATTTTTAAGCTCCATTTTGTTTCCAAACTTCATTTTCTCTTATACAAATGGCTGCAAATCAAAGAAGAAGCAATTTAGGCAAGTCCGTTGTTGGTTCTTCCTCCCCCAACGATGATTTTTAAGCGATGATTTTGCTTATAAAGATATCCTAACGCAATTTTTTATGTCAATTGGCTATCATGAACCTCTATTTACTCATCATTGGAATGCATGCATTAATTTATGTGAATTGTTAAAGATTTTTAATACCGCTACTTTAGCTTTTTCGGGAGTTTATTATCCAACTTCCGTTTTGGTGCTAGTGTATTGCAATTGTTACTATTTTTGACTATTTAAAAGATTGCCCTATTTTAAACCAATGTATTTTTAACATGAGACAAAAGTGGCTTAAATATTTTGACACTATTCCGTCTCTTTTCTTGGTTGCAAAGTTATTAAATCCCCGAGTTAAATTAGATGATTTAGAGTCCATTATAACTTATTATTATATGAAATTATATCCCGATGGTGACGGTAGTTATGAACTTCCGTCAATTATTGTTAATGACACAAAAAATGATTTGATTAATCTTTTTAATGAGTATAATGTCTTATATGGAAACACTTCTCAAAGCCAACAACATGAAGATGATTCCTCTACTCCCCAACCAAGTTTTACTAGTGGGGATCCATATAGTTTTTTTACAAATTTGTATAGTAAAAAATATGGTCCTTCTCGAGGTTCATCTTCATCATCATCAAACCTTCCCGTGGAGTTAGAAACGTATTTCAGTACAAACTTTGAATTAAATCAAGATCCAAATTCAAATGAATTTGATGTTTTACAATGGTGGTCAAGAAGGAAAGACATTTATCCTATACTTTCCATAGTTGCTAAAGAAGTATTAGTCTCTCCCGCTTCAACGGTGGCGGTTGAATCGACATTTAGCGTTGGTGGAAATGTTTTGGATGAAAGACGTTCTCAACTAACAAGTGAAAACTTGAAACATCAACTTTTACTTGGCGATTGGGTTAGAGCGGAAAAAAGGCAACAAGACATGCCTTATGATGAGGATCTATTGGATCCAAGATATCAATACGATGTCGAGGACTCCACGAAAAGTAGTGATGAATGAATGATGTTTTAGATTAATTTTTATTTTAATTACATTAGTTTAGACTTTAGATTAGATTTATTTTTAATTAATTGTAATAGTTAGATTGAGGTAAAGGCTCCTAAATGTCCCCCCTTATTTATAAAAGGGTAAGATTGGTTGTCCCCCTCTTTATAATTTTATTTTGATTAATAAAATTTAAGGGTAATTTTAAAAATCCTTTTTTCTTTTATATACTTTTGTTTCTTTTAAAAAAAGTTAAGTTTTCTTTCTTTCAAAATTCATAACTTTTTTATAAACCTTTTTTCAAAAAATGTATGCAGTAAACTTAAGTCTAAAATAGTCTTATTTATCCAAAAAAAAAAATTGAAAAAAATTAAAAGTTAACTTTTTTCAAAAAACCGTTAACTTTTACTCCCTCCGTCCCGCCCGAAAGGGCACAAATTTCCTTTTTGGGCGTCCCATTTAAAAGGGCACAACCCCAAAAAGGAAAGTTTTTATTATTTTTATACTCTTCTTACCCCACTCATTCTCTCTCCTACTTTACTTTTACACTCACAACATTCTCTCTCCTAACTATTCCTCCCACTCATTCTCTCTCCTATTTAATTTTTCATACTCACAACATTTAACCTTTTTCTCTTTCTTACATCACTTTCCTTATTCATTTCTTAATTTCCGTGCTAGGAAGCAAAATTGCCCTTTCGGGCGGGACGGAGGGAGTATTTCTTAAAAAAATTCATAACTTTTTTTATAAACCTTTTTGCAAAAAATGTATTTAGTAAACTTAAGTTCAAAATAGTCTTATCTATCTAAAAAAAAATTGAAAAAAAATAAAATTAATATGCTACATACAAAGTTAACGAAAACTGTTAAAAAATTAACTAAAAAAATGATATGCTCGGCCGAGTACTACTATATGACTCGACCGAGCAACCCTCAACCCCTAAACCCTAAAAGGGTTGCTCGGCCGAGCAACACCAAATACTCGGCCGAGCAACCCTCAAAACCCTAAACCCTAAAAGGGTTGCTCGGCCGAGCATCACTAAGGACTCGACCGAGCAGATCCAAATCATCAAATCGGAGGTTAACCGGATAACCGTTAAAACCGTGAACCGCCTAAATCGTAACCGGTTTAGCTGGTTAGGCGGTTCGGTTCCGGTTGGGGTTTTCAAGGTTTGTAACCGCCGGTTGAAAACCGGCTAACCGGCGGTTTTTGGAACCGGCCACGTCTAACACATACACAACTTTTAAAGAAAAAGGGGTATCGAAAGACTCGTGTATACGAGGCGACTCGAGTGAGCTCTACTATTCTCTTCCCAAGGCGTAACCTGACCTCCGAACTCAAAAATCTCATCACACAACAAACTAAAACAAAAAACCGCATTTTCTCAATGTTTTGGGCGTAATCAAAACGGCGTGGCGACTCTCTGAGAAAAACGCAGCACGACCTCGATAACGCGAGATGCACGGTTCACGCGCCGGATCCAGGTAATTTCACCTGCTTCGTATACGGGACGGGCCTGAACCAAAGATGTTCGCCCGGACCGGTCTTTCGCCCGCGGATCAGAAGATCCATTTGGTCTGTGGCCCGTTTAACCCGTGGATCAATGAGGTCCGTGCGGACCTGTTTGTAAAAATTAATAAAAAATAAATAAAGGGTAGTCCGACCCTCTTTTTTTGTATATACTTTCATTTGTTTATTTTTTTTTGTCTTTTTTTATATACCTCTTTGTAAAAAATATCAGTAATAAAAAAAGTCTAAAATATTATTTCCTAGTTAATAAAAAATTAATAATAAAAAAAGGGTAGTCCGTCCCTCTTTTATTTTATATACTTTTTGAAATTGTCACGGCCAGAATCACAAGTGATATCCAAGGTGATAACAACACCAACGATAGCACTTGGGATAGCACAGACACACACTTCGAAAATAAAACAATTTTGTAAAAGAGTTTGCAGCGGAATAAAAAACACCAAAATTGTTTTTCTCAAGTTATATAAATATAACTTGAGAGTGCCTCTTAGGCAAGACTTTATAATCACTATAAATGAATTTACAAAACCGAAAATGTTCCCTATAGTTATAACAATTTGTGCTCTATGGAACAAGAGATAAAGAACGGAATTCTATCATAGCCTTCACACAACTTGATACCAATGTAATCAAGTGCGAAATTACAAGGGAGAAAGGATTAAAAAGAACCAAACAAAGAACTCTATCTCTAAGCTTTCGAAGGTGTGAATGTGATGATGTAAATTGGCATATCTTCAAATGAAACCTTCTTAGCTTATTTATAGTCTTCAAATACTTGAAGGCTACTCAATTAACAGCCTTGAGGCTAGTCTTGCACGTTGAGGGAGTGTAGGGAGAGTGGTTGAAGTTGTTCCACAATTTTAGCTCCCACTTCCTCAATTGTAGCAACCGAGTTGATTAATCTCCAAGTCATGCTTCCACGCCTTGTACTCCCATGCTTTATCAACCTTGTACGTCTTCTATAACTCAGCAACAACTCTTGACCAAGTCTTCACACGTTTTGTTTGTTGTTGCCCAAGTTACGAATTTATACATAAAATGTATAAATTCTTTTCTTCCAATTTCCACACGTGTCTAGCTCCTTCTTTGATGCTATTGAACTCTGAAATATAAACATAAACTATAGACTATACAGATTATATTAGCACATTAATCCATTAAATAATAAACAAGAAATATACAACTATATAATTTTCAGTACAGGAAATCATCTACGATATCACCTGGATTTTTGGGAAATCATCTACGATATTACCTGCAGTTTACACTAACAATCTCCCCCTTAGTTGGATATTTCTTTCCAAACTCAATGTGCTGCTGTCCTGCAGAGTTAGTCTATATATACATGTACAGAGCATAGAACACAATATAATATCTCCACAAAAATTAACTTCCCCTTAATCAAGGAGCTAATCACAAACAATGATTAATCATTTAAAACTAATTTATTTCAAACTTTAACAAGTTTTCGAAATAAACTAAGTTACCATTAAAGACCATAAACCATTGTAGCAAAATATCATCCAAAACTAGCAAAAACAACCTAGCAGTTTAAGTTATAAACAAATCAACTAAAGTGTTTAGCAAACCAATATAAACAGAAAAAAGAAAATTGTTTAGAGAACCACAAACATCACCAAAATAAAGGAAATTGTTTTTAGGACCACCACAAAAACAGTCACCCACATGATAGCGGCAACATCAACCTTCAGGTTTGTCAACCTTCAGGTTTCAGCTTTCTTCTTCTTCAAACTCCTCTTCTTCTTCATCATCCTACTGATCTCCTTCCCTATCACTTCCACCATCACTTGGGCCAGCACTAGTGGTAGCACCTGTAGTAGCACCAGCTCCAATAGTTGCAGCAGCAGCAGATCCTCCCCCTGTTTGGGAAGAAATTTTATCAATAAAAGCATCTGTAACCTGCTTAAGCTTAGCCCATCCCTCAGCAAGTTCTTCCATTACACTTGAATGTTTATGCAAGAAGTTAATCACTGTTGCCTTTGGGATTGATGGACCAGAGTTGCCTAGAAGTTTCATCATGTTGGTCAGAATACTTGCAGCATCAGTTCCTGCAAAAGTATTAGGGGCAACACCTGGGGAAGCACTTGGGATATCACGTGAGATAGCACTGGGAAGAACAGGGGTTGTTTCATCATATTTGTTCCAAGGGAGATCTTTTGTATACCTTTTGCCCTTTTTCAGTTGTTGATCAATGGTGTATAATACTCAGGTTCAGTGGTGAAAACATCAGAGGCTTTAATGACTAAGGATTGAAATACCAAAACTTTGAAGATTAGAGAAGGATAGGGGAAAAAACTAATGTTCACTTCTTTCTTTCTACCCCATGAAGCTAAGTGTTTGAACACTAACCTTCCAAAGTTAATCCTTAAATTCTTACCCAATCTATATAACACATTCGCATGCTCCAATGTCACAATAGGTTCATTAGTTGTAGGGAGCTAATTGAAGATGCATAATTTGTGAAGCACATAATATAGAGAGGTAAGTCTAGAAGCATGAAGTTTCTCTTTCAAAGGCCAGGACTGCAATTTGTTGTGAGTGAGCAATTTTACCATTTCATCTCTATTGACCCTAATGCTCTCATCATCTACATTTGGGAGGCCTAAAACTTTGTTAATTAGGGCTGGAGTAAAAGAATAGACTTTTCCCCTAACAAACACTTTACCAAACTTTTCAGACCCTTCATCATCCAAATGAGCATGCAAGTTAGCAAAGAAATTGCGTATAACACTCTCAACAAACACAGAAGCATGATTATTAGCATTAAGAAAATTCATGTCCTTCAAAAACTGAACCATTCCTTCCTTTTTCAACTGACCCTCATCAATGTGCTTTTCTTTTAACAATCTCTTACTCAAATTATTTAACCAAAATTCCATATTTTCTTTCTTATAATATTCCAGAGTAAGAAAAGGTTTTGGAAAAGCCTTATCCTCTTCAATTCGAATAACCTCATCACCATAATTATCACTAGAAGAGCGATTAGGAACAGAGGAGGGGGCAAGTGTTACCTCAGATGATATCTTCTTCTTGCTAGCACCTTTGGTAGCACTCACGGTAGCTTTGCCCTTGGCCTTCTTTTTCTGAAAATCAGAGAGGGTCTCCTCCTCATTACCATCTACCCAAGCATCAAATGAGTCCACAGAAGGCTCCTTCTCCTTGTTTGCATCAAAGTTCTCGTCACTCACATGGGGTGAGGACACATCAAGAGAGCTTTCTGAGACTTCAACCGGATCAGAGGTGGTATTTGAAGTCGCCTTGGACCTGATTGACCTAATGCGGTTGGAAGACCTCCTTTTTGCAACTTGAGGAGTCAGCTTGGAAGTTGGGGCTTTCCTCTTTCTCTTTGACTCGGCTGAAATGAGAGTTACCTTAGGGATTCCATGTTCAAACGAGGCAACAGGGGAAGAGGCTGGAACAATCGCCATTATTGGTGGAGAAGAGCTTGGAGTGATCATTGGTGAAGTTTCCATGGCCACACGAGAAGCCACGGATGGAGCAAGGCTTGGTGAAATGTCCATTTGGTTCGTGTGAGATGGTTCGGTATTGGTTTTGGATGGAGAAGCCATGGAGATTTGTGTGAGATTTTGAAACATATTTTGACCTAGGATTTTGGGAGAGAAGAAGGCGTTGGAACGAGGGTTTAAGAGAGAAGAGAGGGTAACAGATAGAGAGAGAAACGGAGGAGGTTGAGTGAAAATAGGAGAGTGAGAGATTAAATAGGAAACATAATTTTAATTTGATTTGACATCTAAAGACCTATCTAAACTGCCCCTATTACTTCTCTAACTAATCCCTATCCACACAATTCAAAATAAACCCTAACCACACCTTTTTAAAACCTCAACTCTTCTTAAAAAAAAAACAACACGGTTGCAAACTAATAAATTGATTTTTTTTTTAAGTAAAAAACGTAAAAAAGTAAAAATAAGTAAACTCAAAATTTTGCAACTAATCCCAAAACATTATAAGCACAAATCAAAAAAAAAAAAAAATGGGTTAGTTACTGTTGTGGCCAGATTTTCCACATGTTGACATCATTGAATATTCCTGCATGGTGACATCCTCAGTTGTTCCTGCATGTCAAGATGATATTCCACTGTAAGTATTGCATAATATTTATTGTGTTTATCTAATATTATTTATATCATATTTTACGGTAAATCAAAGGAGTTAAATCGGAGATATTTACCAAAGACATGGGGACTTTTCCCTCAACGCTAAAAAGACTAAGTCAAAGGACGTTGAGAGGATAAGAAAGATGTCAGCCTAGAGATTATAGGGATTTTTGTTAGTTTGTTACGTTGAGTTGTGGAAGACTTGGTCTTAGCGAAGTCCTTGATTTGGTTAAACAACCCGGTCAATGGCAATCTCAGAGCTTCATCAAACCGTAGTGATCTCCATCTTTGGCGATATTTTCTCCTTGTTTCTAGGGATATTTTTACCTTTCTTTTTACTATTTAAGGGGTATAAAAGAGAGTAACCTACACTTCCACACACACGTTCACTAGCTTCTGTAAACTCTCTCTTATGCTATCCGATTTGTAATCACTCAACTATCAATAATACATTTTTGGGTTTTAGGTAGGTTACCTAAAACCTCCCGAGGATTTATGCCGGCGAGATCATTTGACTCAAGGGCTTTCCTCGTTATATTGTTGTGTCCTTGATTGTGTTTCTTCATTTTAGCATCCGTTTGTTCCATTTAATCAAATTCCAAAGTCCCCTCCTTATTATTAAATCCATACACTTTCATAAGTCAAGATTCGACATTATTGTTTTTCTACCAAAACAATTTGGCGCCCTTAGAGGAGCCATTTGGTCTATTGATTATTTGGATCATTTCGATTCATCATGTCAACTAACAGAAGGTTTCCGCCAGGCAAGACAATCGCGTTACTCAGTCGTGCGGGGGCAAGGCAACCTCGTTGCCGCCACCTCCTCAATCGAAGCCTCGGATGATGCGGCCTTCGCCATCTTCCCAAAAGGCGGGATCTTCTAATGTGGATGCCGACATCCAAAGTGCCTTGACCATGTTGAATCGGAAATTTGGATAACCGGGATAGTAACTCAAAGTTTTTGGCCAATGATATGATCAAGATGCGGCAAGATCGGAAGCTCATTGCATCGGCTCAGCAACATCTCGCCCGATGCGCGCGAGGAATATCGGCTTTGAAACCAGTGGAGGATATCCGTTGAATGAATTCATTCCAATGGGCAGCCCATCTCGGACTCATCGAGACGACACCTTCAATGATGTCGACACCTTCAGGATGTCGACACCTTCCAAAGATGTCGACATTCTCCCAGGATGTCGACACCTTCCTTGATGTCGACACCATAATCGATGACACTTTGCCGACACCACCCCCAACAGGATTCACCTCTTTCATGCCATTCACTGACAACACCGTTGTTACCTCAGTAAGTAGACAACACTTGGTTTGCTTAATAATATTTTTAATAATAATGCTTTGAATCGTATTCTGCGGTGACCCTTTTGCGGGTAATCCGTTAGCCGGCGGATGTAGGACCTTAGAGAGTTGATAATGAATGTACCGGGCATAACCCCTCTAATCCACCGGTATCTCGAAATTGCTACAATCAGTCCCGATTTGTCCCAACAATTTCAAATGTCGACATCCTGAAGCGTTTCAGCGTTCCATCCATGAAGTTGTATGATGGCAACACGGATCCAGAGGAGCATGTTGCCCACTATCACGAGAAGATGGACATAGTGCATATCCCGCTTCAATACGGGAGGCTTTGCTTATGCGGGGATTTGGATCCACCTTGTGCTGGACCGGCTCTCAAATGGCTGATTAGGCAACCCCTAGGTTCAATTGGTTCATACGCCCGGCTCATCAACATGTTCTATAACCAATTCTCATGCGATCGACAATTTGAAAAGTTGACAAGTGATCTCTACAATGTGACCCGGCATCCTAATGAGACTACGAAGGATTATGTCCATCGGTTCAATAAGGAGGTGTTAGAAATTCCCAATCTTGACATGTCGACGGCCACGAAGCATTCAAAATGGGGTTGAAGAAAGATTCACGGTATTATCAAGATTTGGTAATGACTCCTTGTAAGCGGCTAGAAGAAGTCGGGAAGCGGGGCATTAAGGTTCATAAGGCCCCGGAGGAAGATGAGGCTGCGAAGATCGAAGTCGTCATCCAAGATGTCGACATATGACCATCCCGACAGAAAAGGCGAGATCGTCCCATTGCGGGAACCACCGTTCCAATCCTTATCAGAAGCGATAACGACAAAATTAATTCAATTGAGGGTGAGGATGAAGATAGCGATAATGTTCCTAATATTTCGACTATTGCTTTTACGGTTGATATTTCGGGTGTACTTTGTGCAATGGGTAACCTTGGAGAAAAAGCAAGATGGCGAAGAAGGCGATAAATCCACGGGATGGCGTGACAAGTCAAAATGGTGCGCTTACCATGAACACTTCGGGCATATCATAGAAGGCTGCATAGCACTAAGAAAGGAGATCAGCTACTTGCTCTCGAAGGGACATCTTAAGGAGTTTTGGGGTCGAGAAAGGAGAAGGCGAGAAAATGCGAGAGGTTCCACATGAAGTCGGCGACCGGTTTCTCCTCCGGCATCGACAAAGGTGATCAACTTCATCGGTGGAGGGTTAGAGATTTGTGGCACTTTCTATTCACGCGCAGCGACACGCCAAGGAGTCGAAAGGGGAGAAGCCGGAAAGACCATCCGGGATGTCCACATCCTACCAATCACCTTTGATGAGAGTAATCGAGACAACTTGCTGGAACCTCCCCATGATGGCCTAGAGCCATCGATCGAGAGGACACCGCCTTCATAACACCCAGGTATCTATTGTTATATTGCTATGCCTTTTGGACTAAAAATGTAGGTGCAACATATCAAAGGCTCGTGAACAAGATGTTCGAGGACCGGATTGGGGACACGGTGGAGGTATACATTGATGACATGGTGGTAAAATCCAAGAAAGTTTGAAGACCACATAAACCACCTATCTCAGGCCTTCGACATCTTGGATTGTTTCAATATGAAACTCAATCCAGCAAAATGCAATTTCAGAATGAAGGCAGGAAAGTTATTAGGTTACATGGTGACTAAGAGAGGAATTGAAGCCACCCCGAAGCAAGTTCGCGCCATTATCAACTTGTCATCACCTCAATCCGTCAAGGACATCCAAAGATTGACAGGAAGGTTCTTTGTACTCACCCTGTTCATCTCCAAATCATCCGATCGATGCAAGCCCTTCTATGACATCTTAAGAAAGAACAAGAAGTTCTAGTGGGAGGACCACCATGAACAAGCTTTTCAAGACCTCAAAACTTACTTGTCGACACCTCTGTTATTGGCCAAACCTCGGGAAGGCGAACACCTCTACATCTACCTAGCAGTATCAGAAGGAGCTATAAGCGCAGTCTTGGTAACAGAGCGAGATGGTCTTCAACAACCCATCTATTATATAAGTAAGACACTCTTAGATGCGGAGACCAGGTATTCTCATTTACAAAAGTTAATTCTAGCTTTAATAACCGCATCCATTAAATTAAGACACTATTTTGAAAACATACTATAATTGTGCGTACTAACTATCCTATTAAGAATGTCATGAGAAAACCAGAGATGTCAGGTAGGATGGCTAAGTGGTCCGTGCAGTTAAGCACTTACGACATCAAATATGAGCCAAGAACAGCAATAAAATCTCAGGCTCTAGCTGATTTTGTGGCTGACTTTAGTCCAACCATGCAACAAGAAGTAGAGTTTCAGCAATTACAGGATGATGACATCTCAAGAATATGGACACTCTATACAGATGGCGCTTTGAACATGAGAGGAACAGGTCTTTGAGTCGTACTAAAATTGCCACAAGGGGACATAATACCACAATCCATCAGCTGCAGTTTTAAAGCTACCAATAATGAGGCAGAGTACGAGGCATTAATTGCAGGCTTACAAGTGGCCCGGGACCTGGATATCAAGCACATCAGGGTGTTTTTGGATTCTTTGCTGATTGTCAACCATTACAACGGGTCCTACATAGCAAAAAATGTGAAGATGACGACATATTTGGAAATAGTGAAAATCATGGCGGCCAAATTCAAAACATTTACTTTGGAGCAGGTGCCGCGAGAAGAAAACTCACAAGCAGATGCTCTGGCAAACTTAGGCTCAGCCTTCAAAAGCATTTCACAGCGAAGTATTCCAATTGTGCATGTTGACATCCCAAAGAATTGAACGTCTTGAGTTGTTTGCCTTAGATGTCGACATTCTTTCCAGTCCCAAAGAACAACCTCATGGATGCCCCTATAATCAAGTATCTCCAAGATGATACAATCTCACAGAAGAGACAAACACTCGAGCATCCAGGGTAAGGTCATCTAAGTATTTACTTATTGATAACTTTTGTTTAGGAAATCTGCAGGCAGTCACTACTTGAGATGTCTAGAAGCAGAGCAGCACAACGGGTTTTGATGGAGCCTGCATGAAGGGCAATGTGGAAATCATATCGGGGCGAAGCCCATATACCAAGGCTCTAAATATGGGCTACTTTTGGCCCACAATGCGAAAAGACGCGGCAGATTATGCAAAGAAATGTGACTCCTGTCACGGCACGGCTACATCCTACATCAACCCAGTGAATTGCTGCATCCTATCCTGTCGCCATGGCCATTCATGGTTTGGGGAATGGATATCGTAGGGAAATTGCCAAGAGCTTAGGGAGGAAAAGTTTTTCTACTAGCCATGATAGATTACTTCTCCAAATGGGTAGAAGCTGAAGCATATGTACAGGTTCGCGACAAGGAAGTTATTTCTTTCATCAAAAGGAACATATTCGGCAAGTTTGGAATACCTTCGACAATGGCTCCCGGTTATCGTCGGAAAACGCAGGACTTCTTGACAAGGTGGGAGTTAAGATGGTGACATCTTCACTGTTCACCCTCGAAGCAAACGGACAAAGCGAGAATCAAGCAACAAGATTATCTGAGCAACTTAAAGAGAAGGCTAGACCAAAAGAAGGGAAGATGGGCTGAAGAGCTACCAATGGTCTTATGGGCTGACAGGACGACATCCAAAAATGCTACCGGTCGGACACCCTACTCTCTAGTGTTTGGGTCGAGTCGGACATTCCAGCAGAAGTTCCGTTACCTACGCAAGATATGGTTTGTTGACATCCGAACATAATAAGGACATCTTGACACATGATTTAGATACTATAGATGAACTAAGAGATATGGCCAAAATCCGGATGGCAGCATATCAGCAAAGAGTAGCCAGGTCTTACAACAAAAATGTAAGACTTAGAAGATTCCAAGTAGGAGATTTAGTCTTACGAAAGGCATTTCAAAAATATAAAAGAGCTCAACGCAGCAAGCTTGCCCCAAAGTGGGAAGGTCCCTACTGATCGATGCACAGGCGGAAAGGAGCATATCGCTTATCAACCTTGGATGGCCAAATGATCCCACGAAGTTGGAATGCCATTCATCTTAAAAGGTATTACATCTAGGCAATGCCTTCCTAAAACTTACATCATCGGTATAGACAATCCTCTTCTGGTCTTTTCATTTATTGAATTTGAGTATCCTTTCATTTCCCTATTTGTCATTTTTTTTTATTTATTTACTTCAAAATAAGATGTCGCTAACACAACTGTGAAGGGACGTCAACATAGTTGACGTCCATCTCTAACATATCTCTCGTATTGCAAGATGTTGACATACAAAAGTGGGGACATATCAAAGTGATCAAGTCAAAGTGACAACGAAATCTCCTCAGTTAGACCCGGCCATCTCTTCTAAAGTTAAGGTACACAATCCCTTCTAAGGTTTAAAGAGTTAATTACCTCTTTCTCCGAAAGTTAGGTTTCTACACCTTCGCTGGAGCGCACGATATCTCATTGGTTGAGGTGTGGGATGGGCCTATATGAGGAAACTTGTATAGCTTACCCATTTCCACTCAGCCAAATGATTGATCTTAAGCATGATTCAATTGGTTATGGCATATTCCTGTCATCTTAAGTACATCCGGTTATGACATTCTCATGTCTTCACTCGAAAACAAAAATATGACATTTTATTATGTCAACATCCTATGATAATACTTTAGCATCAGGGATCAAAGCATGACATGCACAGAAGTTGCTAACAAAAGTTTTTTCTAAACATTAAGATACTAAATACCATTAATACTTCTCCAAATTCAGTTGGCCCGCTACAACATCCAAACAACATAAAACTAAAAGTAAAGTGTTGAACCAACCCAACACTTGAAATAAATTTTCTTCGGTCCTTATGGACCAGGTACATACCAAAATTGATAAAATTATCTTTGGGGCTCAGCCCTGGGAATCATCATCAAACAAAACAACTTAAAAAACTAACTTGAATTTTTCTTCACTTAGCATCTGCTGCAGGTGTTGCCGAGGAAGTTCTGTCTTCTTCATCCTTCTTCTCTCTTTTTTCTTCAACCATCGTATCCTTAGGGTTAGATGACACCTCTCCTTCATCCACTTTTTCACCCAATAGATTCTTCAATTTTTCATACTCGGTCTCAACCTTCCAAACCTTAGATTTTCCATCTTTATGTTCTTCCATCATCTTGATTTTGATCTTCAACATGGCTTTGGCAGCAACCAACTTCCAGGATTCCTTACTTCATTTATTTTGATAGCCACCCTCAATAGAAGTCAGATTGCTAACAACCCCTTCACCGTCTTCTTTTGTTCCTCTTTCTGCTCGTTAAAACTTCTTCTCCCAAAAAGCATCTTCCTTCTTGGCCTGATCCATATCACTCTTAGCGCTCTTCTTAAATTGCTCATTGATCTTAGCCATATCTTTCACTTGGGACTCCAAACATCCCATTGCCTGTTAAGAAAACACCATAAGTTCCAAATTAGCAAATAATAGAGCTATGGAACAGTTAGGGCAACTTAGTAACATCTTACATTGGTTACTAATCCTAGAAGCTTCTTCTTCACCCCTCCTACCTTCGAACCTTCAAAAATATCCGCATCCACAACTTCGATAGCCTCACTCTCTGTAGCCTTCCTCTTCTTTACCCTTGAATCAATGCCAGTACTTTCACCCATCTGGACTTGTTTCTTTGGGACAATGGGTACCTAACATCAGACTTAGCAGGAAAAGCACCAACAAGAGCATCCAAATCTTCCAGATCAAAGTCTAAGCCTGAAGCAACCGCCTTTGAATCGAAGAGAAAGTTTAAGCATTGAGGAAAAGAAAGATTAGCAGGAATAGAAAGACGGGGTAAACTATTCTTACCTGTTGACATTTTGAGAGATGACGACGGCTTGACTTCTTCTTGATTTTCTTCACCACCGAATGTTGTCAAATCATGTCCGCCAGTTACTCGAAGTTTGGAAACTTACCTCTTCGTATTCCGCGAAGTGATAAGTTTGGGGGCAATTGTTGTGGCCAGATTTTCCACATGTTGACATCATTGAATATTCCTGCATGGTGACATCCTCAGTTGTTCCTGCATGTCAAGATGATATTCCACTGTAAGTATTGCATAATATTTATTGTGTTTATCTAATATTATTTATATCATATTTTACAGTAAATCAAAGGAGTTAAATCCGGAGATATTTACCAGCACATGGGACTTTTCCCTCAACGCTAAAAAGACTAAGTCAAAGGATGTTGAGAGGATAAGAAGATGTGCCGAGATTATAGGGATTTTTGTTAGTTTGTTACGTTGAGTTGTGGAAGACTTGGTCTTAGCGAAGTCCTTGATTTGGTTAAACAACCCAGTCAATGGCAATCTCCGAGCTTCATCAAACGGCCGTGATCTCCATCTTTGGCGATATTTTCTCCTTGTTTCTAGGGATATTTTTACCTTTCTTTTTACTATTTAAGGGGTATAAAAGAGAGTAACCTACACTTCCACACACACGTTCACTAGCTTCTGTAAACTCTCTCTTATGCTATCCGATTTGTAATCACTCAACTATCAATAATACATTTTTGGGTTTTAGGTAGGTTACCTAAAACCTCCCGAGGTTTTATGCCGGCGAGATCATTTGACTCAAGGGCTTTCCTCGTTATATTGTTGTGTCCTTGATTGTGTTTCTTCATTTTAGCATCCGTTTGTTCCATTTAATCAAATTCCAAAGTCCCCTCCTTATTATTAAATCCATACACTTTCATAAGTCAAGATTCGACATTATTGTTTTTTCTACCAAAACAGTTACTAAACTAAGTTTACCAAAAATAAAGGAAACTTGTTGAAGACGTTTTCAAAATCGTAAACTCTTTAATTAAAAAGACTTTCAGATTTTGAGAAATTAATCAACAATATTTCGAAAATAAGAAATAAAAAAACTAATATAGCACACACTAATGTGTTAAGGCAATGATGATAACACGTAGGATAACACATGTGATATAAATCCCCTTGATAAATATTTTCATTTTTAAACACTTGAGGCATAACAAGCTGAGCATTTTTTCATCGTGCACTTTAGGCATTATATGCCTATATATTTTTTAAGTACATTGCTTGTTAATCACGTATCAATACACTTCTTTAAACAGGAAAGCAATTTAGTAACGAGCTCCGTGCTTCGAGTTATATTTCAAGTGTAGATCTATGCCTTTCAAGTAGGGTACACTGTAGTAGCGAACTCCATGTCCCTAATACTTAGCATAAATCACCTCATACATTCTCATTGGCAAGAGTACATCGTTGCAGCAAACACCGTGCCCCAAGCTCGAGAGAATAGTATGGAAATAGTATGCCTTTGTCTTTTATTTATCAACAAGAAAAGATTAGTGACTTTGTCACTTTAAGCATATGAAGGGGAATGATATCAGACGTGCTAACCTAAATATCAACCTACCATAACAAAAAGGTCAGCATGTGCCACGGTTAGAACTAAGCTAACCAGATTAAACAAATAATAATGCATTTTTTTAAGTAAAGGAAAAAAATACACTAATATACAAGTGTTACCCTGAGTGATAACATCACCTGGGGTAGCACAGACGAACAGACTCAGAGATTACAAAGACCAAGAGATCTTTTCAAACTAGAAAATCTCTCGTGGTCTAAGGTCTTGGTAAAGATATCAGCTAGTTGATACTTAGTATCAATATGATCAATGTTAATTAGGCCTTTATCTACCATATCTCTAAGAAAATGATGACGTATGTCTATGTGCTTAGTACGGGAATGTTGAACAGGGTTTTTTGAAATGTTGATAGCACTCAGGTTATCACAGTACATAGTCAAAGAATTACTCTCTAGACTATAGTCGTCTAGCATATGTTTTAGCCAAATAAGTTGTGAGCAATAACTACCAGCTGCAACATACTCAGACTCAGCTGTGGAAAGAGAGACACAATTTTGTTTACGAGTATACCATGAAACTAAATTGTTACCCAAGTAAAAACACCCCCCACTAGTACTCTTCCTATCATCCATATCCCCCGCCCAATCCGAGTCACTAAAGCCTACCAAATTGGTATTAGTATCCTTACTAAATCAAATCCCTAATTCACTTGTTCCTGAAACATATTTAATTATCTTTTTGACAGAATTAAGATGTGAGACTTTAGGATTAGCTTGATAACGTGCACAAACACACACGCTGAACATGATATCAGGACGACTAGAAGTGAGATATAGAAGGCTACCTATCATAGAACGATATAGAGTAGGATCAACATCCTCACCTACTTGGTCTCTACCAAGTTTGAGAGAAGAACACATAGGGATTTTTGAACTTTTTGCTCCTTCCAACCCAAACCTTTTTACTAGGCTCTTTGCATACTTGCTTTGTGAAATGAATATTCCTTCATTTGATTGTTTCACCTGCAAGCCTAGAAAGAATGTTAACTCACCAATCATGCTCATTTCAAATGTTGATGTCATAGCTTCTACAAAATCTTTTAAACACGTCTGAGAAGTAGAGCCGTAGACTATGTCATCAACATAGATTTGAACAATGACTATTTCTTTGCCATGCCTTAGGATAAATAAGGTCCTATCTGCTTCACCTCTTGTAAAACCATATTCAAGTAAGAAAGAGGTTAAGTGACCATACCATGCACGTGGAGCTTGTTTCAAGCCATATAAGACTTTATCAAGTCTATATACATGGTTTGGTAGATGAGGATCTTCAAATCCTTTTGGTTGTTCAACAAAAACATCTTCTTTTAAATAACCATTTAAAAATGCAGCTTTAACATCCATTTGAAACAAAGTAATTTTTAGAAAACAAGCTATAGCCAAGAGGAGTCTTATGGATTCTATTCTAGCAACGGGAGCAAAGGTCTCATCAAAGTCAACACCTTCAATTTGGGTGTAACCTTAAGCTACGAGACGAGCTTTGTTCCTGATAATATTTCCTTGCTCATCTGATTTATTCTTGAAAATCCATTTTGTACCAATTACATTAGTGTTAATGGGACGTGGTACTAAACACCAAACTTCATTACGAGCAAATTGTTCAAGTTCCTCTTGCATGGTGTGTATCCAAAAATTATCTTTTAAAGCTTCAGAAATATTTTTGGGTTCTAAAGAAGAAACAAAACAGGAATATTTTACCTTGTGGTACGTGATTGTAAGTACCCAAATCTGGCTCATGCCTTCCGGTTATTTTTCCCGGCAATTCCCCGAACTTTCCTAAAGTTCAGGAGCAATTCGGGAAATGTTCCGAACCTTCTGAGGGGTGAAGGGACTGCTTGGAATTAAAGAAACACGTTTTTCTTTTATGCAGAATTCCCTTCTAGAAGCTGCCACCTTGCAGGCTTCTAGAAGGTAAATGGATAAGGCTTGTTATGTCGTGCGACATACCATGCTAGGGAGAATTCTAGAAACTGCCACCTTGCATGTTTCTAGAAGGAAAGCGGTTATGGCTTGTGATGTCGTGCGACATACTAAGCCACTACCATGCAGCCTATAAATAGAGGCCTTCACCTCTCATTTTAGGGGAGCCTCTTTCACTCCTCAGTGCCACTCTATAGAGAATACGCCCAGAAGCCTAGTCTCTCCTCACATACCCCCCCAAAACACACACTAATCCTCTTAAATCACTCACCATTCAACCAATCCCATACACACTTCCTATACACCTCAAGAACCAACGGTTCTCACGGAACCAAGGCTTGATCTCAGTCCTGGAGGTTGCTGTTTGAAGGCTCCTATATCTAACTTGATATAGGAAGTCGTGGTCTTCAAGGGTAACGATTTTCTACCCCTTTTGATTTCCCTATCTTCCTTATACATGAGATCTACGTACTAAATGTGTTGATAATGATGTATCTTGATTAAAGTTGCATGCTTTAGTATCATATTGCTTAGATCCGTATCTGATTGCATACCATTTCATGTAATAGTTCCGATTTGACATTGTTTTTGCATGAACACTCGAGATGAGTGTGGATCCCTCATATCCACACCCTCTTGAAGTGTTCACTATTAACATACTTACTCTCTGAGACCTGTTTGTGAAGTAACTTGGCTATATTAATGCCTTGTTGCCTCTGTAGATCCCAGCTGTTAAGGTCTCTGCAAATGGCTAAGTATGTCACGCGACATAGGCAACCTATGTCACGCGACATAGGCAACCTATGTCACACGACAACTTTGGCCAGTTTGCAGAGCCTTCATCTTTTCACTTGTAATCTGATGTTTACCTTTTCCAAGATATCAATCTGCATTTAAACTAGGATATTTGCATATAAAGTATTTTTTTTCATATAAAAATAACATCTTTATGCATAAGGTGCATCCTTTGCACCTAAAAATCTCTTTTTTACATAAAAATTGCATCCTTTGAACCTAAAAATCTCTTTTTTACATAAAAGATGCATCTTTTGCACCCAAAAACTCATTTTCATACATAAAAATGCATCCTTTGCATAAAAAATCATTTCTTTACATCTTTATGCATCCTTTGCACATAAAATGCCATTTTTCTACATAAAGTTGCATCCTTTGCATTAAAAATCATTTCTTTGCATTAAAAAGCATTCTTTGCAAATCAAAAGCATCCTTTGTACCCCAAAATGTCATCTTTTCATTAAAAATGTCATTTTTATCCTAAACATGCATTCCCCATGTCCCCATTGGTATCCTTCAGAACGGACCGGTGTAAAGATCCTATCTTTACATCGTTTCTTCCATTAAAGGTGCCATAATCTCTTTAGAAAGGGATAAACCTTGAACCCTACATCTCCAATTATCACTTAAGACGAGCATGAAAGCCCCTATATAAGCTCAATCGTCTTAAGGTGTAGGATGGATGGGCTAAGGACACTCCTTTTCTAAAGAACCTCATTTTGGACTATAAAAGAGAGTCCTTCTCTTGATCACGCAAGACCCAAGGTCAAATAGCGATGATCACAAGTCCAAGGTGAGGACGGGATCAAAATCCCGAACACATAAAATCCAAGGAATCGCGAGCGACAACCAACAAAATGGTTTGTACGTCCGGAAGACAACTTGGGACATTCCCTCCCCTCTTTTTAACACATGCACACAAGAAAGCACGCAAGCAAGCACGATAAATGGAATCTTGGGAGACTTGCTACGGCAAGGCACCTTGGGTGAACGACGATCCGTTCTTCCCAAGGGGTAACTTAACCTCCGAACCCTAAAAACCTTTTTTTCAAAGTTTTGAGGAAATCAAAATGGCGTGGCGACTCCGTTTTTTCAAATTAAACCGGATGTTTTCAAACTCAAGTGAATCCGATTTAAAACACAAAAATTAAATTTGGGCACACATTCACAGTTTGGCGACTCCGCTGGGGAAATACCCAAAGGAGAAAAGCTTTCGTTTTCAAAAATATAAAATGAAAAAAATAAAGCTTTTCCCTTTGAGCGGGTTAGACTCCCGTCGTGGATTCCGTTTATCATGCTTGCTTTCTTTGCCTTGCATTGCATCATTTGCATCTTGGGAATTGTGCATACTGAACAGGAAGATAAAAGGTGCCTAAAAAGTTCGGGGAACAACCTGAAATTGCAAAGGAGTGGAACCTGGAAAATTGATTCATGCAGTCGTACGGCTTAATCCTCCCTGAATTCTGACCGGGCGGCCTCATTGACAATTCCACCAGGACAAAACTGAGGTTAATCTGACAAAATCAGGGTCGCACATAAAAATAAAAGAAAATGAGGCCAAGGACCCAGCACCGCCCATCAAAAGCTTGACGGACAGGCAAAATCAAAGCTCAGAGAATGAAAGTTGTCGATAACAATGGGGCCGTCAAATCAAAGCCAGAAGCATTTCATAAGCCTGTAGGCACGTGCAAATCCTTTCTCCCCCAATGAAAGAGGAAGCAATCAGAAGCAGTCGTCCAAGAATGACTTGGTCAAGGAATCATCCCGAGGCCCACGCCTCATCATCCAATCTTCTCATCCGAGCCTTTTCACTAAAGGAACCACAAATCCCATTTCCCAAAGAAACAGTCCTGCCAAAGCCGAACTACGACGACCTGAGCTCCTCACAATGAGGGGAACGTAGGCAACCAGAAGTGGTCCGATCATAAGCACATTCAAATTCCCTAAAATTCGGTCTTATCAGTGGCCTCTTCCATAAGCATATCCAAATTCCAGAAAATTCGGTCCCATCGAATGACCTCTCCCATAAACACATTCAAATCCCAGAAAACCAGGTCTCATCAATGACCTCCCTATACACAGACCTTTCTTTCACACCCAGCCAACCTTGATCCGCGACATTGGTTGACTTTCTCCTCATGATTAATAAGAATGTTTTTTTTTCATATCGAGATTAGTGGTTGAATAATCCGAACATTAATAAAGGGTTTTAAGCAATCTTGTGATCATTGTAAATAAAACAAGTTTTCAGATGTCTTGACAAGTCTTCCTTTTCTACATATTAGGAAAGATAGTGCTAAACACTGATTTTCTGTCAGCAGGGGCCTCCATACACTTTTACCAACCTTTCTACGCTTATGCTCTCTCAAAAGAGTCAAACCCAAAGCAAGTTTTTGTGCCTACGTCAAATGAGGTCATCAAAATAACACGAAATCGGGATCTATTCCCACCTTTCGAAAAATATGCCCCTGCATGTATAAAATCTTTTCTTTCACATCTTCTTAAGGTTGACTGATTGACTAAAAAAAAAAGATAGGTTTCCCTCTTCTGCTACAATTCGCATTAGGGCTGCCTTGAAACTCTTCAAGGTTGGGGCTTTGTCAAGCCATTTCTTTAGACTGGGGCTTCTTTAGCCATTTTTGAGGTCCGCATTGGGTTCCTCACTATGTCACAAGATGGATTCAGTCTTGGTCAGATCAACCTCAGGATCACTTTCGCAGTACCAATCATATTGGGATTTTTGCTAGGTCACTAGACTAGACTGGGGCTTCACCAAGTCACTTCTTCGAAACCTAAAACCTCGCCTACTCAGTTCATCCAACCGGGGCTTTGCCAATGAAAGAATCTTTCCTTGCTTTAATAAGACATGGGGCTTTGCAGAGATTGTTCCTCAGACCGGGGCTCCGATAAGTCGCATCCACCCCTAGAAGAGAGGTTTTGGTCGCTTCGACATCTGCTTTAGTCTTTGGTTCTAAAAGCCTGTCAACATCAGCTTCAAGTGTCAGAGTTTGAGAAGGGAACTTTAGTCGAAACCCGAGGTTTAAACCCAGTCTCAGCCCAAGAAGGAATTCTAGTCCACATTGACAACATCTCAGCAACAAAAATAGTTTAGTCCGCACCCTAGGGATACGACCCCACCTGCTTGAAACCCGTCTTAAACAATCTCCAAACACATTCCATATGTACATTCAGACCCAGTCCCTACCAAGTTTCCAAGAAAAAAAATCACCCCTAGCTCATGTAACGTGCCAATTGCTAATGATAACATTTTCTCCCAAAAGCGCCTATGTTACTTCCGTTATAACGAGATAATGCCAGGTGACAGTTTCCTAATTGTCAAAAAAAATCCAACTTTAGCTACCTCTATCACAAATTGAGAAGTATGCTCAAGTTTTCCAGCTATAGCTGCCTCTATCTACTCGATAGTGACGTAAACTTTAGCTTCCTCAGGTGACAACCTCCATTAATTGTCAAAACCTCAATGATTCTAGACATCGTTCCTAACTATCTAGATGAGGCTTGAACTACGACCAAGGCTTGATTCCTCCGGGATACGTAGGTAGCCTTTCATAAAGGTCCCGCCATCCGACCACATTTGGTCACCCTTTTCTTTCACCATTCCTCAATGGTGCGTAAGCTTTTCATAAAAGTCCAACTATCTGACCACATTGGTCACCCCATTTTTATTTGGCACATTCCTAGTAGGATTGGCCATTTGACCTCCTAGGTTACCCCGTTTCCATCCTTATAGTAAGGGACCAGTATCTTTTCGCCATGCCCTGGTAGGATTAGGCATGTGACCCCTTTGATCACCTAATTCCAACCTGTGTTGGCAATTCCAATCCAATTCCAAAGGTTATGAAAAGCACAATTCAGGCTATGTATGTCACATGACAAACCTGGCCACATGGCATACTAGGTCGCGCGACATAATAAGCCAACATCAGACATCAGCAATCTGCAGTGTACTGCATTCCCCAGGGCACTCCCCGACTTGTCATTAGCTGCAAACATCAGTCATCCACTTCTCAAATGCATGAGGGAGGGTTCATTTACCCCTTGTACACCCATGCATTCATCCACCTGGTACATATACAAGCCAGAAAGCCATTCAAGCCATTCAGTTCAAGCCATCTACCATACCATCATTTCATAGATTCGTACAACAAAAGGGCTAACAATGTACATACAAAATAAAAGGGACTAAGTCTAAAAGATGCGCATAGCAAAAATAACATGATATGTTTTCCCTAAAAGGGTACAATAACCAAAAAGTCATAATAATCTAGGGGGAAAGGGCTACTCTGAATCATCTCCGTCATTCCTTGAACCATCTTCATCACCCTCCAAATCATCTTCATCATCTCCTGAGTCATCATCTCCATCCTCGTCGTCGTCCTCAGCCTCCTCAGGCTCATCATCGGGATCGTCAGAAGGTGCCTCGTAGGCCACGGTCCCCATGCGATAATAATCATCAAGCTCAGTGATAACAGCAGAATCAAGCTCGTAGTCCGTGGTGGTCTCAGCCTCACCATCATCATCATCATCATCGTCACTCTCGACGGGTCGGCGAAGAGGCGCATTTGAATTCTTTATCCGAAGCATCGATCCGCTAGTGCCCCCGCTAGTGCCCACGTCATCAGAGCGGCTCTTCTTCTTTCTCGGTTGGCCAGGTGGAGAGATATTGATCGAACCTTGTGACCGACACTGATTCTTCCAAAAGCTCATGCCTTTCTGGAGCTTGCCAATCATGCCCACATCGCCAGTATAAGCCCTGGTCAAATGCCTGTAAGCCTGGGCCGACACCTGTTACAAGCAGACATAATAAGTGTCAAAATGCAGTTATTGATAACAGAAAGAGATGCAAGCAATCCAAAAGACGCAAGGGGAAGTACTTACGGATCTAGAACCTCGCGGGAGCAGCAGACGAGGATGAGTCTGCGACATGTCAATATGAGCTCGCCGCATATGGCCGCCACCCTGGTAATCAATGAAAGTCGGGGGCAAAGGAGGTCTAGCTACATAGCCAGTCGAGGGTCCCGCACTCTGAGCACCATAGCCAACTCTGACCTGTAGGGTCTGAAGATTCCTAGCCACATACAACGTGTAATCTCCATCCCGTGTAAAGAGATGTGCCGCCACGCCTACAATCAAAGCATCTACATTCGCCAGTTGGCGAGGCAGCCACATCCTAGCTGGAGGATCATCAGGGATCCGAGTAGGCATATTGGGCCCATGTTGTCTGTACACCCTCTCCGCTAAGTATAAGGCATCTCCGGACAAACCCACCAGCAGCTTGCGACATTCTGTCAAGTGCGTAGCATGATCCAAATCCAAATCGCCATAACGGCCAGTCCAAGGGAATAAACTCAACCTCTGGGGAGTCCCTCTCAAGCATGTCAGCGTATCATGATACGAGGCTGTAATCCTGCACCTCGCACCCTCCGGTGTCCTGGTCTGTCTCCTGGCATTCTTCGCCCACCGTCTGAGAGCAGGAAAAGTGGTGGCAGGAAACTCATCCCGGATCTGCCATGCATAACAGCCAAAATACTCGTAGGCCCAAGCCTGAAAAGAAGAAGAAAAAGTCAAAACAGGGAAAAAATGATAGAGTGAAATGTGCAAAAGAAAAGAAGTCAAGATGAGGGAATACCTCGAAGGCCAAGTGACAGCAGGTGAAATACTTCGCCTCCCCTCTGCTGACATCATCTAGAGCCAAGTACATCTCGGCTAAACCTGCCTCACCCCAGGACAGATTCCCCACAGCATCCCAAGCTCTCAGAAGCTCCAGCAGTGAAATCAGGGCAGTAGATGCGCTGTTGATGAACAGCATGTCAGAAAAACCCACCCATACAAAGGCTCTCGCCAATCTCTCGGCTCTCAGCCAGCTCTCAGTAGGATCATCAACAACAAGGTAGTCCCTACTCTGCTCCCTAATCAAACCATGTAGCTCACCCAGCTCGTATCCATTCCCCTTCTTGATCTGGGGAACGAAACCAAGTAAGCTCATAAGGTCGGCATCAGCAATAGGCTGAGGCTCAGCTACCTGTGCAGGCTCATCCATATAGAGTGGCTCAGCTGTAAAGGGCAATCCTGTGATGACCGCGAAATCATACGGTGTGACTATCGTCTCACCCCAGGAGAAATGGAATGAATGAGTGGTCTCCCACCAAAACTCCCTAAATGCCTTCACCAAATCCACGCTCCTCTGGGTGTCTCCAATGGCCTTCGCCATCTCAAAAAATTGCCCCAACCCAACGGCGTAAACTATGCCCTTAGGCGAATATATCTGCTCCTGGCTGCCCGGCAAGCTCTGCATAGCCTACCAATCACCTCCGGAGAACCACGGGTGCGCAATCCCTGCAGATAAACATAACACAGGTATAAATATCTCATGCTATCATCTCAAGTGAAAATAGGTCAAAACCTATCAATGTAGAGCATGCATTTAGCATCACATTTCCTAGTTCAATCCAGTTTCATGTTAACTCATAGCACGGTCTGAAAAAAAATCAAATCAATTTCACCCAAATCAAAAATTTTTAAAACCTAGGTTACGTACCACATTTTTCTTCCTGACATCCGAGGTATGTTCATCAAGCTGTGGATAGAAATCCCCTCTTTGAGCTTGCGGAATGAATGGCCTCTGATTCCTCTGAACCCCTTTCCGTCGAGTAGCCAACTCGGCGTGTTGAGGAGCTCTCTTGGTAGGACGCAATCTAGGAGGCATTTCCCCAAATTGAATCGAACTTGAAATGTCTAATTTCTCTCGATTCCTCTCAATTTCCCTCTGATGTCTACTCTCTCTCTCTTCCCGTTTTCGTCTCCCTCTCAATTTCAATTTTAATTGAGTTTCAAATGACGACTGTGCAATTTTTTAAAGAATCTGTCCACATGGCTTCTTAAGTCGCGCGACATACTAAGCCCATGTGGCTGATTTTTACAATTTTGCCCCTGAAGGTTCAATTTTACAATTTTGTCCCCCATAGGCCTGTTTTGCCCTTTGTGCCCCTGGCATTTTCAATCATTTCCAATCCAGTTTTCCCTCCAGTGTCCCCGTGGCCTATTTTACAAATTTACCCCTGTGGCATATTTTATTTGCCCTTGACATTTTCAATTCTATTTTCAAATAATTAAACCCTCGGGTACGTCCTGTTGCTTTACAAAAATTATCGGGTCCTTCCCACCTTTTTATGAAAAATCATCGGGTACGTCCCGTTTCTTTACAAAAATTATCGGGTCCTTCCCACCTTTTTATGAAAAATCATCGGGTACGTCCCGTTGCTTTACAAAAATTATCGGGTCCTTCCCACCTTTTTATGAAAAGTTATCGGGTACGTCCCACTTTCTTTACAAAAAATTATTGGGTCCTTCCCACCCTTTTACAAAAATTATCGGGTACGTCCCACTTTCTTTACAAAAAATTATCAGGTACGTCCCACTTTCTTTACAAAAATTATCGAGTCCTTCCTACTTCTTTACAAAATCCATCATCTCTCGCGATCTCCGTTATTCCAGGATGAAGGAATAACATTTCGCTCTCTCTTTTGATCTCCGTTATTCCAAGATGAAGGAATAACATTTCGACCTCTCTCGCGATCTCCGTTATTCCAGAATGAAGGAATAACATTTCGCTCTCTCGCGATCTCCTTTATTCCAGAATGAAGGAATAACATTTCGCTCTCTTTCGATCTCCGTTATTCCAAGATGAAGGAATAACATTTCGATCTCTCTCGCGATCTCCGTTATTCCATGATGAAGGAATAACATTTCGCTCTCTCGCGATCTCCGTTATTCCAAAATAAAGGAATAACATTTCGCTCTCTTGCGATCTCCGTTATTCCAGAATGAAGGAATAACATTTTGCTCTCTTTCGATCTCCGTTATTCCAAGATGAAGGAATAACATTTCAATCTCTCTCGCGATCTCCGTTATTCCAGGATGAAGGAATAACATTTCGCTCTCTCGCGATCTCCGTTATTCCAAAATAAAGGAATAACATTTCGCTCTCTTGCGATCTCCGTTATTCCAGAATGAAGGAATAACATTTTGCTCTCTTTCGATCTCCGTTATTCCAAGATGAAGGAATAACATTTCGATCTCTCTCGCGATCTCCGTTATTCCAGGATGAAGGAATAACATTTCGCTCTCTCGTGATCTCCGTTATTCCAATATGAAGGAATAACATTTCGACTCAGTAAAAGCTCGAACTACGACCTGGCTTGATTCCTCCGGGATACGTAGGTAGCCTCCTGTAGGTTCAGCCAATTTGTCACATACGACGCCCCCTTTTCCGCAGTGGATTCCGAACTACGATTATGGCTTGATTTCCACTCGGGATACGTAGGTAGCCTTTCATAAAAGGTCCAGCCACTCGACCAACTTGGTCACCCAATCCGTCGTGGCATTCGCCAGATCGGATCCTTTTCTATCGACAACCCCACTCGCCCTGCAAGTGACGTTGCCAAGGGGCTTCTGTAAGTACCCAAATCTGGCTCATGCCTTTCGGTTATTTTTCCCGGCAATTCCCCGGACTTTCCTAAAGTTCAGGAGCAATTCGGGAAATGTTCCGACCTTCTGAGGGGTGAAGGGACTGCTTGAAATTAAAGAAACACGTTTTTCTTTTATGCAGAATTCCCTTCTAGAAGCTGCCACCTTGCAGGCTTCTAGAAGGTAAATGGATAAGGCTTGTTATGTCGTGCGACATACCATGCCAGGGAGAATTCTAGAAACTGCCACCTTGCATGTTTCTAGAAGGAAAGCGGTTATGGCTTGTGATGTCGTGCGACATACTAAGCCACTACCATGCAGCCTATAAATAGAGGCCTTCACCTCTCATTTTAGGGGAGCCTCTTTCACTCCTCAGTGCCACTCTATAGAGAATACGCCCAGAAGCCTAGTCTCTCCTCACATACCCCCCCAAAACACACACTAATCCTCTCAAATCACTCACCATTCAACCAATCCCATACACACTTCCTATACACCTCAAGAACCAACGGTTCTCATGGAACCAAGGCTTGATCTCAGTCCTGGAGGTTGCTGTTTGAAGGCTCCTATATCTAACTTGATATAGGAAGTCGTGGTCTTCAAGGGTAACAATTTTCTACCCCTTTTGCTTTCCCTATCTTCCTTATACATGAGATCTACGTACTAAATGTGTTGATAATGATGTATCTTGATTAAAGTTGCATGCTTTAGTATCATATTGCTTAGATCCGTATCTGATTGCATACCATTTCATGTAATAGCTCCGGCTTGACATTGTTTTTGCATGATCACTCGAGATGAGTGTGGATCCCTCATATCCACACCCTCTTGAAGTGTTCACTATTAACATACTTACTCTCTGAGACCTATTTGTGAAGTAACTTGGCTATATTAATGCCTTGTTGCCTCTGTAGATCCCAGCTGTTAAGGTCTCTGCAAATGGCTAAGTATGTCACGCGACATAGGCAACCTATGTCACGCGACATAGGCAACCTATGTCACGCGACAACTTTGGCCAGTTTGCAGAGCCTTCATCATTTCACTTGTAATCTGATGTTTACCTTTTCCAAGATATCAATCTGCATTTAAACTAGGATATTTGCATATAAAGTATTTTTTTTCATATAAAAATAACATCTTTATGCATAAGGTGCATCCTTTGCACCTAAAAATCTCTTTTTTACATAAAAATTGCATCCTTTGCACCTAAAAATCTCTTTTTTACATAAAAGATGCATCCTTTGCACCCAAAAACTCATTTTCATACATAAAAATGCATCCTTTGCATCAAAAATCATTCCTTTACATCTTTATGCATCCTTTGCACATAAAATGCCATTTTTCTACATAAAGTTGCATCCTTTGCATTAAAAATCATTTCTTTGAATTAAAAATCATTCTTTGCAAATCAAAAGCATCCTTTGTACCCCAAAATGTCATCTTTTTATTAAAAATATCATTTTTATCCTAAACATGCATTCCCCATGTCCCCATTGGTATCCTTCGGAACGGACCGGTGTAAAGATCCTATCTTTACATCGTTTCTTCCATTAAAGGTGCCATAATCTCTTTAGAAAGGGATAAACCTTGAACCCTACATCTCCGATTATCACTTAAGACGAGCATGAAAGCCCCTATATAAGCTCAATCATCTTAAGGTGTAGGATGGATGGGCTAAGGACACTCCTTTTCTAAAGAACCTCATTTTGGACTATAAAAGAGAGTCCTTCTCTTGATCACGCAAGACCCAAGGTTAAATAGTGATGATCACAAGTCCAAGGTGAGGACGGGATCAAAATTCCGAACACATAAAATCCAAGGAATCCCGAGCGACAACCAACAAAATGGTTTGTACGTCCGAAAGACAACTTGGGACATTCCCTCTCCTCTTTTTAACACATGCACACAAGAAAGCACGCAAGCAAGCACGATAAATGGAATCTTGGGAGACTTGCTACGGAAAGACATCTTGGGTGAACGACGATCCGTTCTTCCCAAGGGGTAACTTAACCTCCGAACCCTAAAAACCTTTTTTTCAAAGTTTTGAGGAAATCAAAATGGCGTGGCGACTCCGTTTTTTTCAAATTAAACCGGATGTTTTCAAACTCAAGTGAATCCGATTTAAAACACAAAAATTAAATTTGGGCACACATTCACAGTGGTGGACATGCACACATACCTTGCAATTTCACGGTTACTAAAGTGTCCTTTATTCCTTGTTCGTACCCCTTCACTTGTTTCTCCAATGATTTGAGATGAAGGATGATCTCTTCTGATCCTAGCTGGTGGATCCCTTCTCAATTCTTCATGCACATCATCATCTGACTGTTCATCCTTTTCAGTTGCTGGACTGTTCTTGAGTGATACCGGAGATGCTATCCCTTCTGTGGCAACACTTGGGCCAGCACCTGGGGTATCACTTACTTGATTTCGATCCTCCAGTTCTTCCATCAATATCAATGGAGATTCCTGTACTCCATCACCTGTAACACTTGCTAAATCATCAAAAACAACGTTAATTGATTCCTGAATGGTTTTTAACCGAAGGTTATAAATCCTGTATGCTCGACTGTCCTGAGCATACCCAAGAAATATAGCCTTATCACTTTTAGAGTCAAATTTAGCTAAGTAATCCCGATCATTTAGAACATAACACACACCCAAATGTATGAAAATAATGAACCTTTGGTATCCTACCATTCAAAATTTCATAAGGTGTCATTCTAGTACCGGATCTTAGAAAACTCTATTGGCGGTGTGACAAGCTGTGTTTAAGGCCTCAGCCCAAAATCTTTTTGAAATTCTTTTTGAAAACAACATCACACGTGCTATCTCAAGTAAGGTCCTGTTTTTCCTTTCAGCCACCCCATTTTGTTGAGGTGTTTTGGGAGCAGAAAACTCATGTTTAATTCCTTTTAATTCACAAAAAGTAAAAAACAATGAATTATCAAACTCCGTTCCATGATCAGACCTTATTCGCATGATAAGAGCAGAAAACATGTTTTTGATTCTAGCATGTAAGATTTTAAACTTTTCAAAAGTTTCTGATTTTTCTTTCAAAAAATATACCCAAGTAAATCTAGAAAAATCATCAACTATTACAAAGGTATATTTCTTACCACCTAAACTGTCTACCTCCACTGGACCCATTAAATCCATATGCATCAATTGAAAACAGTGAGTTGTCCCAGAATAATCCTCATTATGTTGGGTAGCACTATGGGTAGCACGCGTTTGTTTACCCTTGAGACAATCTTCACATATGATTTTCGTACTTATGTCCAGACTAGGTATACCTCTTATAGCTTCAGCATTAATGAGTTTCACATTGTTTCGAAAATGGACATGACCCAACTTTTGATGCCATAAGGTAGCATCATCAACCCTCACAGAATGACATACTTGTTTATCCTCAACAAGATAACAGTTATTACTTGACCTAGTACCAGTCATAACACAGTTATTGGTACAATAAAAAACTTCACAGGTATTTTTATTGAATTTCACTTCAAGGTTGTCATCACAAAGTTGGCTTATACTAATTAAATTAGTTACAAGTCCATCAACATGCAAAACATTTTTCAAAGCAGGAAATCCAGGTATATTTAAAATCCCCTTTCCTACTATATTACTCTTGCCACCACCACCATATGTACACTACCACCTTGAATAGGTTCATATTCCTTTAAAAACATTTTTGTTCCAGTCATATGACGAGAACAACCACTATCAAAATACCATGAACCTTCAACATTAGTTTTTAAGGCAGTGCACACAACATCACATATCAGGTTAGACTTAGGTTTCCATACTTTCCTACTTTGATAATTTTTCTTCTGACTGCCAGTGATATCTGACGTGCTAGGTAGCACTTCAGGTATCACACAGAAACTGGACTGTTTCTTTAAAAGAGTTTTACAATCATTTTTCAAATGTCCAGTAGAGTAATTGTAATTACATATTTTTACCTTTTCAGAAGACTTATCAGAAGATATTAGTTCAACATGGTCTCTTTCTTTAACAAAAACTAACTTATCTTCTGTATTAGACAAAGTAGATGTAATAGCATTTAAAGACTCTTGAAAATCCATACCTTCCTTGAGAGGTTTGGACAACCCAAGAATTGTATCTAACTTGGTAGAACTCGTGTTGAGTTTCTTGAATGTTGCCTCGACAAGAGTAAGTTTGCCCTTGACTTTGTCCAGCTCCACATCCTTCTTTGTGAGTTGAACTTCCAATCTAGTCAAGCCATCAGTCAGGTCTTGAACCTCTTTGGACAGAGAGATCACCTTCTTGTTCTCTTTCTTTCATTCGTCCACCAATTCTTTGCATAGGTTCTTAAGACCACAAATGAGTTCATCCTTGCTGAACTCCTTACTTTGTTCACCCTCTTGTGAACTACCTGCATCCATGTTAACAGAACCCACAAAACAAACAGCATTTATCAAATTTAAATCTGTATACCTGTTGGATGATATCTCAGGTGCTATCCCACTTTGGATATCACCTGGGGTATCACTGACAGAATCCGAGTCACAATTTGTGACCACCATTGCTGTTTGATCAGAATCTTCAGATTGATTGGTCTCCTCATCCTCATTGTCACTGAGAGAAAACCATAGGTTCTTTCCCATCTTTCATAGAGTGTTAGCACACTCATTTGAGTAATGACCCCATCCAGAGCAAGCATGACATTGGATTGATTCAAGGTATTTTGGATCAGATCTGGATTGATCTGATGATGCTCTCCTTATGGGACCACCTTTCTGAGTAGATGGAAATGTCCTCTTGGGCATTGAATTGTACACCTTGGTTTGTTGCTCTTTAGCCTTCACCTGCACATTTTCTTTGTTAAATTTTCTTACCATTGAGTTATATTTCCTAGCAAGTAAGGCAACACTGGCATCTTCACCTAATTTCTCAAAAATTTCGTCATCCTCATTAGTTGAACCACTAGAGGATTGAACTTTTAAAGCAACACTCTTGCCTTTAGAAGCTTCACTTTGCTCAGCAAGGTTTGACTCAAATTTTTTTAAAATGCTCATTAAGGAATTGATGTCCATAGTAGAAAGGTTGTGAGCCTCTTCTATAGATGAAACCTTTATATTAAAACGCTCAGGGAGAGTTCTAATAGCCTTTGAAACCAATTGTTTGTTTGTAAAAGGTTCACCTAAAAGTTGACACTCATTAGCAATGTCAAACAATTTTTCAAAATAAGAGGAAATGGTATCACTTTCACCCATTCTCAACCTTTCAAATTTGCCAGTAAGACCTCTAAGTTTGTTTTCACGCACACTAGAATCACCTTCACAAAACCTTTGTAAAATATCCCAAGCTTCTTGAGCTGTGGAACTATTTTGAATAAGTTTAAAAATATGCATGTCAACCCACTCAAAGATAGCATTAAGAGCTTTCTCATTATAGTTGGCTAGGGTGATCTCTTCATTAGTCCACTCGCCTTCAGGTTTAACCTGAATATCACCATCCTCATCAGGAGGTAACAGTGGAAGAGAGTACCCATGAACTATAGATCGCCATGCTCGAAGATCAATTGATTTGATATGCGAGCGAAGACGAATTTTCCAATATGCATAATTCGAACCATCTAAAACAGGAAGACGTTTTTGGTTTGGATTTGCAGGATCAAAAGCCATGACACCTAGACCAAGCACTTAGTATCGTCAAGTGACCTGCTCTGATACCAATTGAAATTGTCACGGCCAGAATCACAAGTGATATCCAAGGTGATAACAGCACCAACGATAGCACTTGGGATAGCACACACACACACTTCGAAAATAAAACAATTTTGTAAAAGAATTTGCAGTGGAATAAAAAATACCAAAATTATTTTTTTCAAGTTATATAAATATAACTTGAGAGTGTCTCTTAGGCAAGACTTTATAATCACTATAAATGAATTTACAAAGTCGAAAATGTTCCCTATAGCTATAACAATTTGTGCTCTATGGAACAAGAGATAAAGAACGGAATCCTATCCTAGCCTTCACACAACTTGATACCAATGTAATCAAGTGTGAAATTACAAGGGAGAAAGGGTTAAAAAGAACCAAACAAAGAACTCTATCTCTAAGCTTTCGAAGGTGTGAATGTGATGATGTAAATTGGCATATCTTCAAATGAAACCTTCTTAGCTTATTTATAGTCTTCAAATACTTGAAGGCTACTCAATTAACAGCCTTGGGGCTGGTCTTGCACGTTGAGGGAGTGTAGGGAGAGTGGTTGAAGTTGTTCCACAATTTTAGCTCCCACTTCCTCAATTGTAGCAACCGAGTTGATTAATCTCCAAGTCATGCTTCCACGCCTTGTACTCCCATGCTTTATCAACCTTGTACGTCTTCTATAACTCAGCAACAACTCTTGACCAAGTCTTCACACGTTTTGTTTGTTGTTGCCCAAGTTACGAATGTATACATAAAATGTAAAAATTCTTTTCTTCCAATTTCCACACGTGTCTAGCTCCTTCTTTGATGCTATTGCACTCTGAAATATAAACATAAACTATAGACTATACAGATTATATTAGCACATTAGTCCATTAAATAATAAACAAAAAATATACAACAATATAATTTTCAGTACAGGAAATCATCTACGATATCACCTGGACTTTTGGGAAATCATCTACGATATCACCTGCAGTTTACACTAACAATTTCATTTTTTTAGTTTATTTTTTTTATCTTTTTTTATATATCTTTTTGTAAAAAATATCAGTAATAAAAACAGTCTAAAATATTATTTCCTAGTAAAAATTAAATTAATAAAAAATAAAATAAAAATAAAGGGTAGTCCGTCCCAATTTTATTTTATATACTTTCATTTGTTTAGTTTTCTTAAATATTTTTTATATACCTTTTTGTAAAAAATATCAGTAATAAAAAAAGTCTAAAATATTATTTCCTAGTCAATAAAATATTAATAAAAAATAAAATAAAAATAAAGGGTAGTCCGTCCCTCTTTTATTTTATATACTTTCATTTGTTTAGTTTTTTTTTAATCCTTTTTTATATACCCTTTTGTAAAAAATATCAGTAATAAAAAAAGTCTAAAATATTATTTCATATTCAATAAAATATTAATTAAAAGTAAAAAATAAAAAATAAATAAAGGGTAGTCCGTCCCTCTTTTCTTTTATATACTCATTTGTTTAGTTTTTTTTATATATTTTTTTATATACCTTTTTATTAAAAATATCAGTAATAAAAAAAGTCTAAAATATTATTTCCTAGTCAATAAAAAATTAATAAAAAATAAATAAAGGGTAAGACGTCCCTCTTTCCTTTTATATGCTGTCATTTGTTTAGTTTTTTTTTTATATTTTTTTATATACATTTTGTTAAAAAATATTAGTAATAAAAAAGTCTAAAATATTATTTTCTAGTCTATAAAATATTAATAAAAAATAAAAAATAAATAAAGGTTAGTCCGTACCTCTTTTCTTTTATATACTTTCATTTGTTTATTTATTTGTTTATTTATTTTTTATATTTTTTATATACCTTTTTGTAAAATATGTCAGTAATAAAAAAAGTCTAAAATATTATTTCATAGTCAATAAATATTAATAATAAATAAAAATAAATAAAGGATAGTCTGTCCATCTTTTCTTGATTTTTTTTTAAATATAGCTTTTTAAAAATTTATATATCAAAATAACATTTTCAAAAACTTAAGTACCAAACTAGCACTTTTGACTTGAAATCCGGAATTGGTAATTCCGGATTATGAAATCCGGAATTAACAATTCCGGATTTGATTTTTTTTTGTTTTCCAAAATTGAATTTCCGAAAATAATAATTCCGTAAATAGGGGGCGATCGCGCCCTAAAATAGAGCGATCGCTCATGTGTACTCCGGTGGTACCAATTCCGGATTCTATTTTTATTTTTTTTTTCCAAAAAAGAAATAAAGCAAATAAAAAAAATATATTCTGAAAAAAGGAGAGGGCGATCGCTCTACTTAAGGGGCGATCGCTCCTTAGATGCGTATCTTCAAATTCGGCACTGTCAATTTCGGATTTGCTTTAATTTGAATCCGGGGCTGCCATTTTCGGATTCAAATTTTGAATTCCTACTACCATTAACTCTTATTGTTCATGGAAGAAAGGAAGAAGAAGGAGTGCAGAGAGTGAGATAGAGAAAGAAAGAATTAAGGAGAAGAGAAGAAGTTTAAAGAGTTGTGAGAGAAAGTGTTAGTTTGGTACTTAAAAATGGTTAGTTATATTTCTTTTTTTATTTGTTTTGAGTTATTAATTTTAGCTATATAAATTTTTTTAAGAATTTTTATTTGTGCATTTTTATATCTTGTTGTTAAAATGATTTATGTACTTAATTTTTGATTGTCAATGAATTAAACAATTGTAATTTAATTTTTGCCTAGTTAGAATTTTCTTAAGTTAGGTTTAAAATAAAGTGTTTGTTATAATTACTTTGACAAACATGTTGCAATTTTTCTATTTAAATGTAGCAAAACTTTAAGTCCCATTTAAATTTAATTACTATTAAATTTTTTTATTTCAGATGAATCAACATGTACAACAACAATTTATTGATCCTGGGCCAATCGATCCTCATGTATTGACTTCTCAGGATACACATAGATCTAAATATATTTGGGAGGGACAAGAGTTACCCAATTTAAGACCTAGGCGTGGTCCAGTACTTCCACCTAGAGTTGATTGGGAGGGAGTAGGATTCGCAATCCCCTGATGAATTTACCCCGTCCAATTATCCTTGACTGGTATCCTACGTGACCGGGATGTGGTCAATTTTCTATAAAACTTATTCTTTTATTATTGTTAATTTTAATTTCATGAAAGCTTGCCATGGACTGATATTTCTGAAAAACTAACTGAAAAACGTTAAAAACTGACTGAAAATTCTAAAAAACTAACTGGACTTCTGAGAAACTAACTGAAAACGTTAAAAAACTGATGGAAATTCTAAAAAAACTAACGAAAAACGTTAAAAAACTTATTGAAATTTGACAAAAGAGGGACGGACAAGAGGGAGGTCGCTCCCTTATAGAGGGCGATCGCCCCAATGTAATCCGGAAATTCTAATTCCGGATTCTTTTATTAAAAATTTATTTTTCTTAAAAAACAAATAATAAATTCCATATGCGCGATCACCCCAATATACGAGCGATCGCCCTCTTTTTACAGAGAAAAGGCGCGATCGCTCACTAAACCTGCGCGATCGCCCTCTACGCGGATTTCCCAAAGCACGGTTTATCCCAAAACCTCCCCTCTCCCAATCAAATAACCCTACCATACCGCGCCTCCTTTTCTCTCTCTCTCTCTCTAAAATTTCAAATTTCAAACCCCAAATTCAAGCTTCTTCAACCCCAAATCCAATTTTCTTCAACCCCAAAATCAATCAATCATCCATTTTGAAGCACACATTCAAGGTTTGAGGTGCATTTTGAAAATTGTCACACGTTTGTTTTTCAAGACAAAGACTCCGGCGAAATTCCGGCGACCTTCCGGCGAATTTCCGGCCAATTCAAAAATAAGCTTCCAATTTTTTATCTTTGAGTTTTGATTGACAATGCCTCCTAAAAAACCACGAACCACTACCACCAACACTCCAACCCCTACCGGTCCCCCGTATGATGCTGCTAAATTTGTTGGGATTCAAGCTCAACAATTCTTTGAGTTATATGAAAACAAGCCATTCAACCCGGAGAGGGAATTTGATTTTAATGGCTTGTATTTAGATGGTTTTGTTACCCTTTACAATTGGGGAAAGTTGGGGAGTAAGCCCCCAAACTATGGAAGTTCACTTTTAATCAAAGAATTTTATGCTAATGTTTTTGAACGGGGGAATACGGGACAGTCTTTTGTGCGGGGGCTACAGGTTAATTATGATAGGGATGCCATTAATCAACATTACGGGTTAGCCACTAACATTGAGGAGGATGGGTGTGAGTACACCAAAGAGATGGAGAGGATAGGAAAAAAAGTTAGGGAAAATTTGCATTTGCTAGCTCCGACTTTTGGGGTAATTGACCCTAGGAATGTGAAGAAGGGGGTAGTTGTAAAGGCTCGAGACATGGATACTTGGATGAAGTATCTTCATAGATTTATTTGTGAGAGGATCCTCCCCTCCTCTCATTTTAATGAGGTTAATTGGAGACGTGCATTTCTAATGCACATTATAGTTCAACGAAAAACAATTGATTTTGGAAAAATAATCAGTAAGGAGATATGGAACACGGCTAAGGGTATGGCCAATACGAACTATAATTTTCCATTGTTGATCACATCCCTGATAACAAAATCGGGATTTAACCTCAGGTTAGTGAACAAGGACATTAAAGGAGGTCCAAAGATTAACTTATTCACCCTCACCACTAAATGTCAGAATGTAAAGAGGGGTGAGGGGTCATCTAGGAGACCTCACGCTGGAGATGATGATGATGATGATGATGATGAGGAGGAGGAGGAGGAGGAGGAGGAGGAGTGGCGAGCAGACCCTGGCCGAGGCCGCTTATTATCCGTCCGTGAGTGTGTCAAGCTACGTGGAGAGTCAAATTAGAGATATGAGGGAAGATTTTGGACATTTATCCGTCCGCGTGGATGCGGAGATTGAGACTAACCAGGCTTGGAGGGCACAACAAAATGCTTGGATGTCACAACATGATCGTGTACAGGAGGAGCAGACTCGGTTGCTCCAGAATATCCTTGGACGGATGCCACCACCACCACCGGGAGATGGGTCGGGCTATGGTGGACATTTCTGAAGATTAATGTTTTTTGTTGAATTTTAAAACTCTTAGTTAATTTCAGCTTTGGTTTGTGGCTTAATTTGATGAGGGGATCCTCATAAACAATATTTCATATTTGGTTTGTATTTTAATTCGTCATGCCTTTGTTGGCATGCAAACTTGGTTTTATGTTGGGGTGTGTCCCAAAGACATCTTTATTTTTGGTTTGTAACAAACTTGTTGTTAATTTCCTCTTTGTTTGACTCGCTAAATCGATTTTATTTCTTCCCTTCTTGTATTGTGCCTGGTGGTATGGCTGATGTTTGTTTTCAGCAAAACATTATTTAATTTAAGCAAACATTGTGTTATGTTAAAAATTTATTTTTGGATCGCTGCAATCATAAAATTTATCTTCAAGTTTTGAAATTATTTATCCTAAAATAAATTACTACTCTTGATCAAAATGTATTAGACATTTTGATAATACACTGCATATGTGCAATCACTGTAATTATAATATTTTTCATTTTATACAATAACAGGTTCAACAAAAAAGTCAAAAATGGGACAAACATTTTGGGACGGAGGGAGTATTACAAGAGTTTTATACAATAACGGGTTAATTGAAAATAAAAATGGGACAAACATTTTGGGACGGAGGGAGTATTACACGCTATTGGCTCGCTTTGGCTTTGGAGCGGTCGCCCTCTCTTATTGGAGCGATCGCTCCCAAAATTCCAGAACTTTGCGCGAACGCGCGGATGGAAAGGGGCGATCGCCCATTTGTCCCGATTTTCCATGTTAAAATTGGCAGTGTTACAACTCGTGTGTTGGTACCTGTGTGCACCCGCACATATATGACAAAAACTGTAATGAAGAAAAAGTGCATTAATTGAAGATAGGTTGAACATTTATAATATACGTTCAAATCCGCACCGCCAATGCCGATCTTATCTTCATCGACAAATCCGGCACCGTCAATGCCGGATTTATCTTAACTTACAACTGCACTGCTAATGCCGGATTTATCAAATTTGAATTCCCTTTAAAAGGAAGGAGTTGTTTCATTACAAACATCTAACCCTCAACCCTCTCTCCTCTCTGAAATATGGATCGTAGACTCAAAAATTCTTCTAATCTCCGTCCTCATTTTGAAAAAGGCCAAACATCTAACCCTCAACCCTCTCACCTCTCTCAAATAAATCTGTCTCAACGCGAAGGAGAGCGTCTGATTCCTGGTCCACTCAGGTGGTGACGTGCGGTTGGCTTTGCGCCGAGAGAAACCTCGATCGTCGAGAGGGGGATCCTCTCAGAACCTCTGATTCCGACCCAAGAGTATGTGAGGAGAGCGATTGAAGATCCCAAGGAGGATAAAGATTTCGAACGCAGTCCTTGGCTCTCCGCACTTGAACTGCTCAGTGGCGATGGTATGATTGCTGCTACCCCTTTCATTACTGTCACGGGCGGATTTCCTAATGGATTTGATAGGATTAATGTTGCCGTTGGTGTTGTCAAGACCATCACACTAAGGTATCCATGTCATTAACATACTGATTTTGTAATGGCTCCTCATAGGTTTCAAACTCCTCAACATTCACATTATCAACTAAATTTATCTTAACATACAATTGTAAGCTACTCAACCCACCAAACTGAGCAGAAACATCAAACATGACTTCCATACCCATATCATTGTCGATTACAAATGGAATGTAGTTTGCAATCCCGGGAGCAACAAGATGAGGATATCTACATATAACTTGCAACTGAACAACAGCTCGATCTACCCCAATTTTCTTAGCTAACTTTTTAATCAACTTCTTGTAACTCCACCGAGTTTTAGCCCTAAGTGCACATTTTGGTCCCCTTTCAAAATGTTCACCTTCAAACGGGTGTTCATCATTTCCTCCCCAATAACACATGAAAACAAGTGGAACTCCAGCCATATTTATTCCTAGAAATTGAAAAATAAATTATAAAAAATCTAATTTAACAATATCACTACATTCACAAAAAAATTTAAATAAATACTAAATTTAAATTTCGAACAAAAAATAAGAGGATTAAATGTACCTTCTTAATCACTTCTTCTTCTTGAACTTCTTAATCAACTTCTTGAATTTTCAATATTTTTTGGAAAAAATTCACCTACTTTCTTCTTCTTTCTTCTTTTCTCCTTCTTCTTCAATGGATTTTTATTATGCCAGATTTCTTTACAGATTTGCCGAGGAAGATGGGTTTTGTTAAGCAAATCCGGAATTAGCATTTCCGGATTTGAATTTTTCAAAAAAAAAACATTACTTAATTCAATTCAGATATATTTATTATTTTAAAAAAATTAAAATCCGGAGTTATCAGTTCCGGATTACACTAAGAGCGATCGCCCCCACATACGTGCGATCGCTCTCTATTTATTCCAGAAAATATTATTTTCCTCATTTAATCTTTTTTGGAAAAATAAAATAAAAATAGAATCCGGAATTGGTACCGCCGGAGTACAAATGTGCGATCGCTCTATTTTAGGGCGCGATCGCCCCCTATTTACGGAATTATTATTTTCGGAAATTCAATTTTGGAAAACAAAAAAAAAAAAAATCAAATCCGGAATTTGTAATTCCGGATTTCATAATCCGGAATTACCAATTCCGGACTTCAAGTCAAAAGTGCTAGTTTGGTACTTAAGTTTTTGAAAATGTTATTTTGATATATAAATTTTTAAAAAGCTATATTTAAAAAAAAATCTCTTTTCTTTTATATACTTTAAATTGTTTAGTTTTTTTCTATCTTTTTTTATATACCTTTTTGTAAAAAAAAATCAGTAATAAAAAAATCTAAAATATTATTTCCTAGTCAATAAAAAATTAATAAAAAATAAAAATAAATAAAGGCAGTCCGTCCCTCTTTTATTTTATATACTTTCATTTGTTTAGTTTTTTTTTAATCTTTTTTTATATACCTATTTGTAAAAAATATCAGTAATAAAAAAATTCTAAAATATTATTTTCTAGTCAATAAAAAATAAAAAATAAATAAAGGGTAGTCCGTCCCTCTTTCTTTTATATACTTTCATTTGTTTAGTTTTTTTCTTTTTTTTTATATAAAACAACTAATTTTCTTATGTCTAAGTGATTTTATATTTTAAAAAATAGCTTATTAAATATGAAATTACTTTTTATTTTTTTCATATTTTTTCTGGACAAAATCTTGGGTGAAACGTGTTCTACGCTCGCTGAGCGTAGAACATGTTTTTAAATGTGCGCGGTGGCATTTTTGAAAATAAGCGGAACATCGTTAAAAGGTGCGGTGGCATGGTTGTAAATAACCGAAACTCTTAAAAACTCACCTGGCACTTTTCAAAACTGTAAGAGACAAGTTTCAATACTATAGCAGGCGATTTTTAACACTAGAGCAGACACTTATTTTGGAACTTGAAAAAACTCACCAACACTTGTTGAATTTGTAAGAGGCATGTTTCAATGCTACAGGAGGCACTTTTTTAACATCAGAGAAGTGCCTGCTTGAATTTTAAAACATGACTGGCTGAAGTTTTTTTTTTTTTTTTTACAAGTGCCAAAAAAGTGCGTTACGAAAATTCACCAGGCAATTTTTGATACTGTAGAAGGCAGTTTTCAATACTACAAAAGGAACTTTTTGACACTACAACAGGCATGTATTTTTTAATTCACTTGACACTTTTCAATATTACAACAGGCATTTTTAAATACTATAAGAGGCATATTTCAATACTACAACAGACACTTTTTAACACTACAACAGGCACTATTTTTCAACAATATCACCGCATTATTTAACATTACAATCGATTTAAATGTGTTTATTAGTGTCATATTGCAGCAGACACTTTGTTTATATTGCAACAAGCACTTTATTGTACTAGAAAATGCACTTTCGAAAAACAAGTTCTAGGATAGCTTATACTAGAACTAGTTTCACACAAGAACGACTCTTTTTTCTGATTTTTTTTAAAGAAAAATAAAAAAAATAGGAAAACCCGTTATGCCCGTTTCATCACACGGACTGACAGGCTTCTATCCATCTCGCTCGCGGGTTGATCCGTACGAAACCGGCCGGAACGGGCCGGCCCGTTTGTCCATTAATCACCAAGTTCCGGCCTGTTTGTCCATCAATCACCAAGTCCATCTATATAGTGATCGAATATGCTTGTGCACCGATTTCAAGTCACGTAGAATATTGGCTTGGTAGTTAAAGACGTTACGACATCAACTTGTGGGTTTCTAAAATTGAGAAGCAATTAGTTAACACGCAATCATTTAACGTAAGAATATGTGAGTTTCTCAAAATTCAAACTACTCAAATCTCAAATATATCCCTCCCACTTCCACGTGTGAAAACGAGTTTAGAACTTCATATTTCACCCTCTATATTACTAACTATTTAAATATTCTTATGATACTGAATATATATAGTACAACCTAGTTTGCTCGGCAAAGTAAGGGTACTACTATATACAAGGCATGGATTTACAAGGCATGCACAAAATGACCAAAATACCCTCATATAAATACTTTAAAAAAAAAAATTCTTTCCCCTCCCTCTCCATTTCAAACACCGGTCCTCGTTCTATCTCTCTCTCGCTCTCAAAACCTAAGGCAAAAACAACGACGCTCTCTTCTCTCTCTCTCGCCGACGAACGCCGCCATCACCACGCCAGGAAAACATGAAGACAAACCTCCCTACCGGTGGAAAGTCCGCCTTCCGCCGCTCCAAAGAAAGTAATTAATTTTAACCTAAAATTTCAATTTGAAAACCCTACAACAAATGTATGCCTAAAATGGATTATATAATGCTTAATGTTGTTTAAACGTATCCTAAATGGTTCTAATTGCGATTTCGTAACATTAATTTGGGTTTTTTGTTTGAATCGGATACGAATTTGTGTGCCTAAAATTTGAAGTTGTCGGCGTGCGTTTCGTATGAACACATACGAATGGTTACCAACATATCGGGTATTGGCATACGAAATGTAACCGATTCATCGGTTTACATTTCGTGACAATATGAAATGTTGGTAACATTTACGTATGTGTTCATACGAATGGTGACCAACCTTTCGTGTATTGGCATACGAAATGTAACCGATGAATCGGTTTACATTTCGTATGCCAATACACGAAAGGTTGGTCACCATTCGTATGAACACATACGAAATGTTACCAACATTTCGGGTATTGTCACACGAAATGTCATCTCGAATCTTGAATATTAACCGTCTCTTATTTAATTTTTTGTAGGGACGTAACCCCCGCGACGGCCTCTAATAGAAAGAGGAAGGCCGAGGAGGCAAATTTGCGGCTATGCGGACATAAACGGTCCAAAAAGAAGAACGACAAGAATGTCGTGATTTGGCCGGATGTGGTTGAGGAGAGTGATAGTAGTGAGAGTAGTTATTCTAGTGAGGATTCATCTTCACGTACTATGTCCCGAGGTGCATCTGCGCGGAGGAGGCACATTTATCTAGTGAGGAGGAGGAGGCGGAGGAGAGTGTATCGTGAGGCCTCGCAAGAGGCGGGAGGCACGGGGCGTAGAAGGGGAAAGGGGCCAAGGATGACGAGTGGCGGTGAAGAGTAACCCCGGTGGCGGCCCGAGGAGGTTCGGTTGTTGTACGGGTTTGGTCATCATCGAGCCCGTAAGATATGGGAGAACGCCACTTGCGAGCCGGTGTTGAAGCGCCAAACAAGGCAGCAGATTTTAGATAAGTAAGTATATGATTTTGTTTATTATTAAATAGCCATTTGCAAAACATTATCAAGATTCAGATGACATTTCGTATGCCAACATACGAAATGTTGGTGATATTTCGTATGTGTCCATACGAATGGTCATCAACATGTCGGGTATTGGTATACGAAATGTAACCGATTCATCAAGTTTACATTTCGTATGTTAATACACGAAATGTTGGTCACCATTCGTATGAACACATACGAAATGTCACCAACATTTCGGGTATTGGCATACGAAATGTCATCTGAATCTTGAAACAGAGGGAGTATTAATTATAATTTTTTGTTTGGAATCAACAGGTTCTCCCATGCTTCTTTACCGGAGGATGATAGAGCTTGGTGTTAGATGATATGAGAATTAATGAAAATAATGGGCATAAATTTATGGGTGTTAAGAATAGGACAATGGTGTCACAGTGCATGGGAGTACAAAGAAGAACGGTGTTTCTCTCTGTTGGGCCGTTGTCTGCGTGAATATCGTTTTTGATGTAGGGTTTCAGGGTGTATCTCGTGTGTATATACACGAGATACTATGGTACATATCGTGTATACAAACACGATATAGTATTTGTTTCTGGTAATTATATCGTATGAACAATACACGAGATGCACCTTGATTACTTTCGTGTATTGTTCATACGAAATGCCTCAGTAAATATCGTGTATTTAGACACGACACAACATATAATAAAATAAAAAATGGTATACGGCTACCTCATTTATTTATTTTTAATTTTTTTATACATTCTAAATGACATTTAAAGTGTTTTTCATCTACATCACTTTCCTCAAAATCCAAATGGAGATTGAATTAGAAATATTTGCCATTATTTAGGGTTTTTAGGGTTTTACATGTCCCGATCTTGCCAAAAATGGTATACGGCTACCTCGTTTATTTTTTTTTAATTTTTTTCTACATTCTAAATGACATTTAAAGTGTTTTTCATCTACATGAGTTTCCTCAAAATCCAAATGGAGATTGAGTTACAAATATGTGCCATTATTTAGGGTTTTTAGGGTTTTATGTGTCCCGATCTTGCCAAAAATGGTATACGGCTACCTCGTTTATTTTTTTTTTAATTTTTTTCTACATTCTAAATGACATTTAAAGTGTTTTTCATCTACATGAGTTTCCTCAAAATCCAAATGGATATTGAGTTACAAATTTTTGCCATTTTTTAGGGTTTTTAGGGTTTTCTGTGTCCCGATCTTGCAAAAAATGGTATACGCCTACCTCGTTTAATTTTTTTTTTATTTTTTTCTAGATTCTAAATGACATTTAAAATGTTTTTCATCTACATGAGTTTCCTCAAAATCCAAATGGATATTGAGTTACAAATATTTGCCATTATTTATGGTTTTTAGGGTTTTACGTGTCCCGATCTTGCCAAAAATGGTATACGACTACCTCGTTTATTTTTTTTTTTTAATTTTTTTCTACATTCTAGATGACATTTAAAGTGTTTTTCATCTACATCACTTTCCTCAAAATCCAAATGGAGATTGAGTTACAAATATTTGCCATTATTTAGGGTTTTTAGGGTTTTACGTGTCCCGATCTTGCCAAAAATGGTATACGACTACCTCGTTTATTTTTTTTTAATTTTTTTATACATTCTAAATGACATTTAAAGTGTTTTTCATCTACATGAGTTTTCTCCAAATAAATAAAGTGGTATCACTTAAATGTGATAGGTTATATGATATTGTATGATCCAATATGACGTTTGTTCCTTGTCATGTATAAGTGTATAAATTTTGCTCAATTAACAACACAATTCAATAATATAACATAGAATATGCGTATCATTAACATCGTGTCGCAAATCATCGAAGAACACCTTCATTATGATATGTCGTATGGATATACACGATTTTAGTACATTATATCGTGTTGTTGTGTACGAAATTAATGACAGAGTAAATTTAAATTTCGTATAATTTCATACGACCTATTATTTAACCCAATTAGTTTATGTCGTGTAAAAGTACACGACATGAAGGCTTCTTGTCGTCCTTTCGAGCACGACAGACGAAGGGTAGTTTGGGAATTATTGGTGCCTTGTATATAACATGCCTTGTATATAGAATTTTCCGCAAAGTAACTCTAATATAATAGGTAACTATTACCAAGGAGATATACATAAATATTTACATGCTAAAAGGATAATGCTAAATATATGAGATAATATTTACAGAGAATATCTACACTCGTTTACACCCCTCCTCAGTCGAGGTGAATACTGAGACTATCATGAAAAGCATCAAAAGTACGCACGGAATCTCTTTTCTGAAAATGTCAGCGATCCGGTGACGAGAATGAACACGAAGAACACGAACTTGACCACGAGCAATCTTCTCGCAGACAAAGTGAATATTCAATTCAACATGTTTGGGGCGTTGATGTTGAACAAAATTATCGGAGAGATAGATAGCACTAACATTGTCACAATATACTAACGTAGCCTTGAAAATTGGACAATGTACCTCAAGTAATAAGTTACGTAACCAACATGACTTATAGACGGCGTTAGCTACGCCCCGGTATTCAGCCTCTGCGTTCGATCGAGAGAGAGTTGGTTGACGCTTAGAGGACCAAGAAAGAAGATTTGCACCCATGAACACAGTAGCCAGAAGTGGAGCGCAAGTGGAGCGCCTGGTGTCAGGGCATCCTCCTCAATCGGCGTCCGTGTAGGAGGTCAGACTCGATGTAGAGGAAGAAAACAGATGAAGACCGTAGGCGATGGTGCCTTGAACATAGCGTAGAATCCGTTTAAAAGCAGCCATGTGTGACTCACGGGGATCATGCATATGGAGGCATATTTGCTGAACCGAATAGGAAATGTCCGGTCTAGTAAATGTGAGATATTGTAGAGCCCTTGCAAGGCTGCGATAGAGAATAGGATCCAGAACATGAGGGCTGGAGGAAGAGCTAAGCTTGGCCTTGGTGTCAACAGGTGTTGGCCCCGACTTACATGAAGGCATACCTGCTCAGTCAAGAATTTTAGCTGCATACTTGTGTTGAGACAGAAAGAGGCCACGAGAATGGCGTTGAACTGAGATACCCAAGAAATAACTGAGTGGACCTAAGTCTTTCATAGCAAATTCTGATGCAAGAAGAGCCCTTATAGTTTGTTGAAGAGTGTTCGAAGAGGTGATAAAGATGATATCATCAACATATAATAATAGATAAGCTGTATCCTGACCATGGCAATAAATGAATAGCTAGTGATCAGATTTGTTACGAGAGAAACCAATGGTGAAAACGTAATCTGCGAATCGTTGATACCAGGCACGGGAGCCTGTTTGAGGCCATACAAGGATTTCTTAAGAAGGCGGACATGATCCGGATGAGACTTAACTCTAAAGCCCAGTGGTTGCTGCATATAAACAGTTTCAAGAAGGGCACCATATAGGAATGCGTTCTTGACATTCAGTTGATGGATTGACCAAGATTTAGAAATAGCAAGGCTGAGAACTGTCTGGATTGTGGCCGTTTCACCACGGGACTGAAAGTTTCGTCACAATCAACACCAACTTGTTGAGATCTCCCATCCCTAACCAGACTATCCCTAACCAGACTGGCTTTGTGTCGTTCAAAGGATCCATCTGCATTAAATTTATGACGAAAAATCCACATAGAATGAATTATGTTAATATTAGACGGACGAGGGACTAACTCTCACATCTTATTTTTAATAAAACCATCATATTCATCGTTTATGTCCGTTTTCCAATTCGGGTCGGACAAGACATATTTAGGATTACGAGGGAGAGGGGAGGGAGTGACTGAAGTGGACAGATTAAAATGAGTCTTGGGTTTAAAGATACCTTGCATGCTACGAGTAGCCATGGATCTAATGGGTACGGTAGAGATTGAACGAGGAGGTGGGCTGGAATGTGCAGCCGAGAGAGGGGAGGTTGGAGTGGGAGAAGGAGGATGAGATGGTCATGGAAATAGGGGCGCAGTAGGTAGAGCAGGAGATGTTTGAGGCGGTGAAAAATGGTCAAGGTGATGACGTAAGACGGGGGAGATGTCATCAGAGAGAGAGAGAGAGAGAGAGAGAGAGAGAGAGAGAGTCATATCTGATAAGGGGAGGAGTATAGATTGTGGAAAAGGGAAATTGTGATTCATCAAAAACAAAATGGCGAGTGATAATGATACGAAGATTGGAGAGGTCGTAACATTTAAATCCACAATGGTTAGGGGGATAGCCTAGGAAGACACACGGGGTAGAACGAGGTTGGAGTTTGTTTATTGTGGTTAAGGGATTGAGGGGGTAACAAAGGCAACCGAAAACCTAAGGTGTGTGTAGGAAGGATCCTGATGATATATGATTTGAGTGGGGGAGTAGTTTTGTATAGCTTTGATAGGGATTATATTTAATAAGTACGATAGCCATTTGAAGGGCGTGATGCCTAAAAGTGGGAGGCATCGAAGAGTGAGCTAGGAGAGTACGAATCATATTATTGACGGTGCGTATTTTTCGTTCGGCTTTGCCATTTTGGGATGAGGTATGAGGACAATAGAAGCGAAAGGTCATATCGTTTTGATGGCTGAATCACTTGAAAGAATCATTGTCGAATTCGCGACCATTGTCACATTGAAAACACTTAATGCGATGTTCAAATTGAGTGCGAATGTGTTCTGAAAAAGAGGAAGGTGGAGTAGACTTGAGATTTATGGCCTAAAGGAAAAGTCCACAAGAAATTAGAGAAGTCATCCAAAATCAATAAGTAATATTTATGATCTGCAGAACTCAATACAGGAGATGTCCATAAATCATTATCTAGAATATCAAATGGCAGTAAAGTAGAAGAACAAGATGGATAAAACGTCAATTTAATATGTTTGCCAAAAACACAAGAGCTACAAACTGTAGGACTAGAATTTTGGTACATGAAATAACTTTATTTGAAAGAAGAAAATTGAAAACCGGAGTGCCCGGGTGTTCTAATCTTTTATGCCATAATGTAGAAATTTAAATTGGGATAATAATTTCTCTTGTTATTCTTCTCACATGGAGGAAGGATTTATATGAGATTACAAAAGAGTTGTAGTCAAAAGGAAACTCTAAGCAAATAAGAAACCCAAAGGAAAAAGGAAACATCAAATAAGGAAATAAGAAACCCAAAGGAAAAAGGAAACATCAAATAAGGAAATAAGAAATCCAAAGGAAAAAGGAAACATCAAAGAAGGAAACACAATCCTAGCTGCGTTACACCCTCCCTCAAGTTGGAGCGTGAGGATCAAAAATGCCCAACTTGCTAAGTAAAACATCAAACTGTTGCTTCCCGAGAGCTTTAGTAAATATGTCAGCTAACTGAGTCTTCGTTGGAACATAAGAAGGGGCAATAAGACCATTGGAGATAGCGTCACGGACAAAATGAGAATCTACCTCAATATGCTTGGTGCGCTCATGATAAACATGATTCTTGGCAATGTGAAGAGCCGATTCACTGTCACAGAAAATGGGAATAGCCTTGGGATGATGGACACCCATGCTCAACAATAAACCCTTCAGCCATTTAAGCTCGCATGTAAGAGCTGCCATGGCGCGGTATTCACCTCGGCGGAAGAACGAGAAACAAGAGGTTGTTTCTTAGTCTTCCAAGATATGGGGAATGCCCGAGAAAAGCGAGCCACCCGGTAAGAGAATGACGAGAAATGGGGCATGCGGCCCGGTCAGGAGTCACACCATCCTTGAAGAGTGAGATCGGCGTCGGTGCGCAAAGAATGCCTTGCCCCTGGCGTGCCTTTGAGATATCGAACCACCCGTAGAGCGGCCTCCCAATGCTCTAACGAGGTTCATTCATGAACCGAGAAAGGATGTGGACCGAATATGCAAGATCCGGCCGAGTTACGACCAAGTAAATGAGTCACCCAACTAGGCGTCGATAGCGTTGGATCTTCCAAGATAGCACCGGTAGCAACACCAAGCTTATGGTTAGGTTCAATGGGGAAGCTAGAGGGCTTCGAACCTAGTAAACCGGCCTCGAAATAATATCCAATGTATACTTTCGTTGGCACGAAAAACAGGCCATCGGGATTGCGAGCAACCTCAATGCCAAGAAAGTATTTCAGAGACCCGAGATCCTTCATTTTGAAGCACTCACACAGGTACTTTTTGAAGGATAGCAAGGCGGCGAAATCGTTCCGGCTATGATGAGATCGTCAACATACACAAGCACATTTATCTGGATGGCACCTTTGGTGAAGGTAAGCAGTAGTCGAGTAGAATTGGAGGAAGCCATAAGTCTTCAAGGAAGTCAACAACTTGGCGAACCAACAACGAGGGGCTTGCTTCGGACCATATAGGGACTTATGAAGACGACAAACCGTGTTGGTGTTCGGTGCCGCAAAGCCCGGAGGGGGTTTCATATAAACTTCTTACGCTAAGTCGCCATGCAAGAAGGCATTGTGAACGTCCATCGATGAAGCTCCCAATTCTTGGAAGCAAAGAATAGCAAGGAAAGCCCGAACAGTGACCATTTTAGCCACGAGCAAAAGTTTCTGTGTAGCCGATGCCTTCTTTCGATGATTGCCAAGAACAACTAGCCGAGATTTCACCGGTCAAGCTGCTCCGTCGTAATTGTACTTGATCTTATAGACCCATTGACATCCTAGAGCCCGTTTGCCAGGAGGCAGAGACACCATGGACCATGTGCCATTATCCTCCAAGGCACGAATTTCCTCTTGCATTGATTGTTTCCAGCCATCATGAGCCATTGCTTCACGAAAGGAAGTCGGCTCTTTAGCCACTGTAAGAGCTGCAAGAAAGGTACGATATTTCGCAGAAAACCGATCACAGTTTATATAGTGAGCTATAGGATAGGGAGTACCTGAGGAACTCGATTGAAGACGGAGAGGCGGGAGATGGACTAAAAGATGTAGTAAGGGCCACAAAATCGCGAAGACGAACAGAAGGCAATTTCTGTCTCATACCCCTCCCTAAAAGATCGGATCCAGAGTCATCAAAAGAGACTGACGTTGATGCAGAGGGAGCAGTGGGAGCCGGAGGAGCCGGATTAATGGGAGCCGGAGCAACCTCTTCCTGTACATCGAATAGAGGAGCGGGCTCGAGTGCGATCGAACAACGAAGGAGCTGCGGAGTCTTCTTCAATAGGAAAATCAATGTGACCAAAAGCTTCTTCCTCAGCAAGAACATCAACAGAATCCTGGATATGAGGAACAGTAGTAGAATCGCTGTATGGAAACACAGTCTCAAAGAACTTGACATCACGAGAGACGAAAAATTTCTTGGTCTCAAGATCAAACAGCTTCCACCCCTTTTTACCAAGAGGATACCCCACGAAGATGCATTTACGATTGCGACTAGCAAATTTGTCACCCTAACTTCGATTATGAGCATAACACATCGAACCAAAAACTCGAAGAGAATCATAAAAGGGGTTTTTGCCAAACCAGATATCGTATGGAGTTGTGTTATCCAACAATGGGGAAGGGGTTCGATTAATCAAATGAGCGGCGGTAAGGACCGCTTCGCCCCAAAAGTAAATGGGAAGGTGAGCACGAAACCTCAAGGCTCTAGCTATGTTCAAAATATGACGGTGTTTACGTTCGACACGCCCATTTTGTTGAGGGTGCCAACACATGATATTTGAAAAAGAATGCCGGTGGAAAGAAAATAATCAAACAGGGAGTTAAACTCGGTGCCATTATCGATTGAACAATTTTGATTTTTTGAGAAAGCGTCGATCCACCATTGCAACAAAGGCCATAAACATGCGAAAAACTTCCGTTTTATCAACTAGTAAATAAATCCAAACAAAGCACGTGAATAATCATCTACCAAAGTCAAAAAATAACGGGCACCACAAGAGGAAACATGGGTGTAAGGACCCCACAAGTCACGGTGAACTTTCTCAAAAACTCTAGTAGATTTATACTCACTAATAGGAAAGCTATCTCTAGAATGTTTAGCACGAAAACAAACGTCGCAAGGTTGATGAAGACTACCCGACAAATGAGAGGCCGGAGGAAGAAGTTTTACTACTTTTTCGGAAGGATGCCCCATACGATTATGCCACAACTCGAGCAAAGCGGATGCATTGTTGACGAAACGTGACAAGCGAGAAGGTGCGCCTCCGAAGTAGTATAGTCCATCCCGCCTAACACCCGTTCCAATCGGGTTCCTCGGCGGTCTGTATAGCACACATAGAAGTATTAAAATGGACGGTCACCGATGAACATCATCGATAATTGAGAAACGGAGAGAAGACTGCAGTTTAAATTTGGTATATAAAGAACATGATGAAGAACAAGGGTGTACGTCAGCGAGCAGAACCCTCAATATGTGCAAACACAGAGGTGCCGTTAGGAAGCTTGACGGGGCAAGCTTGTATAGAGTATGAATCAAAGAGACAAGCAAGGCGTTTCCGGTCACATGATTGGATGCTCCCGTATCAATGATCCAAGAAGATGTCTCGAGATGTACCATGAAGGCGATTATCAGGAATACGAGTGTTACGAACTAGGCCGGCCAAAGCATTCCATTGTTCTGTAAACAAGGATGAAGAACCGGCTTGGGCGGATCCGGCAGCCATGCCGACTTGGGCGGCACCAACTTGGGCAAGCGAGTTGGTCCGCGCAACTCCTCTCCTCGACCTTGTTGAGGACGACCGCCACCACGAGCACTTGTTTTGCTACTTGTCTCCCCACCATTACGGATAACCGACAAGCTCAAAGCAAGAAGAGACATCATGGCCCTTTTTACGTGTGAACATGTAAGGTGGGATTTATCGGGCTTGTCACGACCACGAGGACCACCGGTTTTGAGGGAAAAGCCAACCGCATCCGGAGGTTCATCAAGAATTGGTTTAGCAAGTCGCTCGTTCGGCTTTGTGCTATCAATTGGTAAGCTCGATCAAGAGTGGGCAAGGGATCCTGAGACAAGAGGTTAGTACGAAGAGAGGCATAGTATTCAGAATTTAAACCCATAAGAAATTCATGAAGCTTGTCGGTCTCCCTTCGTGCCGCGTGCTTCTGTCCGGCTGTGCAGTTGTCGCAGCAAGAACAATCTATAAGCGGCACGTAATTGTGCAGAGATTCCCATAATCCAGTCAACTTACCGAAATACACAGCAACAGGCATGGTCTTGGTCTGCTCACATCGTGCTATTGACATCTTCAGTTGTTGAATGCGAGGTCCATCCACCAACGCATATCGAGATTTGAGAGAATCCCACAAACGCCTAGCATCCCTATACTTGGGCAGCGTGCTCTTAACCTCGGGATCAATATTGTTCATGAGCCATGATACCAACATAGCATGAATAGTATTCCAATCTAACTCGGTGCAAGGAGAAACGGCGGATGGAATAGATCCATCCAAGAAGCCGAATTTGCGTCTAGCCTCAAGAGCGGTCTTTATATCGCCAGCCCAATCATCATAGTTATCACCACGAAAGCGAGTAGGAGTTATGAAATCACCAGGTCGATCTTGGGGACCTAGGTAGAAAGGAGAGTTGTATTCAATCTTCAAAATCGGAGGAGGTCTTCCATCACCACCACCGGCCGGTGGTGCTTGTTCCGCCATCTATCAAAAGCTTGTGTATGCTAGCTCTGATACCATGTAGAAATTTAAATTGGGATAATAATTTCTCTTGTTATTCTTCTCACATGGAGGAAGGATTTATATGAGATTACAAAAGAGTTGTAGTCAAAAGGAAACTCTAAGCAAATAAGAAACCCAAAGGAAAAAGGAAACATCAAATAAGGAAATAAGAAACCCAAAGGAAAAAGGAAACATCAAATAAGGAAATAAGAAACCCAAAGGAAAAAGGAAACATCAAAGAAGAAAACACAATCCTAGCTGCGTTACACATAATGAAGGAAAGACTGCAACGAAACTGGAAGGTGAACGAGTTGGATGACATCGAGATGTAAGCGGGTACATGTCGCCAGAACTATCACATCTCATTAGAGGGAGGCCTGTCAATGTCCTTAACAGAAAAACCAAGAGAGTCAAATTCGATAGACACATTATTATCAGATGTAAATCGACAAACATAAATAAGATTTTTGACAAGGTCAGGTGCATGCAAAACATTATTAAGTTGGAAAGGGGGGAGGGGTGGGGAAAGAGAGCTATGTCCAAAACCATGAATTATAATCTTATGCCCACTGCCAATAATAATATTAAGATGAATAGGAGTCGAATTAAAGTAAGATGAGAGAGTACCTTGGTTTGGTGTCATATGTGATGCAGCACATGTGTCCATAAGCCAATTCTCAACCGGAGGAGTGAGAGACATAGTATGCATTGATGTATCAATCTCGGTAGGGGCATAGTGAGATTGTTGGGATGGAGCTTAGGTGCTATAAGTCTGGTTTAGATGGCTGCCAAGAAGTCCAGGTTGAGGCGCTGGGGGGCGTGATCAGGAAGCAATGGGGTACGAACAAGGAGGTGTAAGCGAGTAATATTATCACGCTAGCAATATTCTCAGAATATTGCGGATGATTTGTTAGGTGTATATTTATGGATTGTATTGTGTGTATTATTTAGACTTATCTTTTCCATAGATAAATAGATATCAATCCCAGACTAAGAAGAGGGGGTGTATAGGACTCTTGTACCTTGGCTTAGTATATACTATTACAGATTGGAATTAAAACTGTGTCTATCGAATGTTCAAAAATTCAAATTGAAAACCAACTTAAAATTCAAATTGAAATTAAAACTGTATATATTATAGATTGGAATTAAAACTGTATCTATTTATCTATGGAAAAGATAAGTCTAGTATATTTATCAATGTTCAAAATTCAAATTGAAAACCAACTTCAAAGAAAAATTGGAGCAGTTCATTCAATTAAAACTGTTCAAACTGATGGAGGTGGAGAATTTATGAGTCGTGCTTTTCTTTCTTTTCTCCGAACTCATGGAATAAAACACCAATCCACTTGTCCTCATACTCCGCAACAAAATGGCACTGTCGAACGAAAACATAGACATATAGTTGAAATGGGTTTGTGTCTCTTATCCCAGTCGGGTGTTCCCCAAAAATATTGGCTTGAGGCATTCAACACTTCTATATACTTGATCAATAGGCTTCCCATGCATTTGTTGGGGTATATTTCTCCTTTTCAAAAACTCCTCAAACGTACTCCTGATTACTTGATTCTAAAAACTTTTGGATGTCTTTGTTTTCCCCACCTCGTCCCTTATAATCGCCATAAATAATTGCCCAAATCCACCCCGTGTGTGTTCTTAGGGTATGATAATTTCCGAAAAGGGTATAGATGTTTGGACCAATCCACAGGACGACTTACATCTCTCGTCATGTTCTTTTTGATGAAACTGTATTTCCTATGGCTACTTCTTCAACAGATTTGATGTCCAGCTCTAGCCATCCTTGTCCACAAAGGCAGCCTGTTCAAAACACTTGCAGCTCCGTTCAGCCCGCTCATCTAGCTGGTCCTGTCACACTTACCACGGCCTGCCCATCACCATTGGGCCGGCCCGAGCAAGCAATCCATGCTGCTGACCAGGCCCCCTCGGCCGCCTCTTCTCCTGACAGCTCAATTCCCATTGAGCGACAGGCTCAAGTTTCCTCCCCTCAATAACTTGGCCCAAATTCGGGTGTCTCCGATGCTGGCCCATCTTCTTCCCCAATGTCGGATCCAAATCCTGCGTTAAGAACTTCATCTGGGACTCTTTCAAATATGGGTTCTCCTGCATCTTGTTGGAATAACTATTACAAAATCTTTGCTGGAAATATAGAAACTAATTTAAAACAGAAATAGAAAATACAAGAGAAGAAAATGAAGTTGTCGTTGTCCGAGTCGTGTGAAATCACACTCTCCTTAAGACAAATTACGCCCCCTCACCACGTTGTGCTTGAGTTGTTATGGAACGCTTGCCTCCCAGGATGAAACGGAGTGACCGGATGGTGGTTGCACAATTAGACCTCCGGCGAACTGAAGTCGATGCTTGAACTTTATCACCACGAATGCAATGCAAGGAGGCCAAAGGGAAGATGAACAATATGCTGCGAAAAAGATTGTGGAGATTGTGAAAACTGTATGTTTTCCCTTGTGGTTGTGTTCTATTTATATATTTTCCTCATAGGAAAACTTCCCAACAAATTAAAACCACATTTTTAATTTGCTCAATCAATATTGCAATTATAAACTCCATAGGAAAACTGCCCAACAAATTAAAATCATGTTTTTAATTTGCTCAATCAATATTGCAATTATAAATAATGAATTTGCAATTTATTTCGGCAGTTACATGAGCGTAAGCAGTTTCGGGAACCGATTCTTTGAAGCAGGCGCCCGCCTCGACCCACCCAGGCGCCCGCCTCGACCCACCCAGGCGCCCGCCTCGTTGGTGCACAAACGGGGCAGCCCCTTCTGGACTCCAGGCGCCCGCCTCGGGAAAGCCAGGCGCCCGCCTCGGGCTGTCTCACATGGGCGGCACCTACTGGCCTCCAGGCAGCCGCTTCACCTAGGTCCATGATTTGCACCCCCCCCCCTGCGCACCTGTGCGCGAGAGAGAGCCTCTATGTACCACAATCTTACTCCCTACCAAAGTGTAGGAGTATTTAAACTTAGCCACTTTTTCATCTTTTTCCAATGTGGGATAACCACATTTTACCCATTTCAACCCATTAACTTTGAGCCTTCATATCTCATTCATTTCTCAACCATTTTTGACAAATGAATATATGATTTCAATGTACTCATGGAGTAGAACACAATCCAACAATCAATTTGTCATTTTAATAAATAACAAATTAAGAAAATAACTCATTATTTCCTTCAATAACACACTTTTTTCCAACAATCCCCCACATGAAGGAATAATGCGGAATTGGTGATAAAGCCCGACAGACGAAAACTTGCATACGAAGATGTGGGAATGCCCATTGAATCTTCGCTCGTACAAGCATATTTACTCTACTCGCAAATCGATAGACGCGATGTCCTTGAATCGTTATGCTTTTTGTGTAGCCGATCATATGCTTGACACAAGTATCGTCCTAACATACTTCAATTCTCATAGCTATGTTCAATCATGGCCCTGAACATACGCCTGGTTCTACGAGAGGGTCTAAGAATTGAGCCTCACACAATTCTCCTCGAAGCGGCCCCACTTCTCTCTCACATAGGTGATTTCTTAAAGGTAACCCGTATTACCCCGCTCGAATTTTCGACGCCCAAGAATTATTAAAAGCCATATGCTTATCCTTGTCCTTTCGGGATGTCACTAATAGGAATGGACTTGGGGTTGATTCCCCCACAGTGACGCTACAAGTCTTTTAACAGTTAGGTTGTCCCATTGAATCTAGTTCTTGGGATCTCCAGTCATCTAGATTGGGTTTTCCGCTGTGTTTAACTTTTAAGAGGCTTAAGTCCCATTCCCCTCGTCGATCTTTCAACTAACTCTCTATTTAACCCTTTGGTTAACGGATCCGCTAAATTTTCCTTTGACTTAACATAGTCAATGGATATTGTGCCAGTTGAGAGTAGTTGTCTAATGGTATTATGTCTTCGACGAATGTGTCTCGACTTACCATTATACATATGATTGTGTGCCCTTTCAATCGCTGATTGGCTATCACAATGTATACATATTGATGGCACGGGCTTCGTCCATCTTGGAATATCTTCTATAAATTGGCGTAGCCACTCGGCTTCTTCACCACATTTATCTAACGCTATAAACTCAGATTCCATCGTGGATCTAGCTATAACCGCTTGTTTAGAAGATTTCCATGATATAGCGACTCTGCTAATGTAAACACAAATCCGCTTGTAGACCTTGAAGCTTTTATATCGGATATCCAATTAGCATCGCTATATCCTTCGATTACCGCTGGATGTCTAGTATAGTGTAAAGCATAATCGCGAGTATATCTTAAGTACCTTAGTACTCTCACTATACAATTCCAATGTTTCGCTCCGGGATTACTTGTATACCGACTCAGTTTGCTAACCGTGTAAGCAATATCTGGTCTAGTACAACTCATCAAGTACATTAGACTTCCAATGATTCTCGAGTATTCAACTTGAGAAACTGTGTCACCTCTATTCTTTGATAGATGTTGACTCATGTCTATTGGGGTTCTAGCAATAGCTAAGTCATTCTTCTTTGAATTTCTCAAGAATTTTATCCACATAATGTGACTGGCTTAAAGCAAGTCCATTTGACATTCTTGAAATTTTCACGCCAAGGATTACATCGGCTAACCCCATATCTTTCATGTCAAACTTTGAGTTCAACATATCTTTAGTGGACTTTATCATTTTATCACAGCTTCCTATGATAAGCATGTCATCTACATAAAGACATAAAAGGACGTAGCCATTTCCCGTGTCTCTAACATAGATACATTTGTCACATTCATTTATTTTAAATCCACTTTCCATCATGGCTTGATCAAACTTTTGATGCCATTGTTTTGGTGCTTGTTTCAAGCCATAAAATGACTTTACTAACTTGCACACTTTATTTTCTTGCCCCGGTGCGAGAAAATCCTTAGGTTGCTCCATGTAAATTTCCTCTTCTAAATCCCCATTTAGAAAGGCTGTTTTAACATCCATTTGATGTACTTCAAGATTCCGCAATGCGGCTATTGCAAGTACAATTCTTATGGATGTTATTCTCATCGGAGAATATGTATCAAAGTAATCAAGGCCTTCCTTTTGCTTGTAACCTTTAATTACAAGTCTTGCCTTATACTTGTCAATTGTTCCATCCGTCTTCATTTTCCTTTTAAAAATCCACCTATATCCTAGTGGTTTACTTCCCGGAGGAAGATCCACTAATTCCCAAGTGTGATTTTGTAAAATGGAATCAATCTCACTTTTAATGGCCTCTTTCCACAAAGTCCTTCGGAAGAGCTCACGGCCTCTTTATAACTTTGTGGTTCACTTTCAAGCATATAGGTTAGAAAATGCTGGGCCAAAAGATTTTTCTACCCTACCTCGTTTGCTCCGTCGAGGCTCTACCTCCACTTCATCATTTTCATCATGATGATTTATTCCTTCGACTTCTTCTTCTTCTATTGAATCATGTCTCCGTTTAGATGAACTTGCATCATCTCTTTTGCACGGAAACACATTCTCAAAGAAAGAAGCATTTCTTGACTCCATTATAGTATTCTTGTGTATATCTTGAATCTTCGATTCATGCACAAGAAACCTATAAGCACTACTATTGTGAGCATACCCAATAAATATGCAATCAATAGTTTTGTCCAATTTTCTCCTTTTTGGGAGGTGGTATTGAAACCTTTGCAAGACACCCCCACACTCGCATGTATTGGTATGAAGGCACTCTTCCATGCCACAATTCATAGGGGCTCTTATTTACTTTCTTTCGGGGCATTTTATTTAACACATAATTTGCCGACAAGACGGCCTCTCCCCACATGTTATCCGGTAACCCCGAACTTATTAACATGGCATTCATCATGTCATTTAGAGTCCGATTTTTCCGCTCGGCAACTCCATTGGATTGTGGGGTGTATGGTGGTGTTGTAACATGTTTTATCCCATGTTGAGCACAAATACCTTCAAAAGGGAATTCATACTCACCACCACGATCACTTCTTATGACCTTTATTTTCCGGTTGAGTTGATTTTCAACTTCATTTTTATAGAGAACAAACTTCTTTATAGCCTCATCTTTACTTTTGAGAAGATACACATAAAAATATTTTGTGCTATCATCAACAAAAGTCATAAAGTACTTATTGCCCCCTCGTGTTTGTGTTGACTTGAAGTCACATAAATCCGTATGAACCAACTCAAGTGGTTCATTATTTCTTACAACCGAATGGAACGGAGGTTTTGTAAACTTTGCCTCTACACAAGTTTCACATTTATGTTTGTAGTTTATTTTACATTTTGGTATGCAATTCATGTTAATTAATCTACGTATAGTATCATAGTTAACATGTCCTAGTCTACCATGCCACAAATTGGAAGACTCAAGCAAGTAAACGGAAGAATTATTCTTATTCATCTCATTCATCTTAGGCTTGTTAGCCATTACATTGCTTTTAACAACCATAGCACTAAGCTTAAACATACCATCACAAACATAACCTTTGCCTACAAACATTCCACTTTTAGACAAAGTAACCATATCGGATTCAAACACAACACGAAATCCATGCTTAATCAAAAGCGATCCGGACACCAGATTTTACGGATTTCGGGCACATAGAGCACATTGTTGAGAGTCAACTCTTTCCGGAAGTCAACTTCGGCACCACCTTTCCTTGACCTTTCACATCGGACGTGGCGAATTTCCCATGAACAATTTCTCACCATTTTCAAGGGCTTCAAAACTACTAAACATTTCCTTGTTTGAGCAAACATGTCTAGTAGCACCGGTGTCAATCCACCACCGATTTGGGTTTGAACCCACCAAATTCACCTCAGAAATTACCGCCGCCAAGTGCATATCGGAAACTTCATTCGAGATGACATCCACCATGTTTGCTTGTTTCTTTGGCTTCCTACACTCGGAAGACTTGTGGCCCACAATGCCACAATTGTAACAAGTTCCACCGAACTTCTTTTTGGAGATTCCTCCCTTTGGTTTCAAACTAGAACCACCCTTTTTGGGACCAAACTTGCCTTTGGCTTTGCCATTGGCCTTGCCATTGGCCTTGGAGCTATCAACATGCTCCACAACATTGGCTTTCGCCACAAGAAGATTATTCAACTTCTTCTCCGCAATCCTATTCTCTTCCTCAATCCGAAGACGAATAGCAAGCGCTTCAACATTCATTTCCTTTCGTTTGTGTTTAAGATAATTCTTGAAATCTTTCCAAGCTGGAGGCAACTTTTCAATGATTGCCGCCACTTGAAAGCTTTCACTAATTACCATCCCTTCGGCATGAATTTCATGAATGATTATTTGTAACTCTTCCACTTGACTTTTAACGAGTTTTGAGTCCACCATTTTATAATCAAGAAAACGGCCCACAATGAATTTCTTTGTGCCCGCGTCATCTATCTTATACTTATATTCCAAGGACTCCCATAGTTCCTTTGCAGTTTTCTTAACACTATACACATTGTATAGCGTATCCGACAATCCATTGAGGATGTAATTTACGCAAAGAAACTCGGAATGCTTCCAAGCATCAAGAGCCGAGATGGCTTGCCCATCCGTCTCATTCTCACCCAACTGTGGCGGATCTTCCTTAAGAAATCTCGCCAAGTTCAAGGTAGTCAAATAGAAAAGCATCTTTTGTTGCCATCTTTTAAAGTCTTGGCCAACAAACTTTTCCGGTTTCTCACCATGATGGTTCGAAACAGTTTGGACAACCACCCTTTGAGAGTTGGTTTCCACACGAAGCGCTTCCTCCACACGAGGATTCTCGGAGTTGTTCCCGGCGTTGGTTTCCACGTTTGATTGAGTAGCCATCTGAAACAAAACAAACGAGTTTAGTTCACTGTTTTAAATAGTTTTCCTTCCAACGAAGAGACAATAATTTGTCTTAAGATTGTTGGAATAACTATTACAAAATCTTTGCTGGAAATATAGAAACTAATTTAAAACAGAAATAGAAAATACAAGAGAAGAAAATGAAGTTGTCGTTGTCCGAGTCGTGTGAAATCACACTCTCCTTAAGACAAATTACGCCCCCTCACCACGTTGTGCTTGAGTTGTTATGGAACGCTTGCCTCCCAGGATGAAACGGAGTGACCGGGTGGTGGTTGCACAATTAGACCTCCGGCGAACTGAAGTCGATGCTTGAACTTTATCACCACGAATGCAATGCAAGGAGGCCAAAGGGAAGATGAACAATATGCTGCGAAAAAGATTGTGGAGATTGTGAAAACTGTATGTTTTCCCTTGAGGTTGTGTTCTATTTATATATTTTCCTCATAGGAAAACTTCCCAACAAATTAAAACGACATTTTTAATTTGCTCAATCAATATTGCAATTATAAACTCCATAGGAAAACTGTCCAACAAATTAAAATCATGTTTTTAATTTGCTCAATCAATATTGCAATTATAAATAATGAATTTGCAATTTATTTCGGCAGTTACATGAGCAGAGCCCGCCTCGTTGGTGCACAAACGGGGCAGCCCCTTCTGGACTCCAGGCGCCCGCCTCGGGCTGTCTCACATGGGCGGCACCTACTGGCCTCCAGGCGGCCGCTTCACCTAGGTCCATGATTTGCACCCCCCCCTGCGCACCTGTGCGCGAGAGAGAGCCTCTATGTACCACAATCTTACTCCCTACCAAAGTGTAGGAGTATTTAAACTTAGCCACTTTTTCATCTTTTTCCAATGTGGGATAACCACATTTTACCCATTTCAACCCATTAACTTTGAGCCTTCATATCTCATTCATTTCTCAATCGTTTTTGACAAATGAATATATGATTTCAATGTACTCATGGAGTAGAACACAATCCAACAATCAATTTGTCATTTTAACAAATAACAAATTAAGAAAATAACTCATTATTTCCTTCAATAACACACTTTTTTCCAACACATCTGACCCAATTACCACACAGGTCATAAATGCACACCCCATGGTTACAAGGGCTAAAGCTGGGATAGTTAAGACACGCCACATAGCAGATTTTGCTCAAGCAACTCGTCATCCACTGCCATGTGCTCTCTTAGCCTCCAGTCCAACTTCACCTGACTTTGAACCTAAGACCCTCAAGCAAGCAGCCCCTATTCCGCATTGGAATACTGCCATGCACGAGGAACTGTCTGCCATGTACAAAAATGGTACGTGGTCATTAGTTCCAAGACTGCCCTCTATGAATGTAGTCGGAAGTAAATGGATCTACAAAGTCAAACGCAAAGCGGATGGGTCAGTGGAACGTCATAAAGCTCGCCTCGTTGCTCAGGGTTATACGCAACAAGAAGGAGTTGATTATGATGAGACGTTCAGTCCCGTTGTCAAACCTCCCACTATTCGGACTCTCCTTGCTATCGCTCATTCCAGATCTTGGCCGCTGCAACAGTTAGATGTTCGAAATGCATTTCTCAATGGGTTACTTCAAGAAGAGGTGTATATGGCTCAACCTCCGGGGTTTGTTCATCCAGATTTTCCGGATCACGTATGTCGTTTACATCGTGCTATTTATGGGTTGAAACAGTCTCCAAGGGCTTGGTTTCAGCGGTTGCACGAGTTTCTTCTCTCTATCGGATTCTTTAATAGTCGAGCAGATAGTTCCCTATTTATTCGACATTCTGGATCGTCCACTCTCGCTATTTTAGTTTATGTTGATGATTTCATCATCACGGGGTCATCATCAGTTGAGGTGTCAACAGTAATTGACCAAATCTGCTCCACCTTTGATAGCCGCAAACTTGGTAAGTTGGGTTACTTCCTTGGGATTGAAACTCATTATTCCACTGATACTCTAATTCTAAATCAATCCAAATATGCTTCTGATCTTCTTCGCAAGTTTCATATGGAAGGAAGCAAACCCGTCTCGACACCAGTGATTCCAGGCACCCATCTTTTCGCCTCCGATGGCGACCCTCTTCCGGATGTCACAGTTTATCGAAGCATGGTTGGCGGGTTACAATACCTTACTTTAACCCGACCCGATATTGCCTTCGCTGTGAATCAAGTCTGCCAGTTCATGCACTCTCCTCACACCTCTCATCTTATCGCGGTTAAACGAATCTTCAGGTTTATTAAAGGCACCATATCTCTCGGCCTTAAATTTTCTAGATCCATTGACACTACGCTTCGGGCCTACACTGACTCTGATTGGGCTGGGTCTGCAGACGATCGTCGATCAACCACTGGTGCTTGCATTTTTATTGGACCTAATCTCATCGCATGGACCGCAAAGAAACAAACCACGGTAGGCCGCTCAAGCAGTGAAGCGGAATACCGCGCCTTAGCAACCACCACGGCTGAACTAAAGTGGTTCTCCTTCCTATACAGTGAGCTTGGGTTGCACTTGTCACCTCCACATCTACTATGTGATAATTTATCAGCTCTTCATATGGCTCGGAATCCGGTGTTTCATGCCCGGACACGACACATCGAGATCGATCATCATTTTGTTCGGGAGCTTCATCAACGTGGGTTTCTTAAGTTATCTTATGTCTCCACCAATGATCAGCTCGCCGACATTTTCACGAAAGGCTTATCTCGGACTCGTCTTCAACTCTTGTCATCTAAGCTGCAGCTCACTCCGGTTACGCTTGGCTTACGGGGGGGTGTAAGCGAGTAATATTATCACGCTAGCAATATTCTCAGAATATTGCGGATGATTTGTTAGGTGTATATTTATGGATTGTATTGTGTGTATTATTTAGACTTATCTTTTCCATAGATAAATAGATATCAATCCCAGACTAAGAAGAGGGGGTGTATAGGACTCTTGTACCTTGCCTTAGTATATATTACATATTGAATGCAAAGGGTAGACTCACGTTGAGTACTCAAATTCCAATCTGTCTCTCTTCCTAAACTGGTGTTACTCTTACAGGAGGTGATGCCCACTGTTGCTGCTGTGGTCATGCACCCTAAGGAGGGAACTGCCCCCATGGATTAGGATAGAATAACTGATGCTGAGAATTGGAATGATATATATTGTTCCCATGAGAAGTGCCAGAGTTGAAGGAGTTACCATCACGCCCAAGAGTATGGTTGTTGTTGCAATTGTTGGAGCGATTGGTGTTGTTGTTGGAGTTTCCTCTGCGCTGACGTGAGTGGGAGTGATTATCTGTTCCCATGTGGTATGAGGAACCATGGCTGGAAGACCCCTCATTAGTGGTGAGAAGAGCTCACCACCGTTGTTAGCAGCCATAGTAGATTGCTTGGCCTTTCTAGTCTCTTCCAGAATAACCTTGGAAGTGGAATGAGCCTCATAGAAAGGAGGGAGAGGATCACTCTATTGAATGATAGCAGCAACGGCATCATACTTTTCAATTTTCATTTAAATCGGCAATTAACTGTAACACTAACTAACTGACGCGCTTCGAACCAAGGTCCTACTTGGCCCCACGTTCGGGACACGCTCTGAAGATGAAGATGTCATAATTCCTTTAAAACTTTTGAAATGTCCTTTCTAAAATTTTTAATATACAAAACCTGCTTTAACTTAAAAACTTTTCTATACTAATTGAAAATAACCATATCAAGCTTAAAATCCACACATCACATTTAAACCATTTACAACTTAGGGAACACAGTTCCAAAACTTACACTCTTTTCTTATCATAATACAATCACTAGAAGTACCCAAAAATAAAACATAAAGTCTAGGTCTCAGGTACACTACCCCATTGTATCCGCTCGAAATGTCAGGGTATTCGCTCGGTATGTCTGTCCCTAGCAGGCATTGGGACTTCAAGTTGTGGCTGCGGGGCTCGTATAGAGGCAACAGATTGAATCCCGAGGGATATCGAGAGACATTGGGATCTGGGGGCGAGGGCCCATAGGTGTACTGGTGATATTGAGTTTGCGGAGCGGAGCCGGGAAACTGATTGTGCTGGGGTTGGAAGATCGGAGATGCTTGACTGAAGCTCGAGTGGAGCTTTGAGCGGGAGCTACTTTGCATTGCCGGGTTTTCATAGCTTTGCGGAGGAGGGACCTGCTGATAGCTTTGGGAAGTCGGGGGAGCAGGCATGTCTTCATCTTCTATGAGGATGAAGGTTCCATCGGGTTGGGAAACCGCAACAGCCCCGCGACGGCGCATGGTGTCTACAATCCAGGCTTGTTGCTCTTCTTGACACATCTTAAGGGTTTCAAATGCTTGTAGCACCTCCTCTATTGTTTGGAGGTTTCCCAGAGGCGGAGTCCCATTTCCTTCATTATCATCTGTCGAGCCTGCCATGAGGGAATGACGGACCGTTCTTACGGCCGAACCGGAAGGGCTGTCGGACCTTGCGACCTCAATACTGAAAAGATGGCTCTCGGGGACTCTCAACCACTCTCGGTTCGCTGGAGGGGGTGAAAGGCAAGGTTTAGACTCGGGAGGGCTTTTTGGATGAAGGGGGAAAGCTCATGCGACATGCAGTTTCCTTTTAATTGTTATTATTTTTTTGTTGTTTTAATTGACTTAAAACATGTTTTCTCAGAATCTTAAGTGGTTGGTAAAGATTGCTCTTCTTTTTCGCAACTATTCTAGATCATTGGTTAGTGGAACCCGTCACTACGGCTATAAGCCACTCGTTTTGCACCTGTATTTCGACCTCCCGGGGTGGACAGCCCCGGCCGAGAGTCCTATAGGGCAAGCGGTTTCCACCGACCAAAAGAAAAACGAACCTAAGGATCGAGCCTATCATGTCTGTTTCAATGCTTCTGCCATGTGAATAGTGAACGAAGCCAGTATCTAAGTCAAGATCGGGTCAAGAATTCGACATGACCTCTCTTTGCCTTGCTTGAGCAAGGGATCTATGACTTTAGGTTTTGGCTAGGTCATATTCTCATGGATGACGCATTAAAGGCTTGATGACATGGTGTCATATAGGCATGGACGTATATCTGATGTGGACCATTGTCTAAGTTAACCCTAGAAATCAAGATCGGGTCAAGAATTTTAGCATGACCTTTCATTGTCTTATTCTCGGAAGAGATCTTGATTTCTAGTCTTTGACTCAGATAATGGCCGACATGGAGTATGCATCCGGGCCTTATGACACGGACTGGGTAAAAAACTAACGAGTCTGGACAGAGTGTGACACAAAAGTGCATGGTTGACACTGGCTAGGATGGGAAGTTTGGAATGATCCCGTGCGCGCAAGAAAGGCATAGGAACACCAATCGAACTGCATCTGAGACCATCCCGGGTTTGGGGTTGTAGTGTGCAGTGTACAGGATAAGAGTGCGTGTAGTGTGCGATCACTAAAATTCTTTTTCTGAGAAAAACAGGAGTTTTTTTTTTTTGCAGAATGTGTTTTAAAGGATGTACACAGATGATGCATTTTTTTGTATTTTTTGAATAAGAAAAAAATGTAAAGCACATGCACACACAACAGTTAAAGAAAGGGTAAAATGAAAGTTTGACCCTTATCATTGTTTTAAAAATCTTTTTAGAAGTTTTTAAAACAAGTTGTCCCCAGCGGAATCGCCAACTGAAATTACCCGATCCGGATGCGGATGACATTTTTCTCATTTTTGAAAGTGCAGAGTCGCCACGCCGTTTTGATTGTGCGCAAAACATTGAGAAAAGACTGTTTTTTTTTTTTGTGTGTGATGAGATTTTGAGTTCGGAGGTCAGGTTACGCCTCGGGAAGAGATTTTTTAGTGTTCACCTGAGTCGCCTTGTATACACAAGTCTTTCTGTACCCTTTTCATTAAATGTTGTGTGTGTGTGTGTGTGCTTTTAAATAAAATGCATTTGAAAGTAAATAATGGAAAGACAGTGGAGGGAATATTAACAAACCGCTATCACCATCAGACCTCCATAGTGCAATGGAAGGTCTTGTGGGATCGTTTGGATGGTTTGGGTCTGCATAAATAGTAAATAATGACTACATTGTAAGCAGTATATTTAAAGCAATAATGTATTTAAAAACTGAAATTTAAAACAGTATTTAAATGCACGAAAGGAGAACTCACCAATGTTGGTTAGGTTCTATCTTCCTAGGGTTTATAGGAGGAATGTGTTTGGTTGAGGGTGTTTAAAGAGGAGAGAGGTTTTGCCCACACTAATGGCAAAATCTCCCCTAATTAACTCTCGGTATCACACTCAGGGGATCTAAAGAGGAGAGAAATTATGCACTCACTCGGGCAGAACCCTCCCCTAATTAGCACTCGTTCACACTCGTTTGAACTCGCGGGTTTGGACCGGTTTGAGCCGTTTGGGTGTTTGGAGTTTGGTTGGGGATGAATAGGGTTTGTGGGACGGCGGGAGGTCGATCGGGACGGACCGGGATGGACCGGGATCGCCTCGGGAGGGCTTGGAGAGCCCGGGAGGCCTCGAGAAGGACCGGAAGTGGCCGGAATGGCTCAGAATGCTGCCAGAAGGCTGCAGGGAGGTTGGGAGAAGTGAAGGTGTTTTGGGACATCAGGAGGTCGACCGGGATGGACCGGGATGGCTCGAGATCGCTCAGGATCGCCTCGAGATGGCTTGGGACGCCCCGGGACGGCTCGGGAGGCCTCGGGACGGGTCGAAATGGCTCAGAATGCTGCCAGAAGGCTACAGGTAAATAGGAGGGAGTTGAGGTGTGATTTAAATAAGCTGAGGAGGTTGGTATTTATAGGAGGAAAAAATCTGCAAAGAGATCCATACGGACCTATCTTCAATCAGAAGTTTTTTTGGTTTTCCTGAATTTGTGGGATTTTAGGGGATTTTGGCGTGTTGACAAACATGTCCGTACGGACACATTTGTCAATCTTCGTGGTTAAGAAATGTTTTTGACGTGTTTGACAAGGAAAACCACAAAAACAACCATATTTGCAAAGAGGTCCGTACGGACCTCTCTGTAATCAGTCCTTTTTTCAGAGATTCCATTACCATTGGATAGTAATCGTCGAGAGCTTTCCAACCATATACGGCACATCTGAATCGGAGTCCGTATGAAGAAGTTATGACTTCCGAAAGTTCTCCCTTGGTATTTTCCGTATGCTCGGATGGAGAGCGGTCCGGATTGGGGTACTTACAACAAGTAATGCACAATTTAGCGTATCATCCTTAATTTATAAATTGAATTATATTTTCTAAAAACTTGATTTATTTGTTGACTGCATGTTGTTTGATTTCCAATCCTGGAAATATTTTATTATAAGAGTTTAAGTTAGAATAATTAGTGCTTGTTTCTGAATATTTTCATAACCAAAACATATTTCTCCCAATCCTATTTCTATAATTTACATAAAAGCAAATATCCTTATAAGTAAACCCTGTCTATGTGGGATCGACCCATACTTGCACTCGTTATACTATAAATAACCCGTGCACTTGCGGTATAAAAGGAACCGTTAGGTTTTGAAACGAACAACTGCACGAAATTCAACTTCTGTGGAGGATCATGCTAGTGCCCGCTGCTTCTTTGAGGACCAAGCTATCGGGTTTCGACCAAGGTAAACAACAAAGTCGGTGGTGGAGATAAAGTCATCCTTGTCACCCGCCCAATCGGTATCACAAAAGGCATGAAGTGAGAGAGGAGTATGTTTGAACAGCTGAATGCCCATGTGTATTGAGCCGTGAAGGTAACGAAGAAGCCTTTTGAGTGCTACCCAATGATTTTCTTGAGGGTGGTGAGGAATTGGGCAAGCTTGTTAACCGGGAAAGCAATGTCAGGGTGAGTGAGAGAAAGATACTGGAGACTACCAATTATGGCACGAAATTCGGAATGATCGCAGATGGGTATGCGAGGAGTGGCCGAGAGAGGAGGATAATTGGACATAGGAGTGGGGGATGGTTTGGAATGAATCATGTTATGTTTATGGAGAATGTCACTGATGTATTTGGATTGGGAGAGAAGAATGCCATTGGCATTGGGTGTGACCTCTATACCTAAGAAGAAGGAGAGAGGACCAAGGTCTTTGAGAGACAAACGAGAGGCAAGGCGAGTGATGAAGGTTGCAAGGAAAGTATCTGATGGACCAGTAACAACTATGTCATCGACATAGACAAGAAGGAGAAGACGATTGGAGTCTTTTGAGTAGAAGAAGAGAGAAAGGGTCAGCAAGTGAAGAGGTAAAACCAAAAGAAAGAAGGAAGTAACCAAGCACGTGGTGCTTGTTTAAGTCCATAAATGGCTTTAGAGAGACGACAAATATGGGAGGGATGAGCGGTGTTTTGAAAACCCGGGGGTTGAGACATGAAGACAGTTTCAGAAAGATTACCTTGAAGAAATTCATTATTGATGTCGAATTGACAAAGAGACCAACCTTGACAAATAGCTAAGGAGAGAATTAGACGGATAGTGACCGGTTTGACAACTGGGCTGAATGTGTCAGAATAATCAAGACCGGGGCGTTGGTGAAATCCCTTTGCAACCAGTCGGGATTTTTATTTGTGTATAGAGTTGTCAGGGTTGTACTTTATCCGAAAAACCCATTTACATCCAACTATGTTAGGTTCTTCATGGGAGGGATCCAATGACCAAGTGTTATTGCGTATGAGAGCATTATATTCATCAAGCATAGCGGCGTGACAGTGAGGGGAAGATAGGGCCTGTTTGGTGGAGGTGGAAGGGAATTGGGAGAGGGTAGGGTGACTAGGTGGGCATATTTGGGATTTGGTTTACCGATGTTGTTAGAGAGGCGCGTTGTGATGGTTCGACAGGGGTGAAGGGCAGTTGGTGGAATTACATTAGAGAGGCTGAAGTGTTTATGTCAGAAATGGTAGTAGGGAGAGAGGAGGTAGGAGGGGGAAGGGTTGGGATGTGGGCAGTAGTAGGGGGAGAAACGGGAATGTGGGCAACAACTGTAGGTTCAAGCGGGGTAGGGGTGGGGTCGGACTGGTAGTGGCAGGTGGATGAGGAGTGGAAGCGGAGCAAGGTGGTAGGATGGGAATGGATATGGTGCACCATTTGGTAGGGGAGATATGGGAGGATGTAGGAGGTGTGGGTGTAAGAGAAAGATAGGGGAATTCTGTTTCGACAAATTTAACATGTCGAGAGGTGTAGAGGCGATTTGTGGTTGGATCAAGGCAATGATATCCACTTTGGGATGGTGAGTAGCCAACAAAGATGCATGGGGAAGACTTAGGAGCAAGTTTGTGAGGAGCATAGGGCCTAAGCCAAGGGTAGCAAAGGTAACCAAAACTGCGAAGTTTGGTGCAATTTGGTAGTGTTTGAAATAGTCGAAAATAGGGGGAGTCATTGTGAAGGGTGGGAGTGGGCAGGCGATTGATAAGGTATGTGGTAGTGGTTAAGGCGTGAGGCCAGAAGGTGAGGGGGAGTTTTGCGTGAGAGAGAAGTGTGAGGCCGGTTTCAACAAGGTGACGACGTTCGGCAAAACCGTTGTGTTCAGGGGTGTGAGGGGGTGAAGTAAGATGAGAGATTCCCGATTGGAGTAAAGATGATGTGAGTATGAGATATTCACCCCCATTATCAAAAAAGAATTGAATAATGGGTCGTGAAAAGTATTTCTCAACAAGAGATACTTGAAACGTGTAAAGGTGGTAAAAGTGTCGAATTTGTGTTTTAAAGGGTATAGCCAAGTGTATTTCGTGAAATGGTCAACAAATATGACGTAATACTTATAGTTGTCATATGAGTGAATGGGTGAGGTCCAGACGTCAGAGAAAACAAGTTCAAGAGGAGCATGAGATTGAAGAGTGGAAACAGAAAACGGAAGTTTATGACTTTTATTAATGTTGCATGGATTACAAAAAGAGAGAGAACTACTAGGAATAGATAATGAAAACTGTTTATTTAAAAGGGAAACAATAGGGGGAGAGGGATGTCCTAGTCTATGATGCCAAGATTGAAAAGATGTGGTGGTGCCGAGGTGAGCTTGTGGCAAAGTTGGATGTAAACTCCATGATCAGCAGTCCCGTGGAGGAGAATACGGTTGGTCGAGATTTCCTTAACAAGAAAGGAAGAGTGTGAGAATTCAATGAAGGCATTACTGTCTTTGCAAAACTAAGACACGGAAAGAATGTTACGAGAAATTAAAGGAACATGTAGAATATTATTGAAAGCGAGAGATGAATGAACAGTAGGAAAAGAGAAGGAACCTATATTGGAGATAGGAAGGGAGGATCCATCTCCTATAATAACATCATCACTGCCATCATAAGGGTGGTGGAGAGCAGGATTGGAGAGGTCATTTGTGAGGTGGTGTGTGACTCCGCTATCAACTAGCCAGGGAGTCGGTGGTGATGGAAGAGAGGTGGTGACGATGTGGGCTTGTGGTGAAGACTGGGATTGGGTAGGGCAGGGTGAGCGGTTTGAGGTGGGTGCAGGAGGAAAAATGACACTAGGGTAGTCACGTTTGAAATGACGACATTAAGAGATTACGTGACCAATGTAGCGGCAATATTGGCACTTGCCCTTAAAAGGGGTAGAAGGGTTACGGGAGTGGGAGGGGGTAGGAAGGATGGGATGATTTGGGAAAGGATGGGATGTCTTGTAGTTGGTGTGAGTGTGTGCTGCATGGGCTAAGATCGGGAAGGAGGGAAGGGTTTGTGTTGTTTTAGGGTGAGTTCGTGTTGTATGAGTTTTTCGTGAAGGGCTTCAAAGGAGATGGGGTTATCCCTAGCACGGATAGAGTCAATAATGGGTTTGTAGGAGTCATAATCAAGCCCTTTTAGGACTTTAGAAATGATGTCCTCCGAATCCATGGGTTTTCCTAGGATAGCTAGTTTGTCGGTACAAGCTTTTATGGATTGCATGTACTCGGCAATAGAGAGAGTGGATTTGGTTATGGATTCAAGGTTGTCTTTGACTTGGAGTATATGGCCACGAGATGGGTTGGCATAGGTGGTACGAAGGATGGTCCAAGCCTCACGTGAGGTGGTTGCTTGGTAGACAAGAGGGGCCACGGCAGTGTCAAGGGTTCCTAGTAAGGCTCCGAGAATGAGGCGATCTTGCCTATTCCAGGTAACAGAGGCTAGATTAGTGGTTGTTTTACCTTCAGTGATGATGGTGGCCAAGGGTGGTAGGTGAGATCCGTCTATAAATTTAAGGAGATCCAGGCCAAAAAGAAGAGAGGTGATTTGGGAGGACCAAGAGAGATAGGTGAGAGGAGTAAGGGTTTTGCAGTGTGAGAGGTTAACTAAGATGATAGGGTTGTTTGGTTCAGCGGAATTGGGGATGGTGGTGGGAGAGGATTGGGTTGCCATGAGGAAGAAGAGTGGCGGCAAGGATGGAATGAAGGCAGTGGCTGAAGAGGAGGGAAGAGGAATTAGGGTTAAAAAAATTTGATCACTATGCTCCGATACCATATAAGCTTTAGCAAATGATGATTTTATTAATCACTTTGAATGAGTATTTCTACACAAACTATGTAACAAAATAAGCTAGGGATATACATCATTTTAATTACAAAAGGGAGGAATATTTAACATATCTATAAACAGGTAGACTAGATAACAAATGAGTTGCTACAGCAGTAGGAAGATCAGTAGCAAAAGGATTCTGATGAGGCGGCCGCCTGGCTTGGGCCGAGGCTGGCGCCTCACTCACAGTAGATGCTGGTTTCTGTAGGACTCTTTACATCTCTTCCTCCATTCATTAGTCTTGCTTTTAAATCTCTGCACATTTGTGTTGGAACATTCCTATTCCAATAACGCGAAAGCACTCAAGCCTAGATTAAGTAAGAGTAAGAGAAGAAAATGAAGGCGGAAGCGTGATACCTGTTGAGTTCATCTTGTTACTTGATATTGTTCTTACAAAGGAAAGAAGAGAAGAAGAAGAAGAAAATCAAGGAGGGAAATGTAGATCTTCTTGATGATGAATGCCTTCCTTTTGAACTCAGATTATGGAGAGAGTATATAAGGATGATGTAGTGTGTTTCTAGGCTTATGGTAGGCCTCTATATATAGGAAACAATGGCACCTCATCAAGGGACTACACCCTTTCAATTAAGCGGTGTGAAATTACCATTCTGCCCATCATAAATAGGTAATTTTCACCTCGGAAATTCTACACATTTAATTAATATTCTATATTTTACAATAATATTATTTTAATGATTTATACATGTACGTCTACATGTCACTTATATTTATTAAGCATACACATTTTGCAATTCATGTTCTTACAATCTCCCACTTGGATTGCCCAAACATGTGTTTATACTTTAATAAATCCTCATAAAATCATATTCATTATGTAAATGACAATCCATATGTGCACTTCATTGTCATTCTAAAACAATCTCGTCCATTAGTTTTACAAGTATAGGAACTAAAGGGGCAGTCGTTGTAATTGATTCGCAACTAAACCCACATTAATCACATATATATGTTCAACTAAATGACATAGATTAAGTATAGATGTGTAGCATGGAACACTTAATGAATATATATTAAAACATATACATATATTCCATCAACTAGTCCTTATTAACCAAATGAGATCAATATGAATAAAACAAATAACAAATATAGCACAACACAAACTCCCACTATATGATGCATTATCAAAATCGTTTCACCCATATGAGCAGTATGCTCGTGAAACATCAAAAGAGATAACGCTTTATAAAATGGATCCAATAACATGGTGTTTGATCCTATAAGTTGTATATCTATTTGTTCATTTTATACTTATTTCTCTTCAACAAGAGACATAATCATATGATGTCTTTCGACATCTTTGCATCCAGTAAAACAGAATCAGAATACCTAATGATCTAAAAATGATCCGATTTTGTATACATAAGCATGTAGTTTAATGTTTTATAGGTACTTCATCATTCTTTTGGATGCGACTTAATGTTCTTCTTTCCGAATTGCTTTGGTATTGACCAAGCATCCCAATAATAAATGCAAGGTCTGGACGAGTACAGACTTGCGCATACATTAAGCTTCCTACTGCCGGTGCATAAGGGATATTTTCCATATACTTGGATTTAAAATTAATTTTAGGACATTACTTTAAATTGAATTTATCTCCTTTAGAGACAGGGGTGTCATGTGGTTTACAATTTTCCATGCTAAACATTTGTAATACCTTCTCTATATAGCTCCTTTGTGATAATCCCAAAATACCTCGTGAACGATCACGATGAATTTGGATTCCCAATACAAAAGATGCCTCACCAAGATCTTTCATCTCAAATTTGTTTGAGAGAAATTTCTTAGTTTTTTTAGAAGGTCCTTATTATTACTAGCAAGTAAAATATCATTCACATATAAGACCAAAATTATAAATCTACTCCCACTGAACTTATGGTATACACAATCTTCACCAAGATTCATTTCAAAACCAAATGAAAGAATAACTTGATTAAATTTTAAATACCATTGACGAGAAGCTTGTTTGAGACCACAAATGGATTTCTTAAGTTTACAAACTAATTGATTAGTTTGATCTGAATCAGTCACCATTTCTGGTTTCCTTATATAGATGGTTTCCTCAATGTCTCCATTGAGAAAAGTCGTCTTAACATCCATTTGATGAAGCTCAAGATCATAATGTGTCACTAATGCCATAATGATCATAAAAGAGGTTTTAGAAGATATCGGAGAAAATATTTCTTTATAATCAATGTCTTCCTTTTGAGTAAATCCCTTAGCAACAAGACGTGCCTTATATCTTTCCACATTACCTTGCGAATCCGTTTTAGTTTTAAAATCCATTTACAACCAATAAGTTTTGCACCTTCAGGCAATCGGACAAGATTTCAAACGTCATTGTCTTTTATTGATTTCAACTCCTCATTAATGACATTAATCCACTTATGAGAATTAGGACTATTAATGGCTTCATGAAAGGTGATTGGTTCATCTCCCACTAAACCTAAGGTGTCCTCATTCTTCGCAAGATACACATCATAAATATCCGAAATAGCCCTTCTTCTTTCTCTAGTAGATCTCCTTAAGGACAATGGTTCATCCTCATTTTGATGTTGTTGAATTTCTTCATGTCCAACATTTTTATGTTGTCCGTTATTTACGGGAGTCTCTATATTATTTTGAATTGTATGTTCTTGTTGAATTTCAGGTACAATTACTTGATTTCCAACAGGAACTAAAGTTGAAGGAATATAGATTGGTTCCTTTAACTCTTCAAATTCAAAATTATTACTATTTCTCTCACTAAATTCAACATCCTCAAAGAACCTAGCATTGTCGGTCTCGAAAAATGTTCTAGTTTTCGGGTCATAAAATTTATATCCCCTAGATCTCTTAGCAAACCCTACAAGGTAACTACCAACGGTCTTAACGTGCATACGGAGTTTTGTCGGTAGCCTTTGAAGCAGCTCTATTGAGAATATAAATAGCGGTTCTTTAATACATCGCCTATAATGAGTGAGGTAAAGAAGTACAAGAAAACATACTTCTTACCATATTCTTAAGGATTCTATTATGTCTCTCCACTACACTATGCTAGGTTTTCCCGACATGGTGTAGTGAGGGACAATCCCACACTCTTCAAGATAGCGAGTATGAAGGACCCAGACGTTATTCACTCAATACGTCCAAAAATTGAGACTTTACATGAAGAAAATAATGTATCCATAATGAGAGTAATCATCCATGAACGTAATGAAATATTGTTGACCATTTCCATGAAGGGTTAGTGAATGGTCCACAAATGTACATATGAATTAGTTCCAGACGTTTGATATTCTCAAAGATCCTATTTCCTTTAATGTTTGTAAATTTTTCTTTACAACACCTAATGCAAAAGATTTTATCCGGAGTATCAAGTTGTTTTAGGATTCCCTCTGACATAAGCTTTATCAATTTTCCCTTTGAAGATATGACCCAAATGCCTATGCCATAAAATACAAGAATTTTCACTTGATAACTTTTGCTTAGTGCCTTTAGTTTTGGTTTCATTATTATGGGACTCATTCATTTTCTTGACTGTGTCAAGTAAATTAAGATTACCATTCTGCCCATCATAAATAGGTAATTTCCACCTCGGAAATTCTACACATTTAATTAATATTCTATACTTTACAATAACATTATTTTAATGATTTATACATGTACGTCTACATGTCACTTATATTTATTAAGTATACACATTTTGCAATTCATGTTCTTACAATTTGTATTTCCTCTTTTTTTCTACACGTGTAATCACGAAGAGCATCGCATTGAGTCAGCGTTATAAACTATTCTTTAGATTAGTTGCCTGAATATTGTTAGGATCGCTCACCCATACAAGAAATCCGCAACAAGAGAAATCAAACAATACACAATACGAAATAAAGACAAAACACACAATATTCCGTGGTTCGGCTAAAAGCCTATTCCACCCAAAATATAACTTCTATATCTTACTAATGTGGAGTGGTGGGGTGGTCGTGGTCCCAACAAATATATGTTTCTCAGCAACAGAGCTTTGGACCCTATATTTCTGGACATCTTCCTGAATGGGAATGGATGCCGGTAGTGCCTTGAAGATGTTGGCTTCACCATATCAGCACCACCACTCTCTATAACTCTATTCCCCTCCTCTCTGTTATATCCACCAGCAACAATAAACGTCCCCTCAAAAGCCATTTGCTCCGTGAATCATCTGTTCTGTCGTTCACTTGATCTTTCATGAATTGGTCAATCAAGTAGCCATTTGCTCCGTGACTCTCTACCCCATCAAAACCTACTTCAATTGCATTTCTTGCTGCTGCTCTGTAGTCACTGACAACTTGGGAGATGTCCTCTATGCTCAATCTTCATGGACGTGAATACTAAGCCTCGTCAGAGCCACCAATATCCAGCTCTGACTGATATGGCTTGTCAGTACATGAGATTGGAGGCTGACCATTTGGTTGATAACCTGTTAAAGAGCCAAATTCAGAACAATATCATGTAATTATATAATCCTAAGTTAATCATGTACCCCCTACAAGCAAAATTCCAACTTTTCCCCTGACTCTCAGAATGAGTTTCTACATGTATAGCATGACAGAGTAGTTGCCATATTCGCATGGAATACCTGGTCTAATAGTTTTGCATCTAATGCTTTCTGATTTGGATAAGTTTGCGTAAAAAGTGGGTATTGGGGTTTTGCTTTTATTTATTTCTTTTTTATATGTCAAAAAAAAAAAAAAAAAAAAAAGAAAGCTTTTGCTTATTGTTTTTTATTTCTCTTCTTTCCATAATCTTCAACATGAAGCTATTAATTTATCACATATTTGATTCTGTTTACAAAGGGAAAGAATACCCATTTACCTTTTTTCGTTTCTTCTTTTATTTTTCTAGTGTGTTCATGGCTTTCCTTTACTTTGTGAAATGGGAATACTATAACCCATGTCTGCTGGTCTCCTGCATCCTAATCTAGTCAGATTTTTCCTGTTTTATCCAAGATTTGTCTTAGAAACTAAATGCGTTTCATCTGTGCGTCTAGGTGGACAATTTGGTTAGATAATTCAGTTTGTGGAATCTGACTAGATAGATGGATTCAAAGTAAACGGTTAGAAATCTTTTTTTTTTTTTCCACTACTCACACACACACATAAGCGCCTAGGAAATTCTAGGGAGAGAAAGTCTTCCCTCTAACTTCTGGGGGGATCGAACCCATAACTTCTGGAGGGATCGAACCCATGACCTCCAAGTTAGAAGCCATGAGCTCTGGCCACCAGGCCAAAGCCTGATGGTTAGTTAGAAATCTTTTATATGGTTAGTTAGAAATCTTTTATAGACATGAATTGAGGAGCTGACTGTATTCTCATCTGACCAAATATTATTTGACCGTTAAACATTTAAGACACAGATAATGTTTAAGCATACAAGCTTTCAACTGGCGCAGAGTTTACATGTATATCCTGAAAAATAAAACACCCTTTCATCTCATTTCGTCTAGACATAAATGATCCTGCCCCTGTCTCAAGTCTTGTCCACGAAAAAGATTTTAATGCCTCCATTAGTTGAAGAACAAGTTTTTAGGAAAAGTTCGTACTGTGGCACAACTACATATCACGCAATGCATGAGGAGTGTTCTTCTAGAAAGTTTGTCATGTTGTTCAGTTTGCATAGGTTAGAATGACAATTGCATATTATCACGTATCCCGGCCTTATAAGTACCGCAATTTCTGATAGTACAACACAAGTGTTCATTTCTATGCACTGAGGCTGGTCACTGTAGACACTGGTTTTTCATTTCAATGAAAAACCAAAGGAAAATAAAAGAAGACATTTTTACCCTTGAGCGGTATCCGAAATGCCAGAGGCTTCCCCAATCAAGAGTCCCTCCCCCCTTTGTTGTTCTCTTTGAGTAGTACAAACTGGCATGTGGCTGTGCTATGAAATTGTATGATCTCACTCTTGTCATTGGTGCCAAAACAACCCTTCATTTTACAAAGATTAATTGAAAGTAATCATAATATCATTCCTTATTTAGTTGTTAATTTTCTACTTAATCATGTTCTTTAGCAAGTAATAGAGTATATTTTACATGTGACTTTCCTCTACAGCAAAACAATAATTTTTACTGCTCCCTCAGCCCCGAAAAAGATGGTCTCACTTTGATTTTGTTGGTCAACTTGATTGAAATTTGACCAAGAATCTATGAAACACCGAGATGATTATATTGATCTACCACTACCCATTTCATGAGCTGTCTGTGAGGAAGGGAATCAGCTATATGGATCTGATTCGGTTAGGTTATCAAGTTAAGTCTGACCTTGTTTTGATTCATAGTTTGCTAGTGATTATTAAAGAGTGATAGTATTTTCCTTGAATTGTTATTCTTCCGAAAACCAATATATACAATGTTTACAAACTAGAATAAGGGAAGAGATAATCAGTGACTCAATCCCATAAATCTTGGACCTATCTATGTGAACTACTTTCTATCTATACACTCACAAAATACTAGAAACTAGTAATGTAAATATAGACAATATATACGTAAATATTATCACTAAATTGATAATATTCTAACACTCCCCCGCAGTCGAAACGGTAGGTAACCTCACATTTAGACTGTTCCGAAAGTCAAGAAAGAGAACCGAAGGAAGTCCATTCGTAAAGATGTCAGCCACTTGATGTCGAGACGGAACGTGACGTACATGAACTTCACCCCGAGCTACCTTGTCACGCACGAAATGGATGTCCATTTCAATATGCTTTGTCCGTTGATGTTGAACCGGGTTGCCCGAAATATATACCGCACTTACGTTGTCACAAAAAACCAATGTGGCTTGCTTTATGGGACAGTGAAGTTCCAAAAGCAAATTCCGAAGCCAACAAGATTCGGAAACGACGTTTGCTACACCCCGATATTCCGCTTCTGCACTAGACCGAGAGATGGTAGCTTGTCGTTTGGCGGACCAAGAAAGGAGATTAGACCCCAAGAACACACAATACCCCGAAGTAGAACGTCTCGTATCCGGACACCCTCCCCAATCCGCATCCTTAAAAGAGACTAAAGAAGATGTCGGTGAAGCAAATAAATGTAAACCATAGTCACACGTACCTTGGATATACCGAAGTATTCGCTTCAAAGCATGCATATGTTCCTCGCGAGGATCGTACATAAACAAGCACACTTGCTGAACGGCATATGTGATGTCCGGCCTTGTAAACGTCAAGTATTGAAGTGCCCCGGCAAGGCTCCTATACTGTGACGGATCGGCATATGGAGGACTAGTATGTGCACTCAACTTTGGCTTGGTATCCACCGGAGTAGAACAAGACTTACAGGAAGCCATGCCGGCTCTATCAATGATTTCCTGTGCATACTTCCGCTGAGAAAGAAACATGGACCCAGGATGGTGAGACACGGCTATACCCAAGAATGAACTAAGATTGCCCAAATCCTTCGTGGCAAATTCGGTACTCAGTGAGGAAATAAACTTTGAACACACCGTCTCGGAAGAAGCTGTCTGAATTATGTCGTCCACATATACTAACAAATATGCCATAATATCATTATCCCGGAACACAAACAAGGAGTTATCACAGCGACTTTGAACAAACCCCAAAGAAGTAACATAGTCCGCGAAGGGCTTGTACCAAGCTCGGGGTGCTTGTTTAAGTCCATAAAGCGACTTTTAAAGTGAACACTCATAATCGGGAAACCATTTGCTACGAAACCCAAGAGGTTGATACATGTACACCGTCTCATTTAACTCACCATGAAAAAATGCGTTCTTAACATCAAGTTGATGCAATGCCCATTTCCGTGAAACCGCAAGACTCAAGACGATCCATATCGTAGTTGGTTTGACCACCGGGCTAAAAGTCTCGCCATAAATGCGTTGTGTTTTTCCATCACACACAAGTCGAGCCTTGTGTCTTTCAAACGTTCCATCGGCCCTGTCTTTATGAGTAAAAATCCACATAGAACGGATAATGTTAGTATGAGATAGACGGGGCACCAACTCCCACGTCCTATTTTCAATAAGAGCATTATATTCATCATGCATTGCCATCTTCTAATTAGGATCATTAAGAGCATGAATAGGGGATTTTGGAATTGGTGATTTAGAAACTGCATTGTATTGACTGAAGGGAATTTTAGGTTTAAAAATTCCGAGTTGACTTCTTGTAACAGAACCACGAGTCAAAGGCAAAGAAGCATATTGGGCATCCATGGCAGTGGGCCTAGGAGGAGAGTTATGAGAAATTGGGGCTGTAGGAACTTGGGCCGACCCAGAAGAGGAAGGAACCAAGGGAGCAATGGCTGGAGAGTGGACTGTCGTGAGAGGGGTAGCCACTGAAGTGGGCTGGGCCACTGAAGGACAATGGGCCAAATTGGACAGATTGTCCAACACAAGCGGAGACAGATAATCATCCAAGAAATCATATTCAGTAGGTGTAGTTTTGTGTGTATAACTGAATGGATAACGATTCTCATCAAATATAACATGGCGACATATGATGATTTTTCGAGATGCAAAGTCATAGCATTTGTACCCCCTATGGTTAGCGGGATAACCTAAGAAGACACATGGTGATGATCTAGCTTAAAGTTTGTTGATGGTGGTGGGCGGGATCAACGGGTAACACAAGCATCCAAAAACACGAAGGTGTGAATACGAGGGTGCTCTAAGATACAAGACTTGGAGCGGAGATATAAAATTAGGAGACAAAGTGGGAAGAATATTAAGCATGTACGTTTCCATATGAATGGCATGATGCCAAAAATTAGAAGGAATATTGGCATGAGTCATTATCGTACGGACCGTGTTATTTATTATACGGATTTTACGTTCGGCTTTTCCTTTTTGAGGAGAGGTGTATGGACAAGAGAGATGAAGAGAGAGCCCATGTTGTTTACCAAAATCCCAAAAATGCTTATTATCAAATTCACGTCCATTATCACATTGGAATGTTTTAATGTTACGTTCGAATTGAGTTTTGATAAAAGTGCGAAAAGTCAAAAATGTGGGATACACATCCGACTTATGAGCTAAAAGAAAAACCCATAAATAACGCGAATAATCATCCAAAAAAAGTAAATAATATCGATGCCCAGAAGAACTCAATATCGGAGAAGTCCACAAGTCACTATGTATTATATCAAAAGGAAACAACGTACTTGAAGTAGAATCATCAAAAGGAAGTTTTACATGTTTGCCTAGTGAACAAGCTTGACATACATGTTTAACTTTAGACCTACTACAACCTAGAAATTTATTCTTGAAAAGAGAATTCATCACAGGAATGTCGGGGTGCCCCAAACGTTCATGCCATAAATTCGGAGAAGAAGCAGCAAAAGTAAATTGAGAACCGGAAGAATTTTGACTTGTGACTGGATAAAGATCCCCCCTACTCTCACATCTCATGAGTTGAGTCCCCGTCAGGAAATCCTTCACAGAAAAACCAAAAGGGTCAAATTCAACGAAAACTAGTCATCAGTAGTGAATTTTCTAACCGACACAAGGTTTTGAATTATATGAGGAGCATGGAGAACGTTATTTAGACGGAGATGGGGATGAGACGGACTTAAACTAGACTACCCATAACCCTTAATAGGAATCGAATGATTGTTTCCAACAATAATGCCATGATGCATGCTCGAATTAAAATAGGGCGTAAGAGTACCTGACGAGGACGTCATATGAGACGTGGCGGCTGAATCCATGAGCCAGTTCGTCGGAGGAGCAGCCATGCTCAAGGTGTACATCGCAGCTTCTATGTCCATTAGCGAAGGAGAATTGGAAGAAGCCATGTATGCCTGTGGCCTAGGGACAAGAACCCCTTGTTGTTGTCGGCCGGCTGTGGCTGGATTTATAGGCCAAGGTGTGGGCGCCGTTGGGTATGGGCAAGGAGGCACTGCCCACGGCCAATTCCAAGCCCCGCCCCACGAAGCCTGCCCCTATCTATTCCACTGATTCTGTCCAGGCCGAGGAGATGAGGACCCATCAAACTGTTTGTGCCCATTCCCATGTTTATTTGGAGCCGCACCTGATTTGAAACCATTCGACCCATTTGAACCCGATGACCCATTCTTACCATTACCCTTGCCCTTCTTTCCAGAACCACGGTTTTTCTGACCGCCATTATTGGGTGAGGGAGATGGTGTCAGAGACATACCCGAGAACAATGGTGGTGATTCACGAGCCACCATAGCCGTGGCAGAAGACGTGAACGCCTTCTTTTGTAGTCCCGTTTCCTCGAGAATAAGCATGGAACGAGCTTGATGGAATTTAGGAAGAGGACTACTTTGACGGAGAAGCGTAGCTACCCCATTATATGCTTCTGCCAAGCCTGCCACCATCTGCAATACCATTCTATCATTCCCAACCGGTGAGCCAACATTCTTCAACTGATCCGCGATCTGTTTCAACTGCTGGCAATAGGTTGATGCGGAAGGAAAGTTTTCCATGGGCATGGATGTGAGCTCCTGCTCAAGGCTAACTGTGCGGGAGTTTTTGTTATCCTCGAAGATGTCCTTCAAGGTATCCCATGCTTCCATCGCTGTCTGACGTGGTTCTAAGATAGTGTTGAGAAGATCTGGAGATATAGTGCCGTAGATCCAACCTAGCACCTTTGCATCCAGAGTGTCGTGCAACTCGATTTCCTCGGTCGTGGTGGGTTCCTTTCTTTCTGTTGTGGGCGAGACAATATGGTGAAGGACCTGGAGAGATCGAGCATGGACTTTGAAAACTTCGGACCATGTTGCATATTGCATATTCTCGAGTTCAAGAGTAACAGTGATGCTATTCTTGATATTTATGACCGCCATGGCCGGGTGAAGGGGACCTCGAGAGCTAGACATGGCTGGGAATTGAGAAAGAAGGTGAGAGATAAGACACGGAATTGAAAGGAGAATACCGACCTAGGTCACGGAGGGAGGCGTAGCAGAAGATTTTGCCCTAGATCTCTCGTGATACCATAAAGAGTGATAGTATTTTCCTTGAATTGTTATTCATCCGAAAACCAATATATACAATGTTTACAAACTAGAATAAGGGAAGAGATAATCAGTGACTCAATCCCATATATCTTGGACCTAGACGTGTCCAAACGGTTATAACCGCCGGTTAACGGTTATAATTGCCGATTAAAAAATCGTTAAATCTTAACCGTAACGTAACCGTTAACCGTGTACTAACGGTTACGGTTATCCAGTTAACGGTTATAACCCGTTAACACGGTTTATCCGGTTAAAACGGTTAACTGAAGCCTTTTTTTTCAGATTAGTCTTTTTAACGAAATTTTTAATAGTTTTTGTTAACTGAAATTCTAAAAAACTAACTGGAATTCTGAAAAACTAACTGTAAACGTTAAAAAACTGACTGAACTTTCAAAAAACTAACTGAAATTCTGGAAAACTAACTGAAAACGTTAAAAAACTGACGAAAATTCTAAAAAACTAACTGAAATTCCTATAAACTAACTGAAAACGTTAAATTTGGTCGTTATTCCGGTTATAACCGCTGGTTATTTAAACGATTATAACCGGTTAAATAACCGACGGTTATAACCGCGCCGGTTAGCCGGTTTGAAAAACCTATAACTTTAACCGAACCGGTTAACCGCCGGTTTCGGTTAATCCGGTTACGGTTAAACCGGTTAACTGTTTTGACCGATTAATTGACCGGTTAAAAACCGCCGGTTAGCCGGTTCTGGTTAGGTTTTGGACACGTCTACTTGGACCTATCTATATGAACTACTTTCTATCTATACACTCACAAAATACTAGAAACTAGGAATGTAAATATAGACAATATATACGTAAATATTATCACTAAGTTGATAATATTCTAACAATTATTTGCTTGTTTTTGCTATCTATTTGGCCTATATTTTGTGTATCATATTTGCACATCCAAAGTTGTCCAAGGATACTGTAAGAGCTGGAAGAAGAATATTTTCTTTTTGTAACAAGGGAACTTTGCCGATTTTCTAAAATACCATCGGGAGTATTCTCTTACTTTTCTTACAACAGATATATATTCCATCCGTTCCAAAATAAGAATCCCTATAGACAGACACATAGTTTTAAGCATCGATCGTTACTAGGCACTGAAGCTGCCATGAAAGAATAAAAAAAAGTGGGTGCCTGTTCATTAATCTTGCTTTGTAATCTCTCTTTTGCTACACATGTAATCTCCAAGAACGTCTCAATGAGTCAACATATTACATGTTATTCTTTAGAATAGTTGTTAATTTCTACTTAATCATGTTCTTTAGAAAGTGCTTCTGTCGTACTTGTTAAGTGGAGCATCAAGTTGGCTAAGGTTATATTTTTTCAGAGACCACATTTTAACATTCTTGTAGCATTTATGCTTCTTGTTTATTGCAAGTAATTCAAAGTAAAGTTGCAGGTCCCTATTGAACGGAATAATCACCTGCATAAGCAAAGAAACAAAACAAAGAGAGGAAGAAAGAGATAGTCTGAGAAGGAGAAAAAGAGACACGGTAGAAGAGGAGAAAACCCACACACTGTGGTGATCTTACTTTTGGTTATTTTATAAGGAATACAATTGACTTATTCTAGGAATATAATTGCTATACATTTTGTCCTAATTTAATACCAATCAATTACCTAAACTTAAGGAAGTGATTACACTAAAATATATTCAAAGATACATACAATATCTGCACATGTTTCCTAATGTGGCAGAGGTTCGGAGCCGTGTGCGACGGTATTGCTTTCACCCCCCCTCAAGCGAAGCGGAGTAGGACGGATCTGAAGCTTGGAAGATAACAGTTGAAAACGAGGTGCAGCAAGACTTTTTGTGAAGAGGTCGGCCACTTGGTCTGAAGAAGCAATGTGATGGAGTTTTAAGAAGCCCCTTTGATGCAACTCTCGAACAAAATGTAAGTCAATCTCGATGTGTCGTGTACGAGCATGAAAGACCGAATTTTTGGACATATGAAGTGCTGAGATATTGTCACAAAAAAGTTGCGGTGGAGATAGAGCAATACCCAATTCTCGAAATAAGAAAGAAAACCACCGAATTTCAGCTGCGGTGGAAGCCAATGCTCGATATTCTGCCTCACTACTCGAACGAGCAACGGTGTGTTGCTTTTTAGCAGTCCAAGCAATGAGATTAGGTCCAATAAATACGGAAGCACCGGTGGTTGAGCGACGATCATCTGGCGACCCAGCCCAATCGGCATCACAAAACGCAATGAGAGAGGTGTCTAAGGATTTCTGAAAAGAGAGTCCAAGTGTGACCGTACCTTTAAGAAATCGAAAGATGCGTTTGACTGCCTGGAGATGGGAAGTACGTGGCGAATGCATGAACTGACATACCTGGTTCACCGCAAAAGAAAGGTCTGGCCGTGTGAGAGTAATATATTGGAGGCCCCCAACCATGCTACGATAGATAGTAGCATCCGGCAGAGGATCCCCGTCCAAGGCCGAGAGGTGAAGACCCGGAGAGAGAGGGGTAGGCGCAGGCTTGCTTAAGTGCATACTGAATTTCTGCAATAAATCAGAGGCATATCGAGTCTGGTTGAGGTGCAGCTGAGAAGAGGATCTGTTGGCTTCTATACCGAGGAAGAAACCAAGTGGACCCAACCTCCGACTCTCAAACTTGGAACAAATGGCATCTAACACTTGATTGACCACAGCAGTAGTAGAACCCGTTACCAGAATATCATCAACGTAAATGAGTAAAATGGTAATTGTACCTGCATGGTGGCGGATGAAGAGGGAGGAATCAGCTTGACTGTTGAAAAAACCCAAGGTGAGAAGAAAATCATGAAGACGAGTGAACCATGCACGTGGAGATTGTTTGAGTCCATACAGAGCTCTATGTAGACGACATACATGATCTGGACGAGTTGGGTCAACAAATCCGGGAGGTTGAGTCATGTAAACTTCCTCCGACAAAATGCCATTGAGGAAAGCATTACGAACATCTAGTTGCTCAATCGGCCAGTCCCTAGAGTGTGCCAAAGAGAGAATGATACGGATGGTTGCAGGTTTAACCACGTGGATCGAAGGTCTCATCATAATCGACGCCTTCCTGTTGAGTGTAACCCTGTGCCACTAAACGAGCTTTATATCGCTAATGGATCCATCAGCTTGACGCTTTATTTTATATATCCATTTACTCCCAACAATATTATGATGAGCAGGGGGTGGGACAAGTGACCACGTATCATTCTTTTGAAGAGCCAGAAGTTCCTCATTCATGGCATGTTGCCAATGTGCCAAGGGAGCGCCCGACTAACGTCCGTGGTTCAAAGAGAGGAGAAGATGCATCTGTGACACTCAAGGCAAAGTGATGTTTGGGACGAAATATGCCATCTTTTGCACGGGTTATCATCGGATGTGTGCTATGTGGAGGAAGGCTAGCAGCTGGGGAAGAAGATGCATGGTCTGAATATTCACTTTGGACAGAAGATGACCCATCGTGCTCGCCATGTTGAGATTCTGAAGCAGATCCAGGAAAAGAGGCAGTGGGCTGGACAGCATCCGGCGGCCCAACCCGAGGGGATGCAGAATTTGACGTAGGCGAGTGGGCTGGAGTCATGAAGTGGACTGGCCCAGGAGAAGGAAGCATTGTTGTAGCAATGGCTGGTGCAGGTGGGCCGGTAGAGGGCAACGACCCAGTAGGCAGAGCTGCAGTTGGGATTGGGCTGGTGTGGTCCATGACTTCTGAATTACTTGATGTGGGGACATGCTCAAATGAAGGAGAGTTGATGGCAGTTTGCTGTGAATTCCCAAGCTGGTTATTCTGTAAACCCAAGGCAGGTAGAGCACTAGAGAAATTTTTGTTAACATAATAAAAGTGACTTTCATCAAATAATACATGCCGAGAGATATAGATTCTGCCTGTAACAGGATTGTAACAACGGTACCCTTTTCTCATTAAGTCATACCCCAAAAAAATCGTTAAATCTTAACCGTAATGCAACCGTTAACCGTGTACTAACAGTTACGGTTATCCGGTTAACGGTTATAACCCGTTAACACGGTTTATCCGGTTAAAACGGTTAACTGAAGCCTTTTTTTTCAGATTAGTCTTTTTAACGGAATTTTTAATAGTTTTTGTTAACTGAAATTCTAAAAAACTAACTGGAATTCTGAAAAACTAACTGGAAACGTTAAAAAACTGACTGAACTTTCAAAAAACTAACTGAAATTCTGAAAAACTAACTGAAAACGTTAAAAAACTGACGGAAATTCTAAAAAACTAACTGAAATTCCTAAAAACTAACTGAAAACGTTAAATTTGGCCGTTATTCCGGTTATAACCGCTGGTTATTTAAACGATTATAACTGGTTAAATAACCGACGGTTATAACCGCGCCGGTTAGCCGGTTTGAAAAACCTATAACCTTAACCGAACCGGTTAACCGCCGATTTCGGTTAATCCGGTTACGGTTAAACCGGTTAACTGTTTTGACCGATTAATTGACCCGTTAAAAATCGTCGGTTAGCCGGTTTCGGTTAGATTTTGGACACGTCTACTTGGACCTATCTATGTGAACTACTTTCTATCTATACACTCACAAAATACTAGAAACTATGAATGTAAATATAGACAATACTCCCTCCGTTCCAGCCCACTTAGGAAATTTTGAAATGGCACGAGAATTAAGGAATATTATTATAGTATTAGGAGAGAGAATGAGTGGAAAAAGTGTTGTGAGTGTGAAAAATTAAATAGGAGAGAGAATGAGTGGAGGAAATAGTAATTATAATGGTGTTGTGAGTATTAAAATAATGTAGGAGAGAGAATGAGTGGAGAGAATAGTGATTTAAGGTTTCCATTTTGGGAATTCTTAAGTGAAGTGGGACTCCCAAAATGAAAAGTTTTCTTAAGTGAGTTGGGACGGAGGGAGTATATACGTAAATATTATCACTAAATTGATAATATTCTAACAATTATTTGCTTGTTTTTGCTATCTATTTGGCCTATATTTTGTGTATCATATTTGCACATCCAAAGTTGTCCAAGGATACTGTAAGAGCTGGAAGAAGAATATTTTCTTTTTGTAACAAGGGAACTTTGCCGATTTTCTAAAATACCATCGGGAGTATTCTCTTACTTTTCTTACAACAGATATATATTCCATCTGTTCCAAAATAAGAATCCCTATAGACAGACACATAGTTTTAAGCATCGATCGTTACTAGGCACTGAAGCTGCCATGAAAGAATCAAAAAAAGTGTGTGCCTGTTCATTAATCTTGCTTTGTAATCTCTACACACTTGTGTTTCCTCTCTTTTGCTACACATGTAATCTCCAAGAACGTCTCAATGAGTCAACATTACATGTTATTCTTTAGAATAGTTGTGATGACGCCACAGCTTTTGGCCTCGGAAGGTGGCTGAAACGCGTCGGCACCTCGGGAGGAACCTGCAAAACAGCACCGTTAGGGGTGCGGGGGGAAGCCCCGCTATAACCCTCGGGCGTAAGAATCAGTCGGTGTATTGTGTATAAACTGTATGGAAGCTCTCTAGAGAGAGAGCTGTAGAGAGAGAGTGTTTTGTTGTGAAGTGAGGGAATAATGACTTACCTTTGCTTTGGAGGGTTATAGTATATATAGGGTGAGAGAGTGCTAATGTGGCACTTTATGAGGGGTCTCAATGTAAATATTTGGTATATGTATATATGGGATATATTTGGTTGTTTTGGATTGTATTAATGTATAAGTGTATGTATAAATATATAACTGAAAAGTCAGGGCTCATCAATAGCCCCCTACTCCAAGTGATGATTATTTATGGTCGAAGCGAGGAGTACGATTTAGGTAAAGGCTGGCTTGAGTATATATTTATGGCTGGAGCTCGGAGCTCGCCAGATTGGCTTGAATCCTGGAGGTGGGAGCCTGGGAGATTGAGGTCTAGTGAGAGAAGGTGGCAGCTAGGAGCTGCTTTTATCTCTGGCCATCGAGACTGGGAAGTATTGGCACGATCTCATCGGACTACGGTCTGGATCTGCGGTCACTAGCCCCTGTTCGTCGGAGAGGGGAGAGAAGGTGGCAGCGACAAGCTGCTTTTATCTCGGCCACCTCTCTTGGAGTCACAGAGACTAGGAGTCACAGAGACTTGGAGTCACGGGGACTAGGAGTCACAAAGACTAGGAGTCACAGAGGACTAGGACCCATGGAGGCTAGGAACCATGGAGGCTAGGAGTCACGGGGACTAGGAGTCACGGAGGACTAGGAGCCACGGAGGCTGGAGTCACGGGGACTAGGAGCCATGGAGGCTAGGAGTCACGGGGACTAGGAGTCACGGAGGACTAGGAGCCACGGAGGCTGGAGTCACGGGGACTAGGAGCCATGGAGGCTAGGAGTCACGGGGACTAGGAGCCATGGAGGCTAGGAGTCACGGGGACTAGGAGCCATGGAGGCTAGGAGCCACGGAGGCTGGAGTCACGGGGACTAGGAGCCACGGAGGACTAGGAGCCACGGAGGCTGGAGTCACGGGGACTAGGAGCCATGGAGGCTAGGAGTCACGGGGACTAGGAGCCATGGAGGCTAGGAGTCACGGGGACTAGGAGCCATGGAGGCTAGGAGCCATGGAGGCTGGAGTCACGGGGACTAGGAGCCATGGAGGCTGGAGGCAGCGATCTGCCTATGAACGCCAAAGATGGCCGGAGATTTCCGGATATAGATGGGAGAGCACCATAAAATAAGCATAGATCCCGGAGGTAGTTTGAATAGAGCTCTCGGAGATTCCCGAGAGTAGATAAAGCGGGCACGTAGCCCGTGGATGAATATCCAATAATAAGAATGAGCGAGCCCCCGAGCTGATCGTTGAGCTCCAAATATGCATAAACCTGTAGGTAGTTTCAAATATATTTGCCCGAAGGCTTATTGGCGCGTAAATATTTATTGGTCCGGCGGCTTTATAGATTTTTCTATTAGGATATCTGGCTTTGATATTAGTTTGTTGTTTGATCTTTGCCCGTAGGCTTATTGGATATTTGCCCGTAGGCTTATGGTTGGATCTTTGCCCGTAGGCTTATTGGATCTTTGCCCGTAGGCTTATTGGATCTTAATTGCTCGTCTTTTACGCTGTTTTGAGTTTTGGTAATTTTTGAGTACCCTAGTACTTGCATTCTTGCTTTCTCCAGCGTTTTTGACTTGCAACTAACTTTATACTCTCCTTCTGCGGTCAAAAGCTTAGTAGGCACTTTGCCCGCATTTTTTGAGTTTTCCTAACTCTTTATTCAAAATCACTTGGATTTCTCGTGAGAGTCAGCCTTATTCTTCTATGATCGCGTTTGTTTAGCCTTGTGGCAAACTTTGAGGCCTTAACCTCGTTTGTCTGTTTGGCTTTGTTAAACTAGTTTGATCACTCTCATCCATTTACACTTATTCCCAAATTTCATGAGCCGTGGTGTAAGTCAAAAGTAGCCAAGGCAAGCATACTTTCATGTGGCATGCAGAAGGTGGCCGTGAGGCTATTGTCCGCGCAATGTAAAGGTAGGAGCATATTTTAGCATAGAGGCCCTTTAACCCCCGGCATCCGTATCCCCTTATTGGAGGTTCTCACTTATTTGACCCTTTATTCAAAACTCCACTAGGGTTTTTCGTGAGGGTCTCGTGGCGATCCGGTGAACGGGCTTATACGTAGGCCTTTGTCACATACAGCATGCGAGTAACGGCCCTAACGAGGTCCTTCGCGCAATTAGTGGGTCCGGACTTCGTGTCATTGTCCCCACTAGAATCCGTAGGCACGGGCATCATGGCCTTTGTACCTACGTTCATCTATATCCACTTATTTTTGGTGGTGTCACGCGGTGAGAGAGTATCCTCCCGCGATCATAGTACGGATCGTAATGGATCTTTGTACATATATAGGCATGCGGATCCTTAGATCTTTGCGCATCGCAAGTAGGAGCTCATATGTTGGCTCTCGAACCCACCGGCATCCGCCGCGGCATCCACCCTAGCTTTTGAGGCTGGTGGGAATAACTTACGGATTGGCACAATCTTGGGTTTTAACCCTCTCCAATCCATGAGTTTCGCTTTGGTAGTAGGTTGCATGAACTGAGGGTTGTGAGAGCGAGCAAGGATATGCAGGCTTGAATTTGCGGTCAAGGGCAAGGAGGTTGCCGGTGAGGGAGAAGGTGGCAGCCTGTGGGCCGCTTTATCTCGATCACCCTTTTTGTTCTGATGGACAGGTAGCGGGCAAGAGCAAGGATAGGCGGGATGCCGAGCTGACGAGCTGCGGGCTGCCGATCAAGGAGGTCGCCGGTGAGGGGAGAGAAGGTGGCAGCAACGCTGCTTTTATCTCGATCACCCTTTTTGGTTCTGATGGACAGGTAGCGGGCAAGAGCAAGGATAGGTGGGATGCCGAGCTGACGAGCTGACAAGCTACGAGCTACCGAGCAAGGTTATGCGGGCAGATGAGTGGCCGGGCCAAGAGCTACCGAGCAAGGTTACGCGGCAGACGAGCTACGAGCTACCGGGCAAGGTTATGCGGGTAGACGAGCTACCGAGCAAGATTATGCGGGTAGACGAGCTACGAGCTACCGAGCAAGATTATGCGGGCAGAATAGCTGACGAGCTACGAGCTACCGAGCAAGATTATGCAGGCAGACGAGCCGTGTGCTGTCGAGCAAGGATCTGCGGGCACGGAAGCTGTGGGTCACTGCAGCGTGCAATGGTCACGGCACGGAGACTGGGAAGACTGGAAGTCTGGAGTCACGGAGACTAGGATGAGCGGGCATGATTTCGCCGGTGAGGGGAGAGAAGGTGGCAGCTAGGGGCTGCTTTTATCTCGATCACCCTTTTTGGAGTCACAGAGACTAGGATGAGCGGGCATGATTTCGCCGGTGAGGGGAGAGAAGGTGGCAGCTAGGGGCTGCTTTTATCTCGATCACCCTTTTTGGAGTCACAGAGACTAGGATGAGCGGGCATGATTTCGCCGGTAGTGATAGTTGCGGGCAAGGAGGTTAATTGCGAGCTGCGGGCAACGCCTGGAGCGGTCTGCGGGCACGGAGGGTTGACCGAGGTCAACGAATTGCGGCTACTGCAAGGAGGTGTCACCCAAGCGGGGAGCGAGCACGAGCATCGGTCACCGGCTAGAGCAGATTGAGAACACCAATAATTGAGCACAGATTTAAGTGAGGACTGATTCTCTTGTTCTCGGGCAGTGGGAGCAACGGGGAGAGGATTCTGCGGCCAAGGAGGTTGCCGGTGAGCGGTGAGAAGGTGGCAGCAATGGGCTGCTTTTATCTCGGTCACCCTTTTGGTTCGGATGTACAGAGTAGTGGGCAGAAGGGTGCGGTCTGCGATCACTTGGTGTGGTCAAGGAAGGTTGACTGTGGACTTGGATCTGGAACCTTGCGGTCTAGTGATCGGTGTAAGTGCGGCCACAAATTTTCTCGGACACCGCCATTATTTTATGGACGCGGTCATGAATTGCGGCCACTGCAAGGAGGTTTGCTGCGGGGAGATGGCCGGAGCTTGGGGTCTGCTTCTGGCCGGGATGATGGTTGAGGGCACATCTCTGTGAGCAGCGGGCTGGCCCCCTTGGCCGGTGGTGAGGTGAATCTTCCTTCCTGGTAAACCCATTGTTTGCATTTGTTTTTCTGATTTTGGGAAATAGATGTTTTCTACCAAGTTTTGGCCCCATTACCCGTCCGTTTTGCGGGCTGCGAGCTGCGGGCTGTGAGCTACTACCCCTGCTTCCCGGTTGTTTTCTCCCCAAGTGGGCCCCAATGTCTGACCAAACCTGTCAATAACGTGGGCTTTCTTTTTTGCTTGCCCATCTCTTTACGTCTCTTTTTTCAACTATGTCGACACTGCAGCTATTGTTGACCTCTGTAACCAATAAAACAAATATCTCTGTACACCCTTCTTTATTGTGTGTAAGAGTAGCCATGCCTTTCAAATATCTCTGCCACTCCCACTTGCCATAATTTTAATTGTAGGGGACAAGAGTGGTATCTTCCCTGTACCTCCCATCGGTGATGCTATTTTTGACTGGCCAGAAAGTAATTCCGGCCACTTTTTGAATCCATTTTTTCTGGCAACAAAATTACTCCTTTCAAGCTAGGTGGTGGCAATCTACTTCCATGAAGTATTGGCCAGCTATTTAGCTTGAAGATGAGAGTATTTTTGATGACTTCCGGTGGCATGCTCCGGTGAGTAATTCCGGCTAGGTGGTAGGATTTTTCCAATGTTTTCAAAGGGGTTTATATGAGGTAGTATATGAAAACTGGGTAAGAATCACGAAAAAGGATAGGCTGCTATTTCTGTATTTTGGCAGGAATGGAATATGAAAAATTGAACTCTTGGTACCTCATTTTTCAGCCTCTTTCTAACTGACTCCATTTTTTCCGACAACCATTCCTTGGTTGTTCAAGCTAGGTGGTAGCTATCCACTTTCGTGGGGTCTTGGCTGCTATTTAGCTTGAACATAAAAGGTTTTTGATTATCTACTCCGGCAAGTAATTCCGGCTAGATGGCCGGAATAAAATTTTGATTTATTTTTCTTTTCCTTAGTGATTTCAGAAGGGGTATACAGGTGGGAATAGAATGGAATAGAAAGAAAGAAAATGACTTTGTATACCAACCCTTTTCTATTTCGACAGAACTGATGAAAAATGATGAAATCTCTCTCTCTCTGTTGGGCATCTTTTCCGGCGGCGTCAAACCGGAAAAGATGGCGTTTCCCGGCAATGGAACCACTGATGACGCCACAGCTTTTGGCCTCGGAAGGTGGCTGAAACGCGTCGGCACCTCGGGAGGAACCTGCAAAACAGCACCGTTAGGGGTGCGGGGGGAAGCCCCGCTATAACCCTCGGGCGTAAGAATCAGTCGGTGTATTGTGTATAACTTATGGAAGCTCTCTAGAGAGAGTCAGAGAGAGAGAGTGTTTTGTTGTGAAGTGAGGGAATAATGACTTACCTTTGCTTTGGAGGGTTATAGTATATATAGGGTGAGAGAGTGCTAATGTGGCACTTTATGAGGGGTCTCAATGTAAATATTTGGTATATGTATATATGGGATATATTTGGTTGTTTTGGATTGTATTAATGTATAAGTGTATGTATAAATATATAACTGAAAAGTCAGGGCTCATCAAGTTGTTAATTTCTACTTAATCATGTTCTTTAGAAAGTGCTTCTGTCGTACTTGTTAAGTGGAGCATCAAGTTGGCTAAAGTTATATTTTTTCAGAAACCACATTTTAACATTCTTGTAGCATTTATGCTTCTTGTTTATTGCAAGTAATTCAAAGTAAAGTTGCAGGTCCCTATCAAAAGAAAAATAAAAAGAAAGTAAATTGTTCACACACACACACACAAAATTATACTATATTCCTTTCCATTAAATGTCTCCAGTTAGTTTTTTTTTAACTTGACAATTATCCTTTTGTCAATTAATTTCATCATATCAAATGTTATAATTTATTTATCAAGAAATTTGAATAATTATTCTTTTGACATTATTATTGTTTTTTGTTATATATTGGACAGGAAACATATGTGAAAACGTGAGTTTTTTTGGGAACATATTTATGTTTCCTTATTTAATTTGTCTTCTATTATGGTAAGAAGATTTTGAGACTTTCATGGAGATTTATAAGTATCTTACTTTTATTAAGAGTTTGTAATTATGTAAATATCTTTTATTTATGTACATAGTTTTATATTAGGACTAACTTACTAATATTTGATTTCCTTGTGAGTGTGTTATATGTTTTCATATAGAAAAAGGAATCTCACAAAGGAAGAGGTCGATTGCATGAAGATCTTCTCAATGGTGCATTATAAATACAAGGCATTCAGCACAAAGAGAAGCTACGGTTTTTAGAGAGAAAAACATACATACTTCATAGCTTTCGATTGAGTTGAATTTAGGTTGTGAGCTTACATCCGTAACTCACATCTAGGTTTTTATAAAGTTCTCTTGTTTTACTTCTGATTGAATAAGTCCTACTTGGGAAAGGGGAGTTGTTCATATCATAGAAGGTGATTAGAACTTGTTTAGTATTTTCATATTTTAGTTTTTCACTTATTTGTTTTTGTACGAAACATAAGTTTTTATAGTGAAAGGTTTTTGGGCGTAAGCCTAGTTTGCTGATCACACGAGATCAAGCGTATATAACTCTTGAGTTATTGCATTTTATTTACATTTAATTGTTTTATTCCGCCGCATTATCTCGTGGATGTGTGGACAATTGTGAGACACATCCGTACTCACATCCTTTGCCTATTGCGTGATCCAAGTTTCCTAGCTACACGAAACTTTCAATTGGTATCGAGCCAACTCTCGAAATATTACCGAGTGTTGATCCGTAAAGTGTAGTCATTATGGAATGCCAAAATCACCAAAATAGGCCTCCGTCTTGGATGGCACAAATTATTCTCTTTGGAAGTCTAAGATGCGAAATTACATCAAAAGTATTGATGAAAGAGCTTGGATGTGCATTCTTGTTGCATGGCAACCTCCTACCGTGGAGAAAAAGCCATCTTCCGGTGTTGGTGAGTCCTTCTTTGAAAGAAAACCCGAAGAACAATGGACTCTTGATGAAATACAAGCCGCAAATTACAATTCAAAAGCCATGGGTGCTATTTCCACCATGTTTCGGGAATATGTACAAGCTTATAACAAATGAAAGTATAACCAAATCCGCTTGGGATATTTTGCAAACTCAATGTGAGGGAGCACCAAGTGTGAAGGCTACCAGGCTTAGGATTTTAATGGATAGGTTTGAGTTACTTCGAATGGAAGAAATCTGGGGATATTGTGTCATATGCTTTGCTAAGATTCATGAGATTTCAAATGAATGCACAAGTCTAGGAGAATCTATCTCCAATGCAAGACTTGTTAGTAAAATTCTAAGAACCTTGCCCGAGAGGTTTAACATTAAAGTAGCCGTGATTGAAGAAACAAAGGACACAAATACCGTAGGTCTTGACACCATCATAGGAATCTTGACCGTGTTTGAGCTTAACCTTGAGGCTCGAAGAAAAACAAAACACACAGCCTTGCCCTTAAAAGTGCCTGCTCTACCAAAAGAGCTTGTGGAATTATCCTCTGAAATTGACAAGTCTAATCTTGAAGATGAGGATGTAGCTTTTATTTCAAAGAAATTCAGTTCTATACCGAAAAATAGAAGGATAAGCAAATTCCCCAATAGACCTACTTCGATCGCCGAAAAGCCAAAACCTAGCACCGACACCGGATTCAAGAAACCAAGTTTTGAAAATAAATCATCCGAATCTGTCCAATGTAGGGCATGTCGTGGATTTGGTCATTATGCCAATGAGTGTGCTAATACACTTAAAAAGAAGGGAATGAGCTTAACCGCTACCCTTAGTGACGTTAGGATGAGGAAGAAGAAGTGGCTAATATGTCTCGTCTTAAATTGCCACTCTGTGTTTAATGCTTTTTCGCAGATATAGAAGAATACACTTCGAAAAACCCTTGGATGTGGGCTCGGTTGTGTACACATCCGGTGTCACATCCGAATCGGAGCCGAACCGTTTCTCTATAAAAGGAGAATCGATGATGAAGATGAAGAAAGAGACATTCCCTATGAGGAACTCTTTGCCACATACAAGGAGCCGCATACAGATTGGATGAAAAGATTGGACAAAATTGAGGTACTTGTTAAGGTAAACAAATCTCTGTCGATAAATTGGCTGCTTGTGAAGATGAAAAAGTTTGTACTTTCAAAAGAAAATGATGCTCAAAAGGATACCATTGCAAGACTTGAAGTCCTTGTGACCAAAAGAGAAGTTGACCTTGAAAAATTCAAGAATGAATGTGAAAAGCCGATAATACTTTTTACTAAGTTAAATAAAAGTAAAATGAAAATGGAAGAAGCTTTTTCCATGGGTCAACGTGACAAAATTGGTATAGGTTTTGAAAATAATTTTGTAAAGGAGGGATATGAGGGTTCTACCTCTAAAAGTGTGAAAAAACAAGCTTTTAAAGAAAAAAATCATTACGAGTGAGAAGAGACCAAGAAAGAGGCATTACATTTGCCATTACCGCCTAGCTCCCGGTCACATTAGGCCCTTACGTTACAAACTCAAGGCCGATAAAAACCGGTAATTTCAAACAGCCTCGGATGTGTGAGAAGATGTATGCACATCCTAACACACATCCAAATAATCCGAGACCTCTCGCAACCCAAAAAGAAAACTGTTAAACAGTGGGTAGCCAAACCAATTACCACCTGCAATGTTGTCTACTCTTCCCTCAAGAGTACCGTCTCCGGCTCTTGGTATTTTGATAGTGGGTGCTCTAGGCACATGACTCGGAAACCAAGCAAATTCCTTCTTGACTATGAAATAATAAATGGAGGGAAAGTAAATTTTGGTGGAGGTGCTCAAGGAAAGATTGTTGGGAAAGGAACCCTAGATGTCAAGGGTCTCCCAAAATTGCACAATGTGTACCATGTGGAAGGCTTGAAAGCCAACCTAATAAGCATCACCAACCGTGTGATGATGAACTATTTGTGAAGTTTGATAAGCACTTGTGTGAAGTGTTTGATAAGGATAATAAATGTGTGTTTACCGGTCCTCGATCTCGCGATAATTGTTACCAATTTGGTGACAATCTTTCTTGCCTAAGCTCAAAAGCTAATGATGTCAATCTGTGGCACCAAAAATTAGTGGCATGCTAGCCGTAGAACTCGGAAGAACTTCAAAGGCTCAAGCCATTAAAGACCTCCCTAACCGAACTTCAAGAACCCCGATGTCTCGTGGTTCATGTCAAAAGGGAAAACAAACAAAAGCATCACATAAAAAGGTCCAACAATGCTCCACAACTAGATGTTTGGAGATGATTCACACCGATTTAATGGGACCTATTGAAGTAGAAAGCTTTGGTAGGAAAAAGTATGCCTTTGTGTGTGTTGATGATTATTCTAGGTACACTTGGGTAATGTTCTTAAGAGAAAAGTCGAAACAATTGGAGAATTCAAAAATTGGTACAAAAGAGTTAGAAATCTTTATGGTCTTAAGACTGTGAGGATTAGGTCGACCATGGCACCGAATATGAGAATCAAATGTTCACCAATTTTTGCAATTCTAAGGGAATCACTCATGAGTTTTCTCGCACCAATCACCCCACAAAGAAATGGAATTGCCGAAAGAAAGAATAGAACCTTGCAAGAAATGGCAAGGGTCATGCTAAGTTCAAAGAACTTGTCCAAAAAATTTTGGGCGTAAGCTTTAAACACCGCTTGCCACATTGGCAATAGGGTGTTTCTAAGGATTGGTAGCACCTTGTCACCCCATATCAAATTCTCCTTGGAAAGAAACCAACTCTGTAAAATATTTTCATGTGTTTGGTTGTGTTTGTTATATTCTCAATGATAGAGAATACTTTTTGTCAAGTTTGATTCAAAGAGTGACAAAGCAATTTTCATGGGCTATTCCACAAACAAGAGAGCTTACGTAGTTTTCAATCTTAAAACTAAGACCATTATGGAATCGCTAATGTTAAATTTGATGACTCACTTGATCTTAACCTCAAGATCTTTGAGGATGATGTTTCAGTTGCTTGCTGGACTCGGAAGGATGAAGAAACAAAGTGCCGAAAAGCAAAAGAAATTTCCAAAGGCCGATAAAAATGTTGAACCCGATAAGGATGTAAACAAGGATGTGGACACATCCGCCTCCACATCTGAACCCACATCTGCACCCACATCCACTCAAACTCCCGTGAATCGAGACAGTTCCTCCGATTCCCGATCAGTGATGATGCTCCGAGAAGGTAATGTGAATGGGTGTGTGGATAGGTCAAAGGATATCCCTTCTAAAATCCGTAAAAACCACCCCACTTCACAAGTTGTGGGAGATGTGCATGCTCAAGTGAGAACTAGACAAAAGGATAAAGTTGATTATAGAAAGATGGGCCGGTTTATGGAGTTGCTCCTCAAAGATACTCCCAGGTAAGCTTCGTTGTTTTGTTTCTAAAATTGAACCTAAGAATGTTACCGAAGCATTGAAAGATGCCGACTTGGATTATGGCTATGCAAGATGAATTAATTCAATTTGAAAAGAATGAGGTATGGACTCTTGTTCCTAGACCCTCACATGGTAATGTCATAGGAACCAAATGGATTTTTAAAAACAAAACCGATGAGCAAGGTGTGATAACTAGAAATAAAGCTAGGTTAGTTGCTCAAGGTTATACTCAAATTGAGGGAATTGACTTTGAGGAGACATTTGCTCTCGTTGCAAGAATTGAGTCCATTAGGCTTTTGTTAGCCATCGCTCGTTACCTCAAGATTACTCTTCATCAAATGGATGTCAAGAGTGCCTTTTTAAATGGGATATTAAATGAGGAAGCCTATGTTGAACAACCTAAAGGCTTTGTGGACTCCAAATATCCTAATCATGTGTATAACCGAAGAAAGCTCAGATGGGCTAAAGCAAGCCCCTAGAGCTTGGTATGGTAGGTTGACCGACCATTTGCTTCAACTAGGATTCAAGAGAGGTGAGGTTGACAAAACCTTGTTTGTTAGAAGAAATAAGAAAGAGATTCTTGTGGCACAAATCTATGTAGATGACATTGTGTTTGGATCAAATTCGATCCAATGCTAGCCGAATTTGTGGATAGCATGACTTCCACATTTGAGATGAGTATGGTAGGTGAGTTGAACTTTTCTTAGGCTTACAGATTAAGCAATTCAAAGATGGCATGTTCATTTCACGCCTAAATATGCCAAGAATCTTGTGAAAAAGTTTGAGCTTGAACACTCTTCACATCAAAGAACCCCAATGGGATCTTCCCAAAACTAAGTCATGATTCGATGGTGAAAGTGTTGATCAAACCCCGTATAGAAGCATGATAGGAAGTTTGCTTTACCTCACCGGCAAGTAGACCCGACATTATGTTCGGTGTATGTCTCGTGCTAGATACCAAGCCAACCCTAAAGTGTCCCATCTTAAAGCATTGAAAAGGATCATTAGGTATGTGAGTGGGATCGTGAACCTAGGTCCGCATTACTCTAAAGAAACAAACACAAATTTGGTTGGGTACACCGATTCTCGATTGGGCCGGAAATAGTGATGATAGAAAGAGTACCACCGGTGGATGTTTCTACCTAGGTAATAACCTTGTGTCTTGGTATAGTAGGAAGCAAAATTGTGTGTCCTTGTCCACCGCCGAGGCCGAATATGTTGCCCTTGGGAGTTGCTTTGCACACAATTACTTTGGATGAATCAAATGCTAAAAGATTATGGATTAAATAGCAAAGTTTTGATCGCTTTTGTGATAACAAAAGTGCCTTGGACATATCCAAAAACTCGTTCAACATTCTAGAACAAAGCACATTGATATTAGACATCATTTCATTAGAGATCTTGTAGAGCAAAAACTCGTGTGTCCGGAATTTGTTGGGACCGAAAATCAATTGCGTATATATTTACAAAGGCATTAGATTTGGAGAGATTTTCCTCATTGAGGAAGTCTCTTGGCTTGTGTGATATCTAAGGTTGTGAGACCGAGATGTGTCTCACATCCTCTAACACATCTGTAGATTAGTTTAACCGAAAAAAAAAAAAAAAAAAATCATAAAAAGAAAAATCCAAAAATATCATGCATTAGCACGAAATTTCTCAAAGGTGGTCACTTGTGAGTCTTCATCTTTGACATTATTTTTTATCACTTAATTGTGAGTATTTCCCGTCCATGTAATCTTTTGATTACTTGGTATAACCTTCCTAGGTATCTCACAAATGGGTGCTAAAAGAAAAAAAATATATATATATATGTGAGAAACAGCTGCTTCACCCTTAGTATGAAGCCATACCATTGTGATCAAGTGATTTTCATAAGAAAACTTGAAGTCAAACTTGATAAGATCATTGGGAAAAAGGGCTATCTTTGGGATCAAGTAAAGTGAAAGCTACTCACATAGCAAAAATCCACAACAGAAAATTGGTGGATGCATCCTAGAGGCTGTGCAGATTGGATTATTACTCATTGACTTTTTGTGATCTAAATGTGTCCCCATTTGTGACTCACATCCTATGCCACATCCATAAGCTGAGAATATTTCCTTCACTTGTGTGTTTGCATCATGCTAGGCATATTGCATTTTAGGTCATATAGGAGCTTTGTAAATATGTTAGTTAATTAATTTTCTATCTTAATTTACTCTTTGATTATATAGGTTTTTGATCTCCAATATCTTTTATGAAAGAAAAAGGTGTGTATCAATCCTTGTTTGAAAAGGTTGAAAAATTCTTTTGGGATTCTATTTTAAATAAAGATATGCCGAAGCAATGTTTGTTTTCATAAAAATCTTACAAAATCTTGATTTATTTTAATTCCTTATTTTCTTGGAAGGTGCTTGTGTGTTGCAACCTCAAAGGTTTTCTAGCCGTTGGAGGACTCTTAAGGATTTTGAGGTATGTTAAACCTCTTTGAAAAGGGATTCCTAATTTTAGTAGGAAAGGGGGAGCTGTGAGTATTTAATATACCTCACATCCGTCCCATCCCCCATAAACCTTCACAAAACCCTTTGTTCTTCCTCCTCTTTGCACACAATCTCATACACCTTAGCATTAATTTTCCTTTGCACTGTTCAACCAACCCAAATTCCTCTGTTAAATGGCCGAGCATTCGAATATTCAAGAGAAAGACATTCTTGACGTTGCTCCCATCTCGATAGCTAAAGGCGAGGGTTCTGTTGTTTTAAACCCAGTAATTTCCAAATTTCTTGCTGAATTTTCTTCCCCATCACCCTCGTCTGATCCAACAATGGAAGCTTCTTCTCCAAAATCCCCCACATTGGAACCGGTTGCTGAAAACCCTAAAGCTCCATCCTCTCCGGTGATCCCACCATCGGATGTCGCCATTGCTGTGGAACCTTCTTCAACTAAGAAGAGGAAGTTGACCCAAGTAAAACCCCCAAAGTCTGCTACAACTCCGGTCCCCCAGCGTGCTCTTCGTCGATCCGGTAGGGTTCCCGCAAGCCGTCGAGTCCGACAAAGCCAAGAACCGATCGAAACCTGGAGGGAAATCTTCAGCCTATTGTTTCTTGAAGAAGAAGAAGAAGATGAGGTAATCATTCCCCTTGTCGGGACTAGGGCTAAATCGTCTTTTCCCCTTCCTCCGTTAGTAGTCCCGTTGTTACTCCTTCTCGTGGTTGTTCCCCTTGTTGAATCAGCCATTCTCGATGTTCCTCCCCATGTTGAACCTTTGATCTGGTGAGACTTTCCCCATGCAGAGTCGGTTGAGCCAATTGCTCCTATTCCTCCCATAATTTCTTCTGATCCCATTATATCTCCTATTGTTTCACCTGAGGATATTTTGTCTGCTCCTGTTGTTGAGCCCTCTGTGCCCTTGGTGTCTAGTCCTGTTGAGGACCTTATATCCTTCAGTGATGAAGAGCCCTTAGCTAAAATTTTAATGGATTTAAAAGGTAAGAAAAAGATGGCTGCAACTGACTTAGAGCCTTTTGATGATGAAACTGACTCAAGTTCAGATGATGATGATACTGCCTCAGATGAGAACTACAAGCTAGGAAGAGAAGAACTTGATCAGGAAAAAGAAGACCAAGAGATTGATTCCACTGATGCTGATGACACTGAAGTTGAACCCATTGTTGTTCCATTCCCTGTGAAGGATGTGCCTAAGGATGTGCCCACATCTAGACGCACATCTACTCGAAAGAAAGCTGAACAGGGTATGTCATCTTCTGTTTCTCTAGTGTCTACCCCCAAACCCTTTTCCAAAAAGTTTTTATCCAAAAAGGCTGCTGATAGGTTTACCTTAATTTCCTCTAAAGATTTTGTTGTTGAGATGAAAAGGGATAGGGAGACTTTTACTAAACTTGGTATGGACAAGTTTTTTGAGGAAAGAGGATTATTCTTGACTGTGGACCATCCCCTTCCCTTCTACCCCAAATTGGTTTATGAGTTCTATGCAAATCTGCCTAAGGGATTAGATAAAACTTATCCTCATTCTCCTGGTGTTTATGTTAGAGGATTATTTGTTCCTTTCACCCCTTCTATCATCAATGATTTTCTTGGGTTGTATGATCATTTGGATGATGTGGTTTCTATTGAGGATGATGATCTTGTGTCTGCAATTACCCATGGCAAGGTAACCTCTTGGCCAGTAAAGCCTAAAGATTTAGGAAGTGGCTCTTTATCCTCCCTTTACTGTTTTCTCCACACTATCTTAGTTGCCAATCTTTGCCCCTCAAATAACAAAACCTCTGTCACTAGGGTGCAAGCTGATCTTCTGTACAGATTGGGACTTAAGAGGCACATTAATTTTGGGGAATTTATCTTTAGGAAAATTTGTGATTATGGTGAGTCTCCATCCAAGAAATGGTCATTACCTTACCCTTCCTTGATATCCCAAATTCTCATTGCCAATGGGGTAAAGACTGAAAAAGGAGAAGAAAGAGTTGATAATTTTGCCTTATTTAAGGAATCCAAAACTCTGTTAGACCCTAAGCAAAGGCATGTTGATCTCCCTGTGGGTACATCTCCACGAAATTACTATGCCAGATGTGGATACATCTCGAACCCACAAGCCGTAGCTACATTTGATGTTCGGATGAAGGATTTAGATGCCGAGATTGCCAAGGCCGAAGCTCAAGCTCAAGCCTCCACCGCCCATGCCAACAACCTTAAAGCTCTTAAGGCTAATCTTCTCAAATGGCATGCTTCACTTTCGCTCAAAAAGGGGGAGATGCGATGCCGATGCCGTCTTTGCTTTTGGAGGAGATAAAGTTTGGAACACCGCCGTGTCTGCTACTAGTTGGAGGGGCCGGAAACTTTAACTTAGGGGGAGAAAAGTTTTTGAATTGATGGTTTCTAAAGACAATTTTAAATTTCGTTTTAGTTGGTTAGTTTTTAAAACAATGGTTTGTAATAGCTTTAAGTAGGACATGGCCGAATGGTTTTTTGCTTTTGTTTAATGAACTCGCTAGTATTCTCGTTCTAATTCTCGTTTTGCGCTTTTATGTGTGGATGTGTATACACATCTCGGACACACATCCATTCGGGGAGTTATGTTCTTTCTATATTCTCGTGGTCATAATATTATGGTTGTTATAAATCTTTGGTTTTGACCGTAAAGTCCAAAATGGGGAGATTGAAAACGTGAGTTTTTTTTTGGGAACATATTTATGTTTTCTTATTTAATTTGTCTTCTATTATGGTAAGAAGATTTTGAGACTTTCATGGAGATTTATAAGTATCTTACTTTTATTAAGAGTTTGTAATTATGTAAATATCTTTTATTTATGTACATAGTTTTATATTAGGACTAACTTACTAATATTTGATTTCCTTGTGAGTGTGTTATATGTTTTCATATAGAAAAAGGAATCTCACAAAGGAAGAGGTCGATTGCATGAAGATCTTCTCAATGGTGCATTATAAATACAAGGCATTCAGCACAAAGAGAAGCTACGGTTTTTAGAGAGAAAAACATACATACTTCATAGCTTTCGATTGAGTTGAATTTAGGTTGTGAGCTTACATCCGTAACTCACATCTAGGTTTTCATAAAGTTCTCTTGTTTTACTTCTGATTGAATAAGTCCTACTTGGGAAAGGGGAGTTGTTCATATCATAGAAGGTGATTAGAACTTGTTTAGTATTTTCATATTTTAGTTTTTCACTTATTTGTTTTTGTACGAAACATAAGTTTTTATAGTGAAAGGTTTTTGGGCGTAAGCCTAGTTTGCTGATCACACAGATCAGTAAGCGTATATAACTCTTGAGTTATTGCATTTTATTTACATTTAATTGTTTTATTCCGCTGCATTATCTGTGGATGTGTGGACAGTTGTGAGACACATCTGTACTCACATCCTTTGCCTATTGCGTGATCCAAGTTTCCTAGCTACACGAAACTTTCAATATGTGAGGCGTGCTCGTGAAGAGGCTATTGAGGAAGGAATTATCGAGATTAAAAGCACTGCTCCATTTCGAGCAGGACTTTGGAAGGCCATTATCATTCAGCACGGGCGACAAAAAGGTGATCGATTGCTCGAATTCGGAAATCATGGAACTGCTTTCTTTCACTTGCCATTAAGCAGCCGTTCTTCGCAGTCTTTTTCTTCCTCCAGTATTCAGAATGTGGACTATGATGCTCAAATGATACAAAAGGATAAGATTAAAGCAAGCCTGTCTGAGACAATAAACACCTAAGTTGACACTCGTGTAAAGACATAGGTTAAGGAAATGGAAGAGCGAATGCAGGAAAGATTGCGGCAAAAAAACTGAACAAATGCAGCAAGAGATGGAGCAAAAGATACAGTAACAAATGCAACAACAAATGCATGAAATGATGAGATCTATGTTCCAACAGCAGCAACAACAGCCTCCTAGCGGTAATAACTCTAACTTTTCTATTGGATCATACCTAAATTCGAATGGAACTTTGAGTGAAAGTGGGCGTAGGGGTGGTCGTGGTGGTAACAACATCAATAGTCGTAAGAGCTGAATTTGACTTGTTTTTATTTTGTTTTGAGCGCTAATAACTCAAACTTAACTATTAGACTTTTTTTGTTTATAATATGTTATATTGTTTTGAGATTTGTACGTTATTGTTCTATATTAGTTTGGAAGACATTGTTTAAGAATTGTGTATGTTGTTTGTTTGGATGGTGAATGGTGTATGTTATTGATCAGATTTTTAGATTTTACAGGAGGCTTTTTGAATTTTCAATTTTTTTTTCAATTATGATAATTTTACCCGCGAAAATTTCCGTGAGTATTTAATTCAATAATTTATATAATTACCCACGGAAATTTCCATGGATAAAATTTCCATGAAAAAATACAATTAAAATTCTTTCCCACGAAATTTTTCGTGGGCAAAGCTAAAAATTATTTTTAATTTTAATATTACCCACAGAATATTCCGTGGGTAACCTCTGGCAGGTTTTTAACCGGTGGCCGATGATAATTTTTCGTGGGTATTTTTCTTTATTTTTTGACAGATATTTTTACTTGTTGATGAATATTTTGTGGGTATTACTCACACATTTACCCACGGACGCCCTACGAACAATTTTCGTGGGTAAATTAAGATTACTCGCGAAATTTTCTGTGGATAAATAACCTGTTTCTAATAGTGTAGGGGCGGCAGGAGAGTTGTTAAAATTTAATTTTAATATGAGTAATTTTTTTTTTTTGACGGGGTTGTGTGGGAGGGTGGCGGTGGGGTTTGGGGGTGGGGTTTAGGTTTTTCGATAGTGGTTAGGGGTAAATGTTTGGCTTGGGAAAGATGGATGTGATGATGATGTTAAAAAGCAATCTCCGAAAAATGTTTTGAGGATGAGAACATCATTTTTTTAGGAAACAAACCTATTTTTCATTGATTGGAAAATCTTTTTTGTTGACTTTATTTTGACGTTGGCTACCAAACACCGAAAAATGCGAAAAATATTTCCCCTCAAACAAACGGAGCCTTTTCATTAGAGTTTATTTTTAGAAGGCACCGATACTTATCCTCACACCGGAGGATTATAGCCGGAGACCTCCCACGTCAACGCGTGTGCTCATTGATTTCAGGATAATAGCTAATAGCTGGATTACACCCTACTATTTGACGAATGGCTAATCCAATCTGATTTATGCATCATCATCATCATCAGTTTTGAATTTAAAAAAAAAAAATCTCAATAAAAAAAAAGGGCAGTATTATGGTTGGCCAGATATCCAAAAACATGTTTGTGTTCAATATTTTTTTTTCCTTGTTATAGCACTGTCGGTTGTCTACGAATCTACCCAATTCGGCACATTGGCTAAGTAGACAAACAAAGAAATATGACTTGGTACTTATCAACAACATACACTATATTGGGGTTGCCAACGAGGCATGTCTTCAATTAGACAATAGTTGGTGAAATATGATAAGATTTTGTCTTAACCCATAAATGATTTAATTTCTTTAGCATGTGATGACATACTTAGTGTTTTTAATTAAAGTAAATTATAACCTTAATTTATTTTAAAACAGAGATAATAATTCCCACTTCTCATGCTTATAATACTTACCTTATTAATACTTCCTCCGTCACACTCAAAAAACATAAATTTTTATTTTGTGTGTCTTATTTTAAAAAACACTCTCAAATAAAATTTTTTAATACTTATTTATTCATTTAACTCATTTGTCATACTCACAATAATTATCTACTTACTATTTCTTACTCCACTTTCTCTTTCATTCCTCAATTTTTATACTCATGACACTCACTTTATCATACATTTTTCTTAATTATCGTGCAAGATTCATTTTGTGCTTTTTGAATGAAACAAAGGGAATACTTTTTTAATTCTAGTATCTAATAATACAATTAGTATGAAGGGAGTATGTGTTGGGTTTGGAGTCAAATCGTGAAGGAATTTCACAGGAGCAGTTTCTGACCATGTGCGCGACCGCGCTGAGGGCCAGAGCGGCCGCGCTGGAGTGTCGAGCAAGGAGCTGGAGTTTCTGGATATTAGCGCGGACGCGTCAGTGGGAGGGCGGCCGCGCTTGGTACGATTCTGGACTGATTCAGTTTCCTATTTTGATCAGATTTCCTCTTGGTTTTGGGATTCCTTGTGACAGCAATATTTGGGAAGACTTGTTAAGGAAGAAGAATACTTTCTTAAGTTAGGAATCCTTTTATTGCTATGATTTGATTTCTTGTATCCTATAAATACATGTGGTAGCCTAGAAACAAATTGGTGCTGTGATTGTAAACATCTGAAAATATTATAGTGAGAATATTTTGGCTTGGTAGCGCCCCCGGACGTAGTTGTCGTTGCAACGAACCGGGTTAACATTCTTGTGTGTTCCTTTGTGTGTGATTTATTTTTCGTGTGTGTTGCATCTTATTTATTCATTCTCAAGGCTTGATCCGTTATTCCGCTGCGCAAGAACGTGATTTTCACAACAACTGGTATCAGAGCTCTTGGTTTTGTCGAATCATTGCTTGGGTTATCTTTTGCTATGGATTTCTTGGGAGCTTTGGAGGATGGGAATAAGGTGGTGTTGATCGAAAAGTTTGATGGGACGGATTTCAATTTTTGGAAGACGCAGATCGAGGATGTTTTGTGGAACAAGGATTTGTATCTACCATTAAAAGAAAAGCCGGATGACATAGAGGAAGCAAAATTCGAAATCTTGGATCGGAAAGCGTTAGGGCTTGTTAGGCAAACGTTGACCAAGGATGTCGCGAAGAATGTTTTGGAGGCGAAGACTACCGTGGAGATGTTGCAGATGTTGGCGAGCATGTACGAGGCACCATCGGCGGCGAACAAGGCTCATCTGATGAGGAAGCTGTTGAACATACGGATGGTGGAGGGCATGTCGGCGACAAAGCACATAAGTGAATTCAAATCTACCGCGACCCAACTCGTCTTCCGTGGTCAGCATTACTCTTGATGATGAGGTACTAGCATTGATTTTACTTTCTTCTTTACCGGAAAGTTGGGATACGACTGCGATAGCAGTTAACGTTTCAACAGGAAAAGTGAAGTTGAAGTTTGCGGATGTCGTTGATGTGATTCTTGGCGAAGAAATTCGTAGAAAGAGTAAGGCAGGGACATCGGGGCTAGCACTGAATATCGGTGAAAAGGGTAAGAGTGGCAAGAAGGTGATTACTTGTTACGATTGTGGGGAGAAGGGGCACTTTAGGAGAAGTTGTCCGGCGGCCAGCAGAGAGCGAAGGAATTGAATGTTGTCAAGAGTTAGCGGATGCATTAATCTTGGGTGGGAGCTTGATTCAACGGATTCGTGGGTTTTGGATTCGGGCTCGACGTTTCATTCGTGCACTAGTGCGTAAAGGATGGAGCAAGACATTCCGGTGATTTTGGGGTTGTTCGTTTGGGAGACAATAATCCAGCTCAAGGTCATTGGAAAGGGGGTAGTTCGGGTCAAAGCAACGGATGGGACTGTTTTGCGGCTACGTGACGTGCGACATATTCCGGATTTGAAGAGGAACTTGATTTCCATAAGGCAACTTGATAAGGAGGGTTGTGTGGTGACCTTCGGTTGTGGGACATGGAAGATAAACCGCGGAGCTAGCTTGGTGGCTCGTGGCGGGGTGGAAAATATGTTGTATACCACATGCAACATGAGTCGTTGGGGGAAACGAAGGCGAATCCCAATGATGAATGGTGGTGGCCGAGATCGCCATGGTGGGAGAAATTTCACTAAACGGTATGTTGATAGAAAATTGGGTAATGAAGTCGGCCGACGCGGAGCCAATTTGGTCAACATGGGAGCGGGATCTAGAACGGTGATGCGATACGGGTCAAGAAAGAACACACAAAGGTTCCAAGCTTGTGATTGTGTGGGGCACGTGGATTCGCGCTGCTCAGGATCGATAGTTAGCACGCAAGTGAGCGGGGATGTGCAGGAGGATCATTCGGAATGAAGACTCGGAGCATGGTAGAACCGACAAGTTATGTTGAAGCGTTGCTCGCCTTCAATTCACTTGGATAACTAGACAAGAGGCCGGCGCTACCAACGCATTAGCCGGCCACCGAAAACCGAGATTTGTTTGTTTCAAGACGAGGTATCATGGATGGTTTGTCTCCAGTGGGAGATTGTTGGTTTGGAGTCAAATCGTGAAGGAATTTCACAGGGAAGCCGACCATACGCGCGACCGCAGCCGAGGCCGAGCGGCCGCTACTGGAGTGCCGGAGCAAGGAGCTGGAGTTTCTGGATATTAGCGCGGACGCGCTTGTAGGGAGGGCGGCCGCGCTGGTACGATTCTCGGGACCGATCTGGCTTCCTATTTTGATCGATTTCCTCTTGGTTTTGGGATTCCTTGTGACAAAGAATATTTGGGAAGACTTGTTAAGGAAGAAGAATACTTTCTTAAGTTAGGAATCCTTTTATTGCTATGATTTGATTTCTTGTATCCTATAAATACATGTGGTAGCCTAGAAACAAATTGGTGCTGTGATTGTAAACATCTGAAAATATTATAGTGAGAATATTTTGGCTTGGTAGCGCCCCCGGACGTAGTTGTCGTTGCAACGAACCGGGTTAACATTCTTGTGTGTTCCTTTGTGTGTGATTTATTTTTCGTGTGTGTTGCATCTTATTTATTCATTCTCAAGGCTTGATCCGTTATTCCGCTGCGCAAGAACGTGATTTTCACAACAGTATGTTGCTGGGGTTTGAGTCCTAATCAAGAACAAACCTAATAGAGGGTTTAGGTCGGTGTGCAAGATGAAGATCAAAGGCAAAATTGGAAAAAGGGGCTTGCACGACCGTGCTAGAAATAGGTCAGAATTGGCTTCTACATAAATTCTTTTGGTTTATATTACTTAGAACAGATAGGATTAAAGTTTTATAAACCATGAGTGATTTGGGACTGCAGGGATACGGATCAGGGTTGAATGAATTCAATCAATGTTAGGGCACAAATTTAAAATCAGGGTTGCATGGATCCAGACGGGATCATGGCTACGGAGACCTAGGTGGTTCTGCTGTTATTGAGGATTTGGTGGGAATAGCTAGGGCTGTTACGCGAATCGAACAGGCTCGGCCGGTAAAATCTCGAGCTCGAGAAGGCTCGAGTCTAACTCGAGCTCGAGCTCGACCCGATTTTCAGGCTCGAATTTTTTTCGAGCCGGCTCGAGCTCGGCTCGTTTGTTCGGCGAGCTTTGATCGGAATCGACTCGTTTAAGCTCGGATCGGGATCGGCTCGTTAAAAGCTCGAATAAAAATTTTCGCAAACGATTCGAGCTCGAGCTCGAGACCGAGCTCGGCTCGATAAGCTCGACTCTGATTTCTTTATTATACTTTCATTTGTTTAGTTTTTTTTCTAACGTTTTTTATATAAATTTTTGAAAAAAAAAAAAACTTCAATACTAAAAAAAGTCCCAAATATTTATTTCTATTCATAAAAAATAAAAAAAATTATACATTTATACATAAAAATTAAAGGATTTTACCCGTCCCTGATTTCTTTATTATACTTTCATTTGTTTAGTTTTTTTCTAACTTTTTTTATATAACTTTTTGAAAAAAACTTCAATACTAAAAAAAGTCCAAAATGTTTATTTCTATTCATAAAAAATAAAAAAAAAAATTATACATTTATACATAAAAATTAAAGGGTTTTATACTCGTCCCTGATTTCTTTATTATACATTCATTTGTTTAGTTTTTTTCTAAATTTTTTTATATAACTTTTTGAAAAAAACTTCAATTCTAAAAAAAGTCCAAAATGATTATTTCTATTCATAAAAAATAAAAAAATTATACATTTATACATAAAAATTAAAGAGTTTTACCCGTCCCTGATTTATTTAATATACTTTTATTTTTTTAGGAGTTAGTCTTATAAAAAACTAGTTTTTCCTTAAGATAAGGAAAAACGTATTTTTCCAAAGCGCTGGGCATTATTATTCAAAAGAAATTGTGGCATTTTCGTAATTACTGGCAACCATGATAAATGCCAGTATTAATATTACAAATGACCTGTGATTTCATACTGGCGTTTTATAAACATGAAACTGACACTTTTCTCAAGTGCCTGTGTTAATGTTAAAAATTGTCAGTGAGCACACTGACACTTTTTTACATTAATACTGGCAGTTATTAAAAGTGCCAGTGGTAGTGTTAATAATTGCCAGCCATTACACTGGCACTTTTTAACATTGATACTGGCACTTATAAAAGTGCCTGTTGTAGTATCAATAAGTGCCAGTGTACATGTGCTGGCACTTTTTTACACCAAACACTGGTACTCTTTTTTGCTGGAACTCATAAACACATGCGCTGGCACTCCAAAAATACATGCATTGGCACTCCAAAACACATGCACTGGAACTCTTTTTTGCTGGCACCCAAAAACACATGCACTGGCACTCAAAACACATGAACTGGCACTCAAAAACACATACACTGGCATTAGTTTACACTAACACTGGCACATCAAATCCCTAGCACTGCACATCAAATCCCCCACCAACCGCAAATTCCCAAACTGGTACTCAAATATATATACACTGATTTACACTAATTGGGGGTAGAGAGAGATGAGTGGTGGTGGCGAACGATTTAGGGCCTGGAAACAAGGAAGACAACGTCGGTGGTTAGGGAGAAGGAGAGAACTGGTGATGGGCGATTGAAATTGGAGGAATTGGGTTGTCGCCGTTTGGGTGGAAAGAAGACGGTGAGGGACGATTGAGGGGGAATTAGATCGGTGAGGAAGGGGATTGAGGTCGCCGATTGATTAGGATGTGAGGGAGAGGATCAGTGACGGGCTTGGCCGGAGAGGGAGAGAGCAATGATGAGGTTTGCGTTTAGAGAGAGAGAGAGCCCTGCGAGTAGAGAGAGAGAGAGACTTTGCGTCTAGTGAGAGAGACCTTTGCGTTTAGTTTAGAGAGAATGAGAGTGAGCGTAAAACACGATTTTTTTAAGCTCACAAAAAACGCGTTTTTTTACAAGAATTTGGCTTTGTGTAGTTTTTTTCTAACTTTTTTGATATAACTTTTTGGAAAAAAAATCAATACTAAAAAAAGTCCAAAATTATTATTTCTATTCATAAAAAATAAAAAAAACTATACATTTATACATAAAAATTAAAGGGTTTTACCCGTCCCAGATTTCTTTATTATACTTTCATTTTGTTTAGTTTTTTTCTAACTTTTTTATATAACTTTTTGAAAAAAAATTCAATACTAAAAAAAGTCCAAAATATTTATTTCTATTCATAAAAAATAAAAAAAAACTATACATTTATACATAAAAATTAAAGGGTTTTACCCGTCCCTGATTTTTTTTATTATACTTTCATTTATTTAGTATTTTCTAACTTTTTTTTATATAACTTTTTGAAAAAAAACTTAAATGCTAAAAAAAAGTCCAAAATGTTTATTTCTATTCATAAAAAATAAAAAACTATACATTTATACATAAAAATTAAAGGATTTTACCCATCCATGATTTCTTTATTATAT